>JAOXXN010000471.1:53593232-53604959 GCA_026770055.1 Myrmophylax atrothorax
GAGACAGCACATAAGCAAAGGAATAATGGAAAGACTGCATCTACCTCAAATTTGGGATTAGGGGTTCAGTTAGAATTAACATCATCCTGGCAAAGGTTCTTGATGACCCTTGTGATCAGTGAAATGCAAGCACAGTGGAAAAACACTGGACAGATGCCTAAAACTTAGAGCAGAGTTGTGGCACTATGCTTTCACTTTGTTTGAGGCAAGGATATCCTTTCCTATGCATAATTCCTCTTCAGAATTTCCCTGTCACTTTCTACAACAGCAAAGATACAGAGCAATATTGTACTAAAGACAATAATTCCCCAGAAGCCCAGTATCTGCAAATATAAGTGGATATGGCCCTTTTTTATTTTATATAAAGTATCACTGTGATGTTTTCTACATTGATACAAGATGGCAAAACTATTAGAATTATGAGAAGGACTTCCAATGTAACAGTTAGCATTCAACACAGATACACTCCTATGCAGGTGACTGTGAAGAATACACACGAAGAATATGCAGCTAACTTTTATGAGTGGAACCCTGCCATGTTTCTGAAAGAGAAGTTTAATGGTAACAGGATAGTCAACACATTAGGTAGCACTAGAGAACAGAGGGTGCAACTTATATTCCCATCCAGGTAACATCAACAAAGCAAACATGAATATTATCACTCCTCTTGTATGTAGTAGAGGTAAGTTTTCATAAGGTTTTTCAACACAAAGGTGGCTATTCACCCAGAACATGGTCTTGAAAATGTCAGAAGTTATTTTCAGATAGTTGGAGTATGAAAACCCTACTTGGAATCTATTTCAGGACAGATAACAATGAGTGAAGAGGATTGCTATGCTGCAAATAGGAACTACAATATTTCCCTGGAATTATCTCAAAACCTGAAGAGTAGCAAAATTGCTGAATCCTGAGAACTCCTCCTACAGGAATTTCTGCCAAAGCAACAGGAATACCTTCCTCCCCTACCTTGACTGGTATTGCTGATACTCACCTTTCTGAATTATGGGAAGATGCTGATAGCACAGGAGGCACCATTCCCTGTGACCTGGGGCCTGAAAGATACTTTCCAGCATGAGGTCCCTTCCAATACATGTTATTCTGATTTCTGGCCTCTCAAGGCAGGCCAGAGCAAAGGGCAGGTATATAAGTCCTCCTTAGATGCTCTCTGCTCATGATAAGCTTTGTCTTGCCTAGGAATTTTCTTTACAAAAGGGTTGCCTCCAATCTGCTGGGAAGGAAACACAGAAGAGGGAAAAAAGGTATCCTAATTTGTTCTGGGAGCAGCAGGGCCTATAAAGGCTATACTCCAGTGGATTTATGTCCTACGTCCCTCATGCTTCCATTCAACAGATCAGTATGCCCTGTCTCCTCTTCATATCCAGCACTCTTCACATCCAGCATTCTTCCCTGCAATATCTCCAGTTGTTCCTCATCTCCTTTACCTGTCACCCAGCCTCTCCTGCTCGGTACCTGAAGCTCTCTTACAAGGCTTTCACTAACTTTTTTGGTATGCCAAGGTCAGAAGGGAGGACCCATTGTCACAGAAGACAACGGAAATGGCAAGTCTAAATATTGAAAATTGCTGAGTCTCACAAAATTGCTGAGACATCTGATCCAGCAACAAAACTATTTTCTGCGTTTTTGTACAGGCGTAGTAACATTCATGTTGGGTTGAATTTCAACTTACATGTAGAAGTTTGTACTCAAATTTGGAAATCTTCTCCAAAAATACTATTATTGAGAAAAGCAGAAGAGTTTTCTGTTTGACTCCCAAAATACAAAATTTCCATACTCAGAACTTAATATTTCAGCAGTGTAAAGTTCTGGGAAATTTCAGTTGTTCTTTTCTTTTGGAAAAGATTCTTCAAAACATTTAAGTTCTTGGAATTAAAAAATCTGATTCCCACAGAAATCCAGACCAATTTTTCCTAAGCATGAAGAAAACCTCTCAGACAAGAAAATGTATTCTAGAGCATCAAAAAACCCCACACTCCTGTATTTACCTTCAATATATGCATTGCAAACAAGGGGAGTATTATTATGGCTATTTTACGGATGGAACTGAAGCTCAAAGGCTAAATTACTTACCTGCTTCCAGAAAAAGCGTGGTGGAATATGGAACTGACTACAACAGTCCTAATTTCCCAAGACAGCGTCTTAAACACTGCACCATTTTTCTTGCAAGGCCCACAGAGTCTGCACTATGCACAGACAGACCTCGGATCATAGGGTACTAAGCTTTGACCTGAACTTTGTTTTTTGCTATCTCATGTTATACATTGTGCACATAGAAACAGTGTATATTCTGCTGCACTTTCTCAGAAGCTGGAAAATAATTTCCTTCCACTATCAAACATACTTTGTGTTGTGTGGCACAACAGAAAAAGCCAATACAACTTTTAATTTACTGCTGTGTCTGCATGTTAACATGAAGGTCAGTAGAGTGTACACAGTACTGAGAAAATGAGTAGTTAATTATTGCTAGCCTGCAAGAAGGGAAAATACATGCTTTATTCTGGTTTAAAAACAGCAAATCATGAGAACAGCTTTTTATGTACTGTTTCTTTGTAGAAGGGCATATGAAGAGTAAAATTTACAATGATAACTGAAGGCTATTTGATGTACATTGAGTATTACTGATAACAAAATCCCCTCTCATCATTTGGAATAATCTCAATAAAGAAGTACAATATTCAGCAAGAAAAACCCCATTTTTCAAAATCCTATGGGATTTTTCTTGGTGAATATTATACCTATTTATTGAGATTATTCCTTCTTGTTCACATATAATCTGGCAACTTGTCAATATCTTTTGCCATATTTACTCCTTCTTAAGTGTTTGTACTTGTGGGTTTCATTGCATCTTTAACAATCCATAATGCTTCAAAACTAAGCTGTGTTGAGACCAAAATGCCAGATTTTCTTTCTGTGGAAAAATTTTTAATAATTTCAAAACATCAGCACACAAGAGGCCTAAACTTCATGCATCCAGTTTCTGTTCAGATGTCAAAGCACTGTTTAAAACTTTTTTCAGTCCTTCAAAGGCTGAACTTACATTTGCTGTTTGTAATACAGCTAGAATAAATAGGCAAAAAGTATTCATATTACACAATAATGGCTTTAAAAATATTCTGAGAAGGCATTTCTATCAAATGTTATGTCCCAACCTTACAATTAGAACAAACAGAATAGGTTGATCAAAACTATGAAATTTAATTCCTCTGCAAAAGGCAGGTGTAGGCCCTTCCAATTACTAAAAATCACATAAAATTATGTGTAATTATAAATACCTCTTTGTGTGGTTGTTTTGAAAAATAATAGCTGTTGGATGCCACAAAAGTAGCAAAAAATCTTACTTCCAGATAAGATAAGAGTTCTGGAGAGCACAATTTGCTATACTGAACTTCATCTGTCATGGGATAGCTGGGAGGAGAGGCTTCTCTTCAGCATCCACGAGCAGAACAAAGCATTGTCTCAAAGCCATCTGCAGGACTAGGACTTATCACATGAGAACTGGGCAAGTCTCCAGGCAACAAGCAAATGCCAAAGCAATCAGAAAATTTCAGTGTAAATTCTGGATAATTGTTGCAGTACATTCCTTGTTGATTTAACAGTTTTATCCAGATAGAATAGCAAAGCTCTGAAAAGGACATTCACTATCCTGATGCTTTAAAGCCATGGCCAAGCAGCCCACTTTATTAGGTGGAACACAGTGAGTGGCAAGTGATCATCATTAAAACCAATATACACCATTTTCAGAGTTCAGATTCACTTCAGCAGTACCCAACAGGTAAGAACTGCTGTAAATTCTGTACAGGCAATTACAAAACTTGCCAAGCTTTTCTGCACCGGAATGAACTAGAGGTCATGACCAACAGACATATATGGTTCTATAAATGCTAAATAACCGAGTTCAGGTTACTCAAACGTTTTGCAACAGTTAAGTACGGTGAAGACAAAAGGCTCAGCTCTGCCACAACCATTGTTCTGAAATCATCTAACATTTTTCTAGGGCAGATCCAGACTCAGCAAATTGCTCAACTTCACAAAGTAAACAAGTAGCAAAGATTTTCTTACCTCCTAATTCCTTGATTTTCAGCTTTATTCTTCTTTTCCTAACAAACACTGAATCAGTTTTGTGACAATGTTGTTCTGTGCTATGTAGCAAAACTTCAAATGGAAGGAGGATTCGTTTAGATGAGATATGAGGAAGAAATTCTTCACTGTGAAGGTGCTGAAGCACTGGAATAGTTGCCCAGAGGAGTTCTGGATGCCCAATCCCTGGAAGTGTTAAAGGCCAGGTTGGACGGGCCTTCGAGCAATCTGGTCTAGAGGAAGGTGTCCCAGCTCATGGCGGGATGGTTGGAACTAGATTTAGGTGCCCTCCAAACCAAACCAATCTGTGATCCCTTCAGCAAATGTGTGCACTCATTCTGGCTCTAACTGTCATGCAAAATCATCTGAGAACTCAAAGGAATCAAATACAGCCACGTTCTCCCAGCAAGCAAACTGTGAATATTCTCATGCTTAGTGATAAGACTAAATAAAAACGTAAACTCAGAGGAAGAAAGGTGTGTCTGAGTGCCAGAGTAATGAGGACAGGTAGAAAGCAAGTAACAGAATGGCAACTTGAAAATGAATGCTGTAAACATTCTGTCTCTCATCTGCTGTCCCAGTAAAACAGTATGACGTCAAAAAAAAAAAAAGACTAACATCTGCTAACTTTACAAATAACACTCACTGTGCATATATTCTTCAAAACACATAGGATTCTGCAATGGTCTTTAAAATGTTGTGTATCATAATGAAGTGCTAAAATTAATTTAGAGGTATACTCAAGCTAAACGTACATGCTACCTGACCTGTACCCAAGAACAATATTTCATAGATTATAGACTGTAACCATAGAGTCCTAGAATATCCAGAGTTGGAAGGGACCCACAAGGATCATTAAGTCCAACTCCTGGTCCTGCACAGGATACCCCAAGCATCACATCATGTGCCTGAGAGCGTTGTCCAAAAGCTTCCTGAACTCTGTCAGGCTTGGTGCTATGACCACTTCCCTGGGAAGCCTGTTCCAGTGCCCATAGATAGCTTGTATGGGTTACAGACTATTTCTTTCTGAAACCTGAAAACACACAGTTTATTCAAAACTTATTATTAGACATTCAATCTGGGTGAAGATTTTCAATAGGGGCCTTTACTTGCCTTTTCTCATGATCACTATACTCACCATGAGAAAGCACTTTTTAAAAATGATTCTTTGTAACATCTGCTTTTCAACCCCAACATCTGATGTGAACCTCCCGTGTCAGGTGTCCCAGTAGATTTCAGCAGCAAGGAAGGCGGGCTACAGGAGTTGCCCCCTGTGGCCACAGGCAGCTCCAGCTGGATCTGCAAGAGCTCCCACACTGCAAGACACGGCTCAGCCCAGCAGCCACATGAGTGGCACCTTTGTGAAAACATCCACAGAAGCAGAGGAATGAGGGGAAATAAATGAGGAACAGCAGGTGAACACCACAGTGAGAAAAGAATGTAGAGGAGGAAGTGCTCTAGGCACCAGAGAATTTAGTCCCTTGCTACCCATGGAAAAGACCATGTTGGAGGAGATACCCACACCACAGCAGCTGGATATTTCCTGAAGGAATTCCAACTCACGAAAAGTCTGCAAAGGAGCAGAAGAAATGTTCAGAACTGACCGTAACTCCCACACCCACCACTCAGGGGAGGAAAACAAGAATTAGAAGTGAAGTTGATCGTGGAAAAAGGGAAGCAGTAAGATGATGTTGCTTTAATTTTTGTTTCTCACTATCCAAATCTATTTTAACTGGCAATAAACTACATTAATTTTCTCCAAGCTGAATCTGTTTCACCTGCTAAAGTAACTGCTAAGCAATGCATGTGTTTATCCGAACCCACAACTTTTGTCATTTTGTTTGCTCCCTCTGTCCTGGTGAGGAGCAGGAGTAAGAATGGCCAGGGGGACACTTGGCAGGTGGCCAAGGTACCCCCCACACCCACTTACAAAACACATGAAAAAAGTACACATTAGTTTAAAAATTTTAATGTACAAATTTACAGTATCCATGTTGCATTTTCTGCACTGATCTCTCTCATTATGTATTTGTACTACATTTTCATAATAAAACCACAGAAAGTAACTTTCAAACTAAGGAGGAAACTGCAGCATCTGCATGATTTATTCCATTCACAATTTATTCTACAAGTGTTCAGATTAAAAAAAAATCCTTTTCCCTTTTCTCAAGGAAATAAATATTTCACTTCTATACTCAAAATTCATTCAGCTCTCTAAGAGTCTGTGAGCTATGCACCAGCATCCTCTGTTAAAATGAGCATGTTTTCATCTCTTGGGATTCCAATCAGTAGCCTTTGTTGCTCCTCATGTGCCACACGGCATATTCAGAATTCTTCTCCAGCGATACCCTTCACGCTTCAGTGAAAGAAGCAGCTGCTGAAGGTGTCCATCTTCAGTTTTGCAATACACCCAGCCACCAACATTACTTTCTTCCAAATGGATCAGACCACACTTTTAACCCTACAAATCAAATATGAGAATACCAGCAGATCACAATTAGACCATTGAAGAAAAAATAAATAGGTCTGCTACTCCATCCTTGTGTATTAAACAGTAAAAGAATCCAACAATTTCTGTACTTAACTCACAACTCTGCTTAAGCTTGCAAAAATATGTAAAATACAACCTCATTTTGATCTTAAGCTTCAGAAAATCTATCACACTTATAGGTAAGGTGCTCTAATATTGTTGCATCAATCATCAAGAATTCCACCTTGCACTTAAATTTGTCTCAATTTTCAACTAATGAATCTTGTAACTTCTCATCAGCAGCTAAATTTAGACGAAAAATATACTGAGGGCAACTGCTCACCAAGTACCTGCACCTTAGATAAATGAGCCAGTCCAGTCCTCTTCAATGTCTGGTAAAAAAGACAGGTTTACCAGACTTCTGTTTCACAATACCCTTCCTATTCCTCTTCAGCATTTCACCACTTCCCAGGAAAGCAAGTCCTGCACTAATGATTTAAGAGATATGTGTAATAAGGATATGGCTTTAATCCTATTTGATTTTCCACTGCTGTTGGTGTTAGGCTTTTTCAAAAATAGGAATAAATTACCCTTTAACATACTCAGATATTACCTGTTTCATCAAGATAAGCATTCTCAAGTCTTTATCAAGAAGTGCCAACCTTGCATAATGAATGGCCATTCCATTTGCCATTATGAAAGAATGAACTATCAAGGATTGTCTGCCATATTTGAATTTTACCTCCCTCATATGCTTTTCTACGCCTTCCACTGGCAACAGCAGAGATCAAAAAGCTATTAGCACGGCATTCCAAATGTTTCACTATGTGTAGTGGATTTCGTCACAGCCACCCCCCATGAGGCTGGAAGGCACTGCCAAAGTGCTCATAAACTGTGTTCCAGCTGAGTTGTAAAGCAGTATTCCACAAAACTAGGGTGAAACAATGTCCCTTACTACTACAGTTCAGCCCACCCATGGCTCGTGTTTGCTTTGAGCTGGTTAGGAAGTGGAAACTGCCACCTATTTAAGAAATTGTGAAGATAAAGAAACTCTGCAACTTATTTGGCCAGTTATGACAATTTAAACCAAGTTTCATTAAAACTATGATTTTCCAGTGAAGAATTAGCCTGAAAAATAATTTCATGTCAAGTTTATTACATATGTTTTATTTGAATGTATTCTTCACGGTATTACTTAAATCCATGTAAACATTCAGGCCTTACTTCAAGAGGGTCTTTAAAACAATCAACATAAACACACGAATCAAGTTTACCTCCAGGCTGAATATCCTCTTGAACAATACCAGCTCGGTTTATTGACTGCTCTTTCTCTGGAAAACAGAACAGAAAGGACATTACTTAAAAAAAAAAAAAATCAGGTATCTTGATTGCACCCAATAAAAGATAATCTTGAAAAATTTGTTAATTCTAGATGATACACAGTAAAATTCTGTTGAGTATCCACCTACACAATGCCAATGCAGCATTCCCACCTCACTTAGAAACTAACACCTAGTCTGTTTTGAGAGACTACAAACAATAAGATAATAATCTTAAAACAGTGACACTGTTTAATAAAAGATGCCAAAATACCTGCCATGATCCCAACACACCAAGAATGACGAGCACTTTTAGGAGCTATCATTCATATGCTTAACAAAGAACTATTCAGATTTTTTTCCAGAATGAGCGATGCCCATTTTCAGGCCCTGAGAGATCTTGCAAGTAGATTCCATGACAGCATCTATGAAATTACTGCTTGTAAACTTTGTGAATTTCAGTATCAGAGGGACCTTTTTCCATAAATTGGGCCTGTCTCAGGCTTTTCTTTTTTTCTAGAAAAGATTCAACCATTTCCAAGAAGAGAAATGGATAAAACTATACTATTTTCCCTTATCATAAGCCCCTCCTTTTCTTTCACTTGCAGTTAAGCACTTCACTGTGGTACTTTGGAGCAGTAAATCAAAGCTCAGCTGGATTGGCCTTTTGCCCACATCACCGAACTTCTGAAGCCTTTAAAAGATTGCAGGGTGCTCATTCTCAGTGGAAGCTCAGAACTAAGCTCACCTTAAAACTGAATTTTTTCAGCATCCTATCCCACTGGGAATGCACTGACACTACATGTTACCAGGCTGCCCAGGTACGAGCCTAATGCTACTGGGGACTAGCAGGAATAGCACAGTAACTGATTCTCTTTGCAAGGGGGCAGGCACTAGAGGCAGATCCGGCTTCTCCAGCTCTGTTCACTGAGCACTGCAATTCCATTCCATTCTTTTTAGCAGACAAAATCTCAGGGAACTGTCTAATTTTAAAGGAAAAGGTACAAAGCCCTGACCATAGGAACAGAATAGATCAGGACAAGGTATGAGACTTACTGTGGGACACGAAGGAGAAAGATACTTAGCCTTAAGTGGAAGCTAAGATCAGGAGAGAGGCAGGAACCAAAACGGGAATCAGTCTGAGAGGTCTAGGAACACACTTGGATTGAGCAGAAAGAGCTGTTAACTGCCCAGGGAAGGAAACCAGTGCAGAGAAGTAACAGATGAGAAATATACACATAACACATGGAACAGTCAACAGGGAGACTGGTGTGAGGCCTGCAAACAACTTGGGAAAGAGGTAAGCCAGAAAAAGGACGATGAGGAAGAGCCAGTCTCTATGACAGGACAGCCACCTCGCAGGACTGGGAAGAAGCCAAGTCTCACAATTCAGATAATCACAAAATCGGTGAAAATGTCCCAAGCAAAAGCTGTCAAACCACTGTTTTAATGAACCCATGAGAAAAAGGTCTGTGCTCAAGGCCTCAAAGTTTCATCACTGCCACAAAACTACGTCTCACATGAGAAAACAGTCTTAGAGCCAGATACAGTCATGAAAATACCAGGAACATCAAGGCCACAAACTGAGGTACTAAAGCCCTACAAAATTATAACATTTCTGTATGAAATTAGGTTAAACTCCTTTATGCACAGTTTACGGTTCTTATTAACAATTTGATTACATACAGTTTTCCCAAGTAACTTCCATCTGATTTGTTAAACTCCTAGGAATTCCTCTGAAGATGTGTGAGAACTGTGCAGAAAAGCCTTCTTCGTGAACACTAATGTTCCTCATTTGTGTAGAATTTGGGAGATAGGCAAGAAGAACAAGATTGAAGAAAGAAAATATAGCATTTCATGTTTACACAGTTGAATGTCGCTCCAAATAACTAAAACCCATTCTTGCCTTTTGTGTGATTACTATGTGATGCTAATGAAAACGTCCAACTTTTGGGACCCAGCATCCCAAAATACAGAAATACTCAGTATTCACCCCCAGATCAAGCCAACAGAGGGTGGGAGCTTCTACAGAAATTGTCATACAGCTTATCAGGCTGTCTCTGAAAAATCCTTTGTACCCCAAAGTTAAATACTTCCACTCAAGTACTGCAACAGTCAACTTCCACGTTCTTGCCTAAAGCATTATGACAACAAATTCTTGTGCCTCTCTCCCACTGCAGCGATGAGCATTAAGAGAAGCACATAGGACATGAATAAAGGTGAGATCACAGGAGAGTTTAGGAAACATATAATAAGTAAAGCTTAGCATAAGGTACCAAATTGCAAGTTTACACACTTTTTAACCATACATCACTCATTTTATTTCCTAAATAGAGATTAAAAAATCCCTAACCTAACAGGGAATACCTGCTCATGTAGTTCACAAACACAAAAGAGGATGTGGTCCACTAGTTCTGTCCTTTTCTTGATGCTGAGCCACACTCCTAATATATTATTTTTGGAAAGTATAGCATAAGCAAAATGAATTAATAAGGTTTTTTAAGGGCATAGCTTCCTTAAATAAGAACTTGCTAGCAAGTTAAATTTTATTTCAGCTTTGATGCAGTAAGTTCATTATCCTTCTCCTTTTTTTTTCTTCTTAGAAATCTTCTGTTGTCTTGGCAGATTAACCACATTCATCTTCCAAGTATCACCAACAGCTTGCTTAGTTTCATAAAAATTAAAGCAAGGGGACAAGGCTGGTTCCACCAGAACTTCCCTGTTTCCTTGGTCAGTACTTCATGTAAGTTGAGGAGTAACAGGTGCTCCCTCTACCACTTCAGCAGGATGGAATGTCCACCTGGAGCTGCTGAGGCTTCACACCTGAAGCTGCAGGTGCCTTTGAGAGCTCTCTGGATAGTCAGTTGTGGCCTTTGACAAGTTTTTTGTGTTTCTGACAGGAGAGTGAGGTTTCCATCAGGAGTCAGTTTTAGAGGCTCTGTAGACTGAGACCAGCTCTACCAAATCATTGCAACCAGTAAAAAAACCTGTTACTATCTTTTAAGTTAGATTTTCAATCGTAGCTAGAGAACGAAACTCAGCTTACAGAATAATCGAATAGTTTGAGTTGGAAGGGACCTTTACAGATCATCTGGTCCGACACTCCTGCAATGATGAGGGCCATCTTCAACAAGATCAGGTGGCTTAGAGCCCGTCCCACCTGACCTTGATCGTCCCCAGGGATGGGGCATTTACTACCTTTGGACAACCTGTACCAGTGTTTCACCATAAAAACCATCTTCGTTCTATCTACTCTGCATTTACCCTCTTTTAGTTTACAGCCATCACCCTTTGTCCTATCGCAAAAAAAGTCTGCCCCTATCTTTCTTATGAGTCCTCTTCAAGTGTTGAAATGCTGCTCTAAGGTCTCCCCGGAGCCTTCTTTTCTCCAGGCGGAACAACCTCACCTCTTTCAGCCTTTCCTCCCCGGAGAGGTGGCTCGGATCTCACCTTTAACTACATCTCAATCCTCGAAAGTACAGCTGAAGGGCCTTCTTCATCACGCGCTGGCTAGTGCCATGAAACAAGGGTACTGCGAGTTTTATTATTTCGGGTTTGGGGTACATCCTAGGCGAGCAGAAAGCCCTCGGGAGTCACTGCCGAGCGGCAGCCCCGGCCCTCCCCTGGGCCGGTCTGTGACACGGCGGCCGCCCGGCCCCGCCACCTCCGACCCGTCCCGTTCCGTCCCGTCCCCTGAGCGGGACGGAATTCGCTGGCCCGGGGGTGGAGGGAGGGAGGAAGGGTGGGTGAGCCCCCTGTGGCTGTGCAGCAGCGGGAGGCCATCGATCTTGTTTAGGAGCTGGTGCGCCGCTAACACTTCCTGCGGTAATTTGTGACCGCGGC
>JAOXXN010000471.1:53606452-53630326 GCA_026770055.1 Myrmophylax atrothorax
CTTCGCGGTGAGTGCCGCCGGCCCCGCACCTGTCCCGCACCTGCCCGGCCGTCGCGGGGGGCCCGGGCCGGGCGGGGCCGCGGGAAGGGAGCCGGGGACCGGTGCCGGGGCCAGCGAGATCCAGCTGGGAACGCCGAGTCGTCACATCCAAGCGTTAAAAAAGCTTTCTGTCCTGGGTGGCGTTGAATTTCTGGGGTGGAAAGAAGGGGCTTGTCTCTGACATGTGGCGGGGGGACCGCTGAGCGGTGCTGCGTGGCGTATGGAAACAGCCGCGATTTAGGGGCGTCTGTTGAGCTATTCGTATTTTATGCTGCTAAACACAAGCTCCGGTTAAAGGCTTTATATTCCTGTGCTATATTGGTGCTGATTGATTGCCCCTTTGTCGTGTTGTCTCTTCACACACCTTAAAATGCAGCAAGACGTGTCAGGTGTTCGCAGGTGAAGGACTGCAGTTATCTTCAGAGCAGTGCAAACCTAAAGTTTCATGGGGTTATGAGGAATTTCTGCGGGAGTGAACACATGGAGGGTCCTGCTGAGTTCTGACTCCAGCGAGTGAAAGAATGGTTTCTGAATCGTTTCTGTATTATTACACTACTGAAAATGTTCAGTTTCTTAACCCTTGTTGTGATTGCCTCCCACAATGATTTTTATCCCAACATCTTGTGGGGTGACTTGGCATAATTCATTCAAATTTAGCAGGCTTTAAGAAAAGAAAAAAACTTTTACAGCTTTGGTGGCTACGTTGCCCCACACAACAAAGCCTTTATGGCTGTCTTGTTGAACTCTGTCTGCTTCATGGTAACATTTTGAATCAGTGTAGCTGGACTCTTTAGTATGCTGGGAAACTTTCATATTTAAGTCTCCTAATCATGCTCAATGTGTAGTACTTTAAGCCTTGCTCGATGTAGTCAAAGGTGATGCACAGTTAGCTCTGCCTGGTGTGATATACCAGGCAGGGAAGAGCTAGGATTCTTGACCCAGGAGGAACATAGGGGTGACGAGCACACTATGCATTGCACCAGGGAGCACTGTGTAGAGGCGACCAGGTGGTAACAGACTCAGCCATGGTCTGGGAGTTTTTGGTCTGTGATCGCTCCCATGGCTCTGTTGGTGTGGGGTTGCTCAGGGTTCTTTGCACCATGCACGTTACTGGATGAGCCTCCTGAAGTGTCTGTTAGGGGAGTGTAACAGCAGACCCAGATATGCTTCATGCCTTTTGGCAGCACACACCTCAAGTAATACCCAGGGACTGACAAAATACAGAAGTCCCTTGAGTAACTCTCCGGAAGTCATTTATCAGAACAGGCACTAAGACCAGCAGGGCTACAGCTAGCCTTATGTATCAGTAGTCATGATGCATGATGTTTAAGTGCTCTAGGAACATCACAGAAATTGTTCCACAAGGAAGTGGCTATGGGCTGCAGAGCTTACTGCCTTGGGATCCCCCACCACAAAATTTCTGCCCAGTCACTGGAAATCAGATGGACGTATTCATACACTGCTGCATCTTTGCTAATGAACTGTGCCAAACCCAAGCTGTCTTTACTGGAGGCCAGTTCCCATATCTCTGTATTGGATAAACTGAGAAAATTGAGTGCTAGCTCAGTGTATTTTGACAGTAAATGTGGTAAGCACATGGTGGTACCGCAATGCTTTGTAGTGTCTACCTGGGAGACTTTTACATTTTGTGATAACCATGTGGCATTGCTTTCATAATAAATTATCATCTGCCTCATGACACAGGCCCCATATCACAAGGATTAAGCTGTTTACAAATACTTTTTATTGTAAGATCAAGAAATATGAATTGTAACCATCAGCTCCAAGAGGTTTAGGATAATTTGTTCTTGCTGCTATGTGATTTTAATGCTTTTAGAGGTATCAATAACCAAAGAAAAATAATGTAGGAAATGCAAAAGAATGGTATCTTTGTCAGGTCAAGCTCTGAAATATACTCAAATTAGTACTAAAATCAAGGTTCTCTCATCAGCTTTTTTCTCAGTATTTGTGCATGTGTGTCATTCCAGGATATGGGGGACACCATACCTGTGTGTTTCAATGGACACCATCCTTTTCAGTATGCATCCTTTTTACAGAATCTATTTTATAGAGTGGGAAACAAGGCACAGAGGAAGGCTGTCACTCTGATGACAGTTCCTATTGTAGAAAGCCTAAATACTGACATTATGGAGCATTTTACCTTTTTTATAGCATTTTATTTGTTCAAAGTGTATATCTTGGTGCTTACATATGTTTATCAGTGTTCAGCATCACTGCACATCTCACTTCCAGTGTCTCTTGTCAGGCACAAGCAGATAAAGAGCACTTGGTTTCACTGATGGAAAGTGGTTTAAGTGACAAGGTCAGAAGACCTAGAACCACTAAATAAATGTAGTCATCTAGATTACCCATCTGCTATCAATGATATCTAGCTTTCTCACCCAAAAGTTCCCTTATTCAGTTATGTCTTCCAGTGTCTGCCCTAAATAAAGTCAAGGTCTTGAAGTAAACAGTCCCCTTTATGTACAGTAGTGTTTGACTGGCAGCCCTAGGGCTGTTTTATGCCTTTAAGAAGGCAGGGAACTGGGGGAAAACCAGCATGTGATCACATCCAAAGTAGTAGTACAGGCCTGATCTTTACATCTTCACAGGTTTTACAGGCATGATGTTTTTTCAGTGTAGCTCTCAAGGGATGTCAACTTAAGAAATATTCTTAAGAAATTAAGAGCAAGATAGTTTATCATTTGGGACTTTTACTGATCCCCATATTGGATCATGGGCAAGGTCTTGTCGTTCAGGTGGTGCACAGCACAGGATTTCTATGATTAGAAATGTGCTAATGATTATTCCAAAGCTTTTAAATATTTTGAGAATCCCAGTGAAAAAGCTGTCAATCCAAGATAGGTATCCAAGATAAATTTCAATTTGTTTTGTTTAAGTTTGGCAAAGTTAAAAGTTACCCAAGACAGATCTCATTTTATGCAATCTTAACAATCAGCTTCCTTGGTAATCCTAAGTGGCAATTCTGAATATTTTAGCCAGACCAGGGGACCTGGCAGAAGTGCCATGCTGGTGGCTGGCCCTCGGAGCTGAGTAATCCCCAGTATCCTTGGCAGTGCATCAAGCCGGATGCTGACTGCAGGGCAGAAAGAAAAGAAGCTGTTTGAAGCCTTAGAGACAAGAACTTCAGCGTGGAGGATAATCCTGGTGTATGTCCAAGCACTCTCTCTCAAAGTATATTATAGTGTGCATAGCTGTGGAGAGCAAAGCAAAAGCTGAGCAAATGCAGCCTGTTGTCTTGCTGCTCGGATTTCCAAATGCATCTTAAGGATAGGAACATTGCAAAAATAAGCCCCTAAACACTTCATGAATATTAGTTCATTCTCAGGAAACTGTTTTGAGCTGCCTTGGTTGTTATTCTGCCCTTCAGGTACCTGCATGACAGGTAGCAACTCCGTGTACACTCCTTAGGCCTGGTCCTAGGAATGTGTAAATATCATGACGTGTAAGTAAGTTGCTATCTTAGACCAGATTCCGCTTCCGTAAGCACTGAACGATACACCCTGTAAATACAGTTTGTTTGTAGAGGCATGTGTAATTTTGAGAACCTGATGCTGGGGATATGAGTTGATGTAAGTATATGAGTAATCATGTAAACTTAGATTCTCTGGCTAACATGTTTGTGTTTTGGGGTTTTTTTCCAGAACTTTGTGCCATCCTTCGGAAAGGAGACATTACAGACAACAGCAGTTACTCCACAGTTTGAGAAAAGCATGGATTATGTGGACTTTATCCATTTAAACATTTTAGAAAAGAAAGTTCTTAACAATTCTGAGGTTTCAGTTCAGTATTTATGTTCTAAGCCTTGTATTGTCCATTTGGAAGCAGTAGCTTCCTCCGAGTTCAAGACTGGTGTACCAGTGTATAGAAGGAGATGGAAGGATGAGAAGAACCTTTATGTTAGCAGAACACGACAAGTACACTTGAAATTTCCGAGCATCATGGTTTACAGAGATGATTATATCATCAGGAACTCAATAATAGTGCATAGTGTGATATTGTATGCATGGATTAGTCACAAATCAGCTAGCGACTATGACGATGAGCAGCATGAAGACTACCAGTCTGCGGTTGCCAAGAATTACACATTTTTAGAGGCAGTTCCGCCTTTTGAGCGGCCATATAAGGACCACAAAGTTTGTCTTCAGTGGGGTGCTGATTATTTGTGGATGCTTCAGGCAAATAGGATACCTCAGTGCCCTCATGAAAGTGGTAGGTGTGATGTTACTTTTTTTCACCAGGGAAACTAATGGGACACAAATAAGCTGTTAAGAAGTGACTGGTAGTCAATAGTACATGTGACATAGAATGGTTTAATTAGGAAACATTGTTTAACATGTGAACTTCATAACTGTGAGGTTATGTTGCAAACAACTGAAGCCATCAAGGCCTCCAGCTTGCTTCATCACAGCCAGCCTGAAGATTTGTAGCAGCATGGCCTATTTTCTAAGAGTACTCAAGAAACTTCAGTCAAAACCCACTGATGTCAGTGGACATCATTCCTTTCTCTTCAGAGAGAGTTGTTTGTCCCTTACTGCGTTATTTCAGAGTCAGTTCTGCAGTTCATGTATACATAGCTCTCACACAGATAGCCTACTTCTGCTTGAGATGATGGCCTTACACTCAGAAATATATTTAAAAGACTTTATAGTGCACTAAACTTTATAATGCGCCTTCCTCCCTCACCCACCAAAACCATTATGGACTACTGTTTTAAGAAAAAAATTAATAGTTTTAAATAAAAAATCATGTCATGCCAACTGTATAGATTACTGAAACTCGTAGCTCTTCTTCCTAGATTTTTTGAGTTCTGACTTCTTTTTCTGCCTGCCTATCTCTAGCTTTACTCCTGCTGACAACTTTTTTTACCTTCAATGCATACTCAAAGCAGAACCTAAAAGGGAAAAGATAATTTGTTTCTAAGTGATTCTCTTCTAGAAAATCCCACAATGGTATTTATGTCATTTATTTTGACTACCTTGGCATGTAAATGCTCTGAAGAAGAAGAGGAAAACAATGATGTTGGTTCCTTCAGAGGCTTTCTAAAATACTTGTTGAGACAGCATGTCTTATCTGACCACACTGTGAAACATCTGTGTAACCTAATCCTATTACAGATGAAATCAGTATAACAGAAAATAGGAGGAAATAACATTTCAATTTTTTTTCTTAAAATAAGCTTGTGACAAATTCCTCGGGGTTTGCTTTATTTTGTTGTTTTGTTGGTGGGGGTTTGTTTTTGGGTTTGGTTTTTTATTGATTTTGGAGTTTTTCTAAGCAAGCTGCTGATAGGTATATCATGGCCTGTGAAGAATTTTCTCCTGTTTCTTGGAAGGGGCATCTTTATCTGTTTTATTACAGGATTGTCTGTATCAGTTAAGAAGAGAATCTATCCATACATACAATACAGAGAGGTGCAAATGGAGAGCAAGTCCAAGAGCGGTGGGGTAATGTCACATAGGCATAACCAAAGATGAAATTAGATTTAAAATGACATAAATGAAGGTTTCTTCCTTACTAACTGCTTTTTTAAGTATCTTAGATTTAAATGAGCCTGTTCTTTCCCTGCTTCTAGTACCAGCTGGAAACGGACTCATTTCACTTTCCATGGGATATTTGGTCCAAGACTCTAATGTATTTATTTAATAACATCAAGTGAACTTGTGCTTAAGGACTTATTGAGGATTTGTGTTAATTTTTCGTCAGTTTAAATCTTTGACTTAAATGTTTAATTGGTTATCAATGCTTCTTGGGTGGCAAGATTAAGAAAGGTTTTATTTTGCAGATGGGGTCCAGATTCTCGAATTTATATATGCTTCCAGTGGAGAAAAAACAGGAATCGTGAAGAGATTTGAACAATTTGAAAACAGAGAACTTGAGACAGCCAGGCAACATCAGATTGATTATCCCATGTAAGTATAGGCAAATAATTGAACTGGGCTGCACTTGGTTATTGAAGGCTATAGAATGTGTTTAAATTCTTGGGCTATACCACAAATTGAAGGAATACTGCCTACTAATTGGAGAAAGGGTGCAAAAGCAATCTAGTTAGCAGTTCCTTGTGATCTCTGTTTTTGATGGGATTAAGCTGAACCTCAGAAAGCTGCTTGGAGTACATGTTAGTGTGGTGCTATGCAAGAGATGCCAATAGTTGGTGTAACTGAGTGGGTTAGGTACAGTTAGGAGGGTGAGTTAGCTGTTATGTGCTGTCATGATCTGACTGCTTTCTCAGGACTAGCTGGCCTGGAGTTTTCTGCATTACAAACAGATCTGCATTGTTTGCAGACCAAGTGCAGAGTAAGGTTTCTTGCAAGGCCAAGCAGCATGCAGCAGCTTTATCCCCATAAATTCACACTCTACTTTATTTTGCAGTTGACAAGCCTTTAGTGATAGACTCCTCTGCCTAAATACGTCTTTCAGCTTGAGCTTACTCTATTTCCTTCTACCATTGCTGTGCAAACTCTCCTTCTTAGACAGGAGTAAAACTCCTTAGCCCGTGCACATATTCAGTTACAGAGGAATCGCTCTTAGAAGATCATCTCGCTCTACTCTTCTCCTCGTTCCCAAAACTGTCACAACTCTTCAGTCATATTTTGCAACTTTAGAGGAAAAGAGATATATAAATATACCTCCCTTCCACCAGATGCTTTTACCCTGACAATGTTATTACAGAAGTAGGAAATGATTGGAACTGGAACTTGCTCGTTTGCATTTGGTCTATGACCACAAGAAGAGTGCCAAAGATGACTTGCCAGAGAGCACAGGTTGCGTGCAGATTACTAGCCCTCAGACTATAGCTCTGAAGCCATAAGGACAGAGCAATTTTTAGCTCCTAGTCTCTTCAGAATGGGTGACAGCCTGCTGCCCTTTGCTCACCAACACAGCTGTGTTCTGCTTCTGGCACTGAGGTGCTCCAGCTCTGGCTAAGAATACATGGCATGAATTTATGCAGCTCTTTACCTGCTCCTCACAGTTTTTGCCTTTGGGTGATGTCTCCAGTATGTGTTGTGGTTGTGTGACAGCCTGGGGTAGCTCTGTTAGGGAAGAGGAAGAGAGTTTTTCTTCAGTTCTCTGTATGTGATCAGTGGTTCCCCACTACACCAAAAGGTCAATAGAAGCAGCTGAATCTAACTGAAGTTACTTGTTTGCGTTCAGTCAGGGTTTTGTAAAGAAAGAGAGCTGGAGATAGACAGCTGTTATTGAGGTGACAACCACTGGACAGCCTGCAACAAAGATAGACTGGGACTGTACGAGACAGCTCACACTGTTTGGCATTCTGCAGCAATGGGGGATTTGAAATGAGTCAGCATTGTCCCCAGCTCGGTCCCAAGAAATGTGTCCAGAACAAATATGGTCTCAGACTGGCAATCAAGGATTAAATGGAGACTGCGGCATTTGAGTTTGCTATATTGGCAGAGATGGAAGATAAAAAAAGTGATATATAAGCATGAGTAGTATTTCTGGAAGCACAGAGTTTGCCTGTAGGTCCTAACAATCAATATACAAGTGACTGTGATTTACAAACCCTTCTACCTCACCCGTGTACTATCTCTGGAGGAAATGGTGTTATTAGCTATTTAAGGTATAGTCTGTATAGGGAAAACTTAATCACCCCTGCATTTTTTTCAAACAGGAAAGAAGTCAGACTGACACTGGTTTAGTTTAGGAAAACATATAAGGTACTCATGTGAAGCAATTTCTTGAGAGAGAAGCAATGCAATCTGACCCAATGCTTAAGTATTATAAACAAATATTAATTACAGAAATGCAAAAGCAGAGTATCTCCTTCTAAAAGTCACTAAGAAAAGTGAACTATTTCATCAGATGTGATAATATTGGTAGTGCTTTGCTGGGTTGTACATTGGAGGTATGGTTTTTAAACTCATTCAGCATTGGCCTATCTGCTATGACAATGTTACGGAAATAAGTGATCAAATTTCCATTAAGAGCATGGAAGTAGATTTAGTCTGGCACAGAGGAACTCCTTAAAATTAGATACTGTTGTACAAGTTCAGCTTTTAGTGCCTCAGCCAGCTTTGTACAGAAATGTTTAAGTGGGGTTTTATTTTGCACTGGTCCATAGTTTGCAGAGGCTCCACCTTTATTTATCCTGTGATAGCTCTGTGACAGCTACTAATACAGCTGTCTGTACTATCCAGAGGTTGGATTAATTTTTAACTGCTTCTCCCAAGCACATGTTCACAATTTGCTTTCAGTATAGAAGACACAGCTTATAGTTTTTACTGGCCTCAACAATCAGGATGACAAGACCATGCATCTGGAGATTTTGTACTGTAGCCTGCATATAGGAGGTTGGCTCCAAGTTGTCTCAGTTGTGTTTTCATTCCTTGTTGATGTGGGATCTGGAAGTAGCTCTGACCCAGCATTCTGGAATTGGTTCAGATAATGCTTTCTTACTGTCTTCTGTCATTACCACAAAAGTCTGCAGTTAAAAGGAGATCAAAGATCCAAGAGTCTTGTGTGGTTGTTCTGAAGGTTTTAACTGTAGAGGATGTGTTCTGTTCTGAAAATTACATGTGTGAAACAGGTTTGCTAAATTAAAGTGAAATGCATGCTTTTCAAACTATAGAGAGAGATTTTTCATCAGGAGTGGATTTTTTGTTTGCTTTTGCTCATGCAGGTTCACCGTTTCAATCTGGCTATATCTACTCCATCACTGTGAAAAGGATCTGTGTGGTATTCTCTATTTTATTGATTCAAAAGAAATGTATGGTACTCCTGCTGTATTTCTAAATGAGGAAGGTAAGGGATATTATTAGTAGCTTTCAGAAGGGGTCTAATACAGTCCTTATAGATCTGTGCCTGGGAATAACATTTATAGCTACGTATTATCAGACCTATTTTGTGAAACTGATCTCTTGAGAAATGCTTCTTTTTGACAATCATCTCTCAATAGGAGAGTAGTTAATAAATTAATAAGGGGAAACTGAGAAATATTGCATAGCATCAAGTCTTGGCTAACTTCAGGAAATGTCTGCTTTGTCAGGAGAATAGGCTGAATCTCACAGTCCAGGAACATACTCTGGGATTAAACAGTCTTACCTCAGTGAACAATCTTTGTTTTTATTTTTGAACTGTTGTTTTAAATTGTTCTTAAATCCTATATACATGCTACATGAAAATTTTTTATAATTTAAAGTAGCCTCACAAAAAATCTTTTAAAAGATGCAAGGCCTTGCCTACATTTCAATGTTCAGGAATCACAGTCTATTTGCCTGATAAAAAAAAAAGGTCTTAGTCTTAGCGACTCAACACTTACAGTAGAGGACTGTTCCTTCCAGAAGACAGCTAGGAACTGACTGGCTGGCTCACAGAGGAAATAAGCATGCAGAGTTTTCAAAGTGCACACCTGACTTTCTCATAATAAATACATTTCCCCCCCTTCTTTGCAAGTTTCACAATTGATCTTTTCCCCTCTGTTATTTTTGCTATTTTCATTTTCTCTGTCTTGTAACCAATCTGGATAATTAATTTATCCATTATAAACTGGATGCTTTTGTTTTCTCTCTCTTGTAACCAGTCTAGATAATTAATTTATCCATTATAAACTTTGCTTTTCTTTGAAGAACAAACAAAAATGGAAGTTAACAGCTTGATTATGTGATTTGCTTGGAGAGATTTTAGGGCCAGTTTTATTCTCAGTATTAGACTAGATTACCCTAATAGCTGGTTCTGGTCTTAAGAGCTCAGGCCATGAGCTTCTGCAGGTCCTAGTAGTGCAGGGTAGAGTCATCTTGTGCTTGATCATTGCACTCATGTGCCACCAGCTGAGTGTTGAGTAGATACCATTGTCTGCTGTTCCCTTCTGTTGTTTACCACAAGTCACATCTGCTTTCTGATGTTTGAGGTCAACTGTGGCAGCCTCCCTGCTTGCCGTATGTTTAGTCTGTTTATCCCTTGGACAGTTGGCTTTCATTTTGGGGTTTCATGTGGGAGCCTGAGCATTAGCATCCAAGATGTGTAACTGAAATGTGGAGCACGTGTCTGTGGTTTTCTGTGAGAGCTGATGTATGGCTTGGTGAACACCCACACATCAGTTGATGATGAAGAGGAAAGAATCACTGTGATTAATACATTAGGAAACCCATTGTTACTGTTAATGTTTCTGTGGTGTTTATTTCCTTCTTCTTCTTTTGTTGCTCTCAGGTTATGTGCATATTCAGATGCACCTCATGAGGGAAGACGACCTTGCAGTGAAAACGAGCTTCAGCCTTCCTCTGAAGCAGTGGTTTCGACTGGATCTCTCTTTTAAGGGTGGACAGGTATACTTGCTACCAAATTACAGGATCGAGGCTGAGTTTTGTCTATTTTGATTATGCCTCTGACTCAGCTGAGACTGAGAGAAATACTGTAATTTATACAAGCTCATATAGCAAAAGAATGAAAAATTAAAAACTAGAAGTTGTTAGGGAATGTTCAGACCATTCAACTTTGGGAAATCAACTTTGATTGATTGAGTTGGATTGAGTGCACTCTGAGCAAGTTTTCTGATGACCCTAAGCTGTGTGGTGTGGTTGACACAATGGAGGGAAGGGATGCCATCCAAAGGGACTTGGACAGGCTTGAGAGGCCCATGGGAACCTCATGATGTTCAGCAAGTCCAAGTGCAGGGTGCTGCACCTGGGTCAGGGGAATCTCAAGCACAAATATGGACTGGGGCAAGAGTGGACTGAGAACAGCCCTGAGGTGAAGGACTTGCATCTGTTGATTGGCAAGAATCACAGAATCATTAAGGTTGGGAAAGACCTCCAAGATCATCGAGTCCAACCTTTGACCAAACACCACCTTGTCATACAAACCATAGCACTGAGTGCCGCATTCAGTTGTTTCTTGAATACTTCCATGGATGGTGACTCCACCACTTCCATGGGCAGCCTGTTCCAGTGCTTGAAAACCCTTTCAGTGAGGAAATTTTTCCTAATACCCAATCTAAACCTCCCCCAGAACAACTTGAGGCTGTAATAAATGTACCCTGTAACATTTCTTCTATTATAATTAATATTCTGTATTCTTTTAGATAGAAGTGAGCAGTGTTGGGAAAAATTTGAAGAGACATCATCATCAATCTTTTATGTAAGCAGCATTTTCCCCTTTGTGGAGTAATATGTGTGTATGTGTTCCAATATGGAAAATGGGAGAAGGAGAGCTCAAGTTTGTAACTGAGATTCCATTGATTTTCAAAATGTCTGTGGTCTTTTTCCACGCTATGCTTTCAAACTCAGTGTGCAGTACTGTGCTTACACTGAGTGTGAGCTAAATGTTTTTATTAATGCCATGAGCTGGTTGAGTTAACATGGTGCATGTTCTAGTATTATAGTCTGGTAACACTCACTAAAAACTGATTGCCAGGTCAGTGGCATTTTAGGGTCAGTCTTCAAATGTAATTTTGGCCTTACTGGAGTCAAGTTTTGCTGTTGCTGTGAGCTAGGATTTCACCAGTGAAATTGTTACCTACTTTGCTTTGTTAGAGAACGAAATTTCTACCAAAAGCATTCTTGCTTTATTCTTTATTCTAAGCAACTGAATAATTTTTTAAATGTATCTTCAATTTTTTTCTTTCACTGTAATTTAAGATTGACTCTTTCTTGTGTAAATAACTAAAAAACCTCACTGTTAATAAGGAAACTACGTAACAGTCAACTGCATGGCAGACTTCAGTGTTGTTACTTCTCTGCTGTGCTTTACAAAACAGAAATTGAAAATTTGTAGGTAATAACTGTAGGACATAACTTAAATTTTCATATGCCAGCTTTAGAAAAGTGCGAGGGAGAAGTGAAACTGAGATCTTTGAGGGTGTGTAATGGTTCATAAAACATCAGAAGATACTTACATTTCAGAAAAATAAAACACACTCCACTGGTTTAATAGGTTTGTAGACAAGGCTTTTGTTAAATGTAGTCCAAAATTTCTTACATTAAATTGTAGAGCAGATTTTGAGAATAAACAAATAAGAAAAGAAAAAGATACTGGCAATGAGTTTGACTGTCAGTTACAGAAATTCTGAGATACTAATTTCTTCTTTTCTTTCTCAATAGCTCTAGATAGTCAGCTTACTTCTCTTCTATGTTCTCAAGTTTTAGGGAAGATTTCTATTATGATGATACTGCTGGATACTTTGTTCTTGGAGGCAGTGGATATGTAAATGGTATTGAAGCATTCTTTGGACCTGTGAAATACTATCGTCTCAACGTGTTGGAAACAGAACAGGTAAGCAAAGGTACTACTTGGAAATATTTAAATATTGGCAGCCAACTGTGGCTGTATTTTATTTTTTTTTAACTGAGCTTCTTACCAAATGATAAACTAGCTATGAAGCATAATAGTATCCAAAAACTTATATCATATAATAGATGATACCTTTCTGTTGAAATCTTGCAATATTGGTTGCCACTTCAAATGCTGAAAGCTAATACTTTGGGAAGTGAGTGCATAGAACAATGTTCATAAATCTATATTTATTAAGGACTTATTTTCAGTGTTACTTTGTTCCCGGTTTCTGATAATACTGAATTGAACACATTTGATTATTCTATGGTTTTCTTAAAATTGGTGGTTGAAGTCACATGGATTTGGTCAGTTCTGGAAATTCATCCATGATTTTTGGATTATGCTGACTGTTTAAAGTCAGTCTATTTTCACCAGCATCAGATTGTCTGACACACTAATGTGATGTGCCAGATAAGCTGATTGTAGTGAATAATCTGTTTCCTTTTGTTATTTGCCTACAACGCCTCTTTGTAGCTGAGCATAGACAACAGCAGATACAGGGGATGCCATTTATCCATCATTTGCCTTTTTACAGATTTCTAATCCTCTTCACGACAAAGACACAGTGGAACAAATTGAACTGTACTACGAGAGATGTATGGACATTCAAGAAATAGTTTCTGAGTACAGAAACATTGTAAGGCAAGGCGAAAAAGCGCACAGGAGCTGTAAGTTGATCTATGACACAGGAATTTTAAACTGTCATCTTGGAGACCTTTTGTTTTCCTTTTAAAAGAATCTGGATATCAGTCATCAAAAGTAAACTTAATTTAGCCATAACAAGAAAAAAAGCAATTTGAAGAGTTTAGTCTTGTTACTGATAGCTAAACTGTGGTTTTGTCACTGCAAATACTTTTGTGCCATAGAATACAAACTTTAGTCATCTTGGCATGTCTTCTCTAATAGAACAGGTGCATAAAGGGACAAAGAAATACTTTCAAGCTTACATGTAGGCTATGCAATTGCCTTTCTTCCATTTCATTTTCAAAATTACTCCAAAGGCAAGTTTATTTTAAGGCCTTTCCCAAAAATGGATGAGTTTTGCAAGAATGTTTCTGCCACAGTTGCCTAAGCTTAGTAATGAACAGGTTTATACCAAAGTACCCACTTTAGTAAAAGAAAAGTAACATAACTTAAATGTGTGCTGAAAACTTGCTTGTGTTTCTAATTAGAAGTGGATTGCATGCATTGTGACCATAGTATAGAAGATGAAATCTTAGTGTAATTGTAAGTGGCCTGTACTAGCTGTATGAGGTTTTAGTATTGCTTTGTGTTAAGAATGTGTTCATCTTATCCATGACTTTTTAGTTTACTCTAGAAATGTCTATTTTTCTACCATAAGCTTATTTTCAAGGCTGGCAAAGTTCAACTTTCATGTCTTAAATATGTTGTTTTCTCTAGGTTACTATGAAAACTATTATTTGGAACTGATTCACAAATATGGAGAAATATCCAAATGCAACGCCTTCATGTGGGGAAAAGAGCTCAGGGAAAAGTACCACACTTTGTTCAAACTGTTGCAAGAGATAGATTTCAGTAGTCCAGATGGTAATTACTTTTTTAATTATTTTTTCTTAAATAACTCCACAATACATGTTAAATGTAAGTTATATCCTTTGACTTCAGTTCACGTGTTACACATTTTTTTTCCTCTCAGCTAACTTAGAAAAGGAGTGTCATGTGACATATGTTCAGCATGCTGCGGATGAAAGGAATCATAGAAATATCCTTATGTTTTTAGTGGTTAGTTATTTTTATTCACCCTTCCTGTTCAATAAAACCTTGTATTTTAGTTGTCTGCATTGCGAGTTCCATTCAGCATGGTAAATAACAGAATCTTTCTCAGTCCCATTAACTTAAAAAGGGGAAATTGGTTCCTAATTTTAAGTCTTGTAACACATCCCATGTTTTATTTTTAGTGTTAGAAGATGGAAGTGATACAGTTGTAGAAGTTGGCCAGAGGATATTTGAGAAAGTTGTGAAAGGTCTGTCCGGTGCCAATGGCCTCAGCAATATGGGCTCCTCTGTCCCTCTCCTGATGGATTCCAGTTGTTGTGGATACCATAAGGCTTCCTATTTCCTTGCAGTTATATTTGAAACGGGGCTTGGTGTGTCTGTCGATCGTATAAAGGTAGTATATTTAATATGTTTGGTTATGTCTGTGAAATTAATTATTTTTAAAGGCAATTTAGAAATGGGATGAATTTGTGATCTATTAAATTAAAAAAATTAAAATGGTCTCCAGATCCAGGCAGTGGTTGAAGGGATTCCCCAATAAATCTACTCATAAATAACTTAATTCCAGTGATGTCTTTATGAAGCCTTGATGGTCGGAATCTTTATCCTACTCATCCAGAACAAGGAAAGTAATGATTTAGTAAGACCTAAAAATGGTGGTAAAGTGAACAGCATATAACGTACAGCTTTCCCGAGTCACTGTGGAGCTAGGATGAGGTAATAGCCCTTGAGACACTCACAGTCTTTTGTAGATGGGTAGCAAAAAAGTCTGACATAAGGCAAATCTCCTAAAGTGGAAAGGCTGCATGGTACAGTCAGAAAAGTCCCATTTTACAGTGTGCAAAAATTTGGCATGAGTACAATACAGTCAAATGGTTAAGGGTAATCAAAATAGAACAGTTTGCTTTTGTGCTTTTGTGAAGAAAACTCAGTGCTTCAGCTGAGCAGCTGCAGAGTGTGTGAACTCCTGACCTTTTAGACAGGTTGCAAATAACTGAAATGTTTCCATGTGATTCTGTTTCAAGGTCAAATAAAGGGAAGGTATGTATATGTCAGAGGAAGAGGGCAACACTAAAATTTCCAACAGATATTCATTGTGATAGAATAGTATAATATAAAACGCACATAAAAAGTAGCAGATCTGCCTGTTGTGGTTACAGGACACTAATTTGGAAGAATCTCTGAGAAGCCCATCAGAGACCAAGCTCACCTGCAATTTCTCAAACACAAAAAGCCTTAGACAGGTACCTTTTTTATACCCTAATCAGGGAATATACCTAGTGGTAATTGTGGGGGCTAAGTCACTGCATCTGCTTCAGGTAGTGTAGGAAGTAATTTAATATCTGGCACAGATGGGACACCATTGTCTTTAAATACGTGCAGGTGAGAAATAATAGTAGTGCTGAAGGTATTTTTTTGGCAAATGTGCCGTACATAGACCAATTAACATGTATCTTAAGGGAGATTTGTGCTGAAACCTTATCAGCCACAGGTGCCATCCTACTAGTCCTGGTGCCATCCTGCTAGTCCTGTCAGATCCCCAGGGTAAGGTTCTCAAGTGCTATTTGTTAACTTCCATATGTTTCCACTGAATTCAATGTGAAAACCCCAACTGGCATCAGTGGGACTAGTTAAATCACTGCTGGGCATGAAAAGTGTCAGAGTATAAACAACACTGTAATAAAATTACATTAAAAAACTACTTCACACTTAATGGTGGCAGAATAAGCGCAATAATTGAAAAGTGTTTAGAGTCTAGTTTTTCATTCAAGTCCTTCTGTACATAGATAAGACATTTTCACTACTTGAGTGCTGTTCCAGTTTCTGTAACTGTGCTTACATGGTGTAGCTAGTATACAGCTACCAGTATGAACACACTGTTCCCTGTAAATCTGAAAAGTGGTAAACTTGTGAGATGTGCAGTGAATTCACTCTTGTTTATGTCTGTTGATTTTTGTCAGGGTCTGCTGTATAGTTTGGTTGGTGCTCAGGGGAATGAGAGACTTGCTGTGATGAATCTTGGTTATAAACATTACCAAGGCATTAATAACTATCCACTTGATTTGGAGCTGTCATATGCTTATTACAGTAATATTGCAATAAAGACATCGCTGGATCAACACAATATAAAAGGAGAACAGGTAAAAGAGTTATAAGTGTATCTGAATTTGTTTTCCTGTGCAAATTATTTTTCACATATTGATATTAATTATGTGGCCAGAACATTTTTCTCTTGATTTACAAATACTAGCTCATCTGATTTTTGTCCTTGCCCATGGCAGGGATGTTGGACTAAATTATCTTTAAAAGTTCCTTTCAACCCAAATCATTCTATGGTTTGATGATTGTTATAAAATTCCCCAAATCATATGTAGGTATCATTACTGTATTTCCTAGCAAGGGGGAATCAAAATCAAAACTAGGTTGAAACCCTCGTAATTGCCTACATGCCTATCTTTCGTTAAAGTTTCAGCTGTTATTCTTGGACCCTATAATTGGATGTGTTTATTAAGCAACTGATCTGCTGTTTCAGTAGTCAAACATCATGAAGTTCATGCAAAAGATGAATTGTCGTCTCCATACTTACACCTTTTCTATAGGCAAATGTAATGACTTGTCTGTTAAATGGTTATCTGATAAAGTTACAATAAACTTATTTTAGAATCAGCTGCTAAACAGGAGGTAACAACTTTATCTGTAAAGAATATTCAAGGTAGGTTAGTGCTAGAATCCTGACTTATCAGAATGATCGTTGTATGAAAAATAGATGTTGATTGCTGAAATAAAAATCAGCAAACATGCCATAGAGTTCTATGGGGCAGGTTTTCATCAAGCTTTCTGCCAGCCTTTTTTTATCTTTTAAAAGAGATTGCCATAGAAAAAGTCTCAAAAGGGTTAAACACATCTCTTTGTCATTATTAAGTGCATTTAAAACTAAAAGATGGATTGGTTTGGGTTTTTTCAGTTATTGGCAGCTTGGCGTGTCTTTCCAGTGTAGTGGACTTCCAGTTTGTACTGTAACAAAGCAGTAAATGTTTTTTACACTGAATGTAAGAACAGTTCTTAATGCACTGGCCAGCAGAGGAATTATGAGAATTTTAAAACCCAGAACTGATCATGAATTTTTAGGGATAAGCAGGAAATGGACGACATTTTCATTTTGGTACCAGATGTGTAAATTCATTGTGTAATAATTTTTTTTTCTATTCACCTACACTTCAGGCATTTGTTGAAACTATAAGACTGATGGATGATGAACTGCTAAAAACTCAAACAAAAGAAAATGGTGATGTCTTTATGTGGTTAAAACATGAAGCAACAAGAGGCAATGCAGCTGCCCAGGTACAAAGTAATAAATTTCCTCTTTCTTGGTTTTAGACACACATCGGGTATGTACATCTATAGGATTAGTAGGAAAGTTGTGGAAGAGAGTGAAGCACACAGATGTTTTCTCTTTTCATCCATAATTGCTTCTTTTTTATGAGCTTGAACCATTTCCCATGTTTCTGTCCAATAAATATCCAGTAACCATGCAGAAGCTTAACAATGATGCAAGGCAAAAGGGAGAAGTTATCAAGTCTTGGCAACCTCCTCCTCTGATCGCTTTCCCTCGGTTTGTATTTGATACAGTGCAATTACTGCTGCTGATCTGAGACCAGCAGCAATATGTGTAATACTGAGCCATTTACATGCATCAAATCTGTCTTTATCACTTATTTCTGTACTTAATCAGTGCAGACTTCTGTGCTACTGACAGCTGTAAAAAGGACCCAGCTGTAGATTTAACATCAGTACATTCCACCACTGGGAAGCCTTCTGAATATTCCTGATAACCAAGTGTTTTCAAACTGTTGAGGAAGTATACCTACATATTCTTCATACATTTCAGATGCATCTAAGCCTGCAAAAGTCTGCTCCTGCAATTCTAGTTTCAATACTAGCATGTATAACATTACTGCTTATGTTGTTTTCTTTTTAGCAACGATTGGCTCAGATGCTGTTTTGGGGCCAACAAGGAGTGGCAAAAAATCCTGAAGCTGCAATAGAATGGTATGCAAAGGGTGCGATAGAAACAGAAGATCCAGTGTTAATATATGATTATGCCATTGTGTTATTTAAGGTAAGTCATGTTTCATGTTTTCACTTCAAAATAATCATTCCTATGATATGATGTTTCTAAGTTATCTGCAATGACACACTGGAAGAGTGTATACAAGTGCTTTCAGATTTACTCTGAAAATCAATCAAAAGATGATAAGCTAATACTGATTTTTACCAGAAAGGCACAAAAAATTTTAAAAAGAGAAGTTAAAAGCAGTTTAGTCACTTTGCTTCTAGCCAGATTCAGAATCAAATCAGAGAGTCCTAATTTTTCCTAATGTCTTGTCACCTCAAGAATCCAACCAGCTGGTAGGCCTAGGCCTTGTTGTAGAGATGTAGGTAAAAGTTGGATCCTTTCGTAGAATGCCCTTTATTAGGTCTCTGCGATTTATTTGGGTTTTTAGTTGGAATTAAATTGGTTCTGCATGCAGTTAGTTTTTCCCTGCTAGCAGTAGTAGACAACAGAGGCTAAACTGAAGCATAACCCCACCTGAGTCAAATAAGGTGTATGAGCTAAGGAGTGTCACCCATAAAACATTCAAGAGTACTAGAGGTTGGAAATATTAGTGAAGAATCATTAGGTCTTCATCCTGTTCCTTTGACAGTGAAGGATTATTCTCTACAAAATGCTTGCTTTGGTTTTGCTGGTGTTGATTTTGAGAACCCCTAATCTGTTTGACCTGTGTTTGGAATTAATTTATATGGACATCATAAGCATGATATCAGTGTATTTCCTCTGGAAACACTTTGACATCATTTTCAGGAAAGCTGAGAGCTCTTACTGCCAAACTGAGAACAACCTGTGCCCTTTTGAATGCTATTCATTCTTGCTTAGTTGCCAAAAATTCAAGATCTGTGATATTATTTACCCATAAAAATGACTTGAATATACTGGTGAAATAATTGTTCCTAGACTGAATCACTGAGATTTTTGTAAAGCTGTGAAGGAAGGATGAACACAAAGCTGCTTGTTTTGTTGCAACTTTTTAAAGCCAAATGACACCTGGTAAATAAATCAATGCTAAAAGGCATTTTGAATGTGCAGAAGTGAATTTTTATCAGCCTGCATTTGTGAACAAGGATTGTTTCATGTATCCATTTCCTAGGGCCAAGGTGTGAAAAAGAACATGAAACTTGCATTGGAATTGATGAAGAAAGCAGCAGCCAAGGTAAAATGCAATACATATTTTATTGTAGAAGTCCTATACCGGGTGCTAATAATAATGAACTTTGATTTATATAAAATGCTGGTTACCATAATTCTGTGTAAATACTGGTTGCTTCTTCCAGTGTCTTCACCATGAATGGCAAAAGCCTTTTTTTTCCAAACTGGGGGACTAGACCACTCAAAATTGGCCAAAATTTCCATGGAAGAAATGAATTCTCTCTACTTATATCTTTTGGAACTTGATGTTAGTTAAGTGGCTTATAGAAAGAATATTTGATCCAGGAGTATATTTTTACTTTGCGTTCCTGAGCATTTTCTTCCAGACAATACTAGGTATGTTTTTTCATAGGCATGTCTACCAGGCTCAAGCTTTTGAGACTGTGACCTCTGCAGAGTCAGGTGATTACTGCCATCTTTGAAGATCCATGCCAGCAGGCTTTGCTGTAGTAACAGAGCATCTTTAAATTGTAAAGTGAATGAAAAAGAGGTCTGGATTGTACTTCCACAGTCGGCACTGAGGGATGGTGCATTCCTGCAGCACAAGAGCTGAATGCAGAAGAGGGGTGGCTTCCCATTCTGCTGTAGTGGTTTATGGCCAGTTCTCTCTGCTTGGAGTTAGAACTCCTCCTGGACATGCTGGCGACTGGAGAAAGGCTGTGTGTGCTCTCTCTGGCCAGCTCTCCTCTACTTCAGGGAGAAGACATGGGTGTCCCAAAGCCTTCTGGTTTTCACACAGTAGAGTGAAACACTGACAGGCACCACAGAGCAGACCAGCCTCACTCCATTTAATAATATAATGCAGCCAGATTACCCAGGCCATGATCTGGTCCTTAGAATAAGAACGTGAGAGTACCTAGAACTTGTGTATATTCCTAGCTCTTAGAACCAGAACTAGTTTATTTGCTGAAAATGGCAATAGAACTTCATTGCTGACCACCACTGGGAAAGATCTGTGCCTGGTCTATGATTTCTGGGAAACAGGAGAGATTACCTGTTCTACTGCCTGTTTGGGAAAGGTTTGAATAAACTGAGTGGCTTTCATACTGTGATCAAAATTCCCTTGCCTCAGGATCTGAGGAACTGATTCCAGGAAGAATCTTAGAGACATCAATTTCCTTACTGTCCTTGAACTCGGATACTTAGGGTTTTATGCTCCACAGCACATTTTCTATGCAAAAACAGTACTGTAATTATTGAAAAGTGTAACTGCCTTTGCATTTTAATGGATAAGTTCACATACGTGCAGTCCCGTATGATCCACCAGTTTATGCAAGCAGGTGCTGACTCATTGCAACAGAAATAAAATTGTCTCAGAAAGATTTTCTCCTCTTGATCCATAATTATTGATGCAAAGATGCAACTTGGTAATAGCAAGTAGCAATATCTTGAACAAATCTGTGTTACGTTGTTCAAATGAATTTTAAAAGTAGCATTACAAAGTTCTGTGTTCGTTGCTTTCTATTTATTCTTAAAAAAATGTTCAAGTTTAAAAGAAATGGAGTATTTTGATTGCTAATCCTGTCAACCAAATTCTGGGAGTTCACAAGAAGTGTCCTGTTTTGGCTTTGCAGAGGAACAGGTGAAAAATTTGTCACAATTTGTTCTTGTCAAGAAGTGAAATCTGAATGCAGACACAGCTGAGACTCTGTAGAATAAGATGACACTGAAGTCTTATTCCTCAGTCTAAATATGAGGCTGCAAGGAAGAGTAGTGGGCAAAAACAATTAATCAAACCTTTATAACCCTTAGTCCCAGAAGTGACCCAAAGCAGAATCAAATGTGTGACCCGACACTGCTCTTCTCCTTCCCCAAGGGCTTGCCCCAGGCAGTAAATGGACTGGGATGGTATTACCACAATTTTAAAAGAGACTACAGAAAAGCAGCCAAACACTGGTTAATTGCTGAAGAATTGGGAAATCCAGATGCGTCATACAACCTTGGTGTCCTATATTTAGATGGGATTTACCCTGGAGTATCTGGTAGAAATCAAGTGAGTAAATACTTAACAGTACTATTTCTTACATTAGGGCCCAGTTTAGAAGGTTTTGCTTCATTTGTGAGATTGCTGTGTTCACTCTGAGTTGGATTTTGATATCTTTTATCACAAAGAAGGGGTTTACTGGGGGATTCAGTCAGATTGCAGAGAGAGAGAGATGTTACTCATCACAGTCAACATTATGTGCATGTGTTTGTACTTCTTTAATTTAGAAACAGAACAGATACAGGTTTTGCTCCAGTGATTGCCTCTGCTTTCCTCCTTCCAGTGACTGCAGCCAGGAAGGATAGTGTGTGCTCTCACAACATGTGATCATCTGGTTTCTCTCAGTTTTAGATTGAAACGTATATAGGGAAAAGGGTTCCACAGTAACTGAAAGCAGCACAACCTTTCCCTGAACTTGTGAACAGCTATGCTACGTTCACACAGCTTCTGTGAACCTCAGAAATGCAGTGAAAGGCCTTCAATCCAGGCTTGAAAATGTAACTATTTATTACAGTCCTGGTAGACTGCAGTATTTTGTCTTTCTGTGACACAACCCATTGACTCTTCTCACTGAGACATGCAAAATAAATTTTCCCCTAATAGGAAGGGTCTACATCTCTTTTAATAAACTAGGTAGTTTATGACCAACAACACAAATATAGTGAGGTAGGCTGTAATAAACGCAGGCAGACTTTGTGCTTGGAGCTAAAAGATGTTTCCAGCTCTGTGGTCTGGGTGTACTCCAGACAGTGAGCATTTCTGCTGCCAGCAGCAGCAGGGCTCGACATGTGCATCTGGCAAACACATTTTCCTTCCCCAGGGACCAAAAAACACATTTCAGAATGTGCCCAGTTTTCTTTATTCACTGAACCCAAGGGTAAGGAGAAGTTTCAGCTATGATAGATACTTTGAAGTCCATGCTCACTCACAGAAAACATATATTGATTGTTAAAAATTTCCAGAAATAATTTTTTTCAGGCTGTTTGCTGTTTTAATTTACTTTACAGATTACTGTTTCTGAGGGTAAAACATGCAGAGTCACTTCTGGCCGTGCTTAACTCCATCTGTGTTATCTTTTACAAACCAGTTTCAAAGATTTGAGCACTGTGGTTGTGAAGTGCTGGAAATATTGGCAGTACTGCTGCTCCACAGCCTTCACTTCACATCGCCAGCGCAGGAGTTCTGTTCTCCAGGATCCCTTAATAATCTTCCTGATAGTGAATAATTTTACTTTCCTGAGTGCGTACAAGACTTATGATACCAGGTGTTAGTTACACTTTTAGACACTTCTCTATTTGACATTCCATACATTACCAGAATGTTTTTCAAAACTTTTTCTAGCCTAAACTATCAAAAAGTTAGAAGAAAGAAGTTCATTTCATCTAAGTGAATTTAAAATAGGTTAACTGTCTTACCCTCATGAGCCAATTGCCTATTTTAATTCATTTGATGAAACAAGTCCTGAGGAAAAAAATCTCAATAAATATTAGTAATGCAGAGTGTCTAATTGTCTCTTGTTTCTTCACAGACAGTTGCTGCACGTTATTTCTATAAAGCTGCGCAAGGAGGACATATAGAAGGGACTTTACGGTGCTCTCTGTACTACATCACAGGAAACATGGAGGACTTTCCTAGAGATCCAGAAAAAGCTGTAATGTAAGGAATGAGACCAATACTTAAATGAGAATTTATTTCTGATGTTAATATTTTCATTACTTGTGATTTGTATGTCCATAGTCTAAACATCTTGTTCTTCTTCGTACTTACCTCCTTGACTAAAGGTTTTTCTGCAGTAATGTTTGATCTGCATAAGTATGTGTTTTGAGAGATACTGAATACTTTTAGTACTTTTTATTTTTTCCAGAACAAATAGGAGAGATTGTATCAAACAACTCTGAAAGGTTGTATCTAACGAAGTCTTGCTTTTTTTGATTTTCAAGAAATATCAGATTCCTGATGTGGTAGAACTGGTATTTTGCGTCAAAAAACAGGCAGATAATTATTGATAGCACTTACTAACATATGTTTGTTTTCTCAAAAAAAATTTGCCAAGATAAAGGCAGGATGTCTCTAATACAGTCATAGAGGTTGTCACAGTTTGAGCCGGCAAACTGCCAACCCCCCAAGTACAGAAAGAAAAGCCTCCCTCCCTCTGCCCGCCAAAGAAAAGGGAGAGATGGGGAGGAGAACCTTCAAACTACGTTCATGCTAAAACTACATGTATTTTCACAGAAAGAAAGAGAAAAGTAGAAGAAAGTACAATATATGCTCACACAAGTCAAAAACAGCAAGACACAATTTCCCACTTCCCAGTAAACACACAAATTTCACTATTTCAACTACAAGCTACTTCAAAGAACTCAATCCCCAGAGAGACAGGCCCAAGCAAAAAGAGAAGAACCAAGAACATTTTACTTCCCCAAGACAACTGGTGAGCAGATGCTGGGCCTGGTCCTCCCCATCCCTCTTGGGACAGCACGGTGTGCCCTCCCAGGAGGGATGCTGTGAGGCAACTGACTAAACCACTCCCACTCTGGCT
>JAOXXN010000471.1:53631310-53660207 GCA_026770055.1 Myrmophylax atrothorax
CTGGTGAGCAGATGCTGGGCCTGGTCCTCCCCATCCCTCCTGGGACAGCACGGTGTGCCCTCCCAGGAGGGATGCTGTGAGGCAACTGACTAAACCACTCCCACTCTGGCTCTTACCCCTTTGGAAAATGATGTCGTAATATGGTATAGAATACAGTGCTATTGGCTAAAAGAAGTCAGCTGTTAGCTCAGCTCAGCTCAAGGCAGCTGACAGCCCCAGGCCTACCTTGAAATCCAAAGCCCAAACCTAGGCCCACCTAGGTAAACCCGTAACCCTGATGAATGGACATCGTGTTCTCATTCAGTCAGTTGTTACAAGACTGATGCAGCAATTACTGTTAAATCCCATAGTTTGTCTTACAGAAGAAGGCAGAGGTGATCCAATATCCTTTTGTGTCTTTTGAGTCTGCTTGAGTTTGGATAACATTACTGGAGCACAGCTGTTCATTTCTTGTTTGTTCTTTTCCACAGCTGGGCAAAACACATTGCAGAGAAGAATGGCTACTTAGGTCATGTAATCAGAAGAGCTCTCAATGCTTATCTGGAACTTTCATGGTATGTTTCTCCTGTTCTCTTTGAGTTTATTTTCTATTTTTCACTTATTTATAGCATGCCAAAATAATTAATATTGGGGATCATATCAAATAAAAAAAAGAAATAGCACCACTGAAATTAGTTCCAAACATCCACTGACATAAAGAGGAGGAGTTGACCTGAAGTATAGTTCAACAGTTCTGACAGAATCAAGGGAAAAACAAGGAGTTCATAGAGGGAAATAGTTGTATCAGCTGATCATGGTTTTCAACCCATAATACTGTGGCATGTGATGTGCAGTGGATTAACTGGGGGAACAGCTTTCACTTTAAGTGTTCTCTGTTCCAAACCTCATATTTTGCTTTCTCTCTTCTTTATAATTCCATGCCATGAAAACTCAGTCTACTGGATTAGATTTGTTAATTTTTCTGTGTATTATTTTTATGTTTTCTGTAAATAAAATAGGAGGCTACAGTATCCAATGAGCCAGTTGAGAGGTTTCAAAGTAGCCTCCAGGTTAATGCTCCATCTTTGAAGCATCTATAGACATGAGCATCAGATATTGCATGTGCAGGCATCAGACTGTCGTATGTGATTGAGAAAATGGCTCATTTAGTCCTGCAGTGTCCCCCTGCAAGTAGAGTGGGCTGATCTGGAGTAACCCATTCCTAGAAGTGTCTTTTTACTCAGTCCATCACAGACATTTTTCTTGAGGTTTGAGTTCACTTTTCAAAACGAAAAAACTCCTGATATTTTTGTAGTACGTTCTTTTGTACAAGCCTGTGGCTCTGCTCAGCTCACTTTGCAGTCAAGTGCATGTCCACAGACAGAGCCTTAAGATTCCAGAAAGTCTGGGCTGAACAACTAGGAGGAAAATTCTGCTGGAGCACCACTTGAGATGCCAGTGATTGTGAATGTATGGGTAGTTACTTATAAATACTGATCCTAGTCATCTCTGGGGTTAGGAGTATGTTCGTGCTGAAATTTTTGCTTCTGAACAATTCTTCATATCTTGCATAGGTGTAAATTGTTACACTGCCAACCAGACCAAGTAATATCTGTTCCTCAGTTGTTGATGTCTATAGACATGTGTTCTACACATCTCTCAGTCATGTAGTTTAGTCTTCATGGACTGTTCTAGAGGCCTTAAATGTAATTTCTTTTCTGAATTGCTTTTGGAGACCTAAGGATCAGGTGAACTAATTTCCTGGCTTAGATATCCTGAATTCCTTCTGTAATCCCAGGTCTTCCTTGTCTTAGATGTTTTTACAGGACAGGTACAAGGAATAATTTGTAATCTTGCAGAAATAGTTGGGAAACAGGAGGTTGCACCTGCTAATTTTGTAAGGACAACTGCTTTCACAATTCTATTTAAAGTTTCTTTGCTTAAGCACCTGCTCGTGTAGTCAAATGTGTATTTGACCATATTTGCTTCCAGTATAACAAGCCATTGAAACCTGAAACTTGCCATGGTTTTAGCTTTGTGTTGTGGGGAAAATAGTTGGAAACGTGACCCTTTAATAGGAAACTTCAGGAGGAAAAAAGTACACCAAGTGTTTGGGGTTTTTTTTTATCTTGTAATTTTAAAACTATACACATGATTTTAAAGACTTACTCTTAGTTTTACATGTGTGGTCTTCATCATATAGGGTAGATGAGTGACAGAGAATATGAGAGATGCTCCCATCTAGTATCAGAGTACTGAATTGCTGTACTGCAAATGCAGTATTAGCTTTTACTGCTTGTTTTACAGTCAGTGAGGTGCCTGCAGTCCTTAGAGGGACTGAGACTTGTTTTCTTAACACATTCAAATACAATGAGAGACAAATGCTGTTTCAAAAAGCCCATAGTCTAAAAAGACAAAACAAGTCATATAAATAACACAGTAAAGCATGCCAAAGAAGGACTCAGATGAATGTTAGACAGCTAGTTGTGGATTTTTTTTATTTTTTTTAGAGAAGAGTCTTTTAAGAATGTTTTATCTGAATTATTTAGATAGATAATTGGGCTTAGTATCAATTCTGTTTTATCATCAGTCTGGCACTTGGAGTAAATGCGCACTGGAGCTATTCTAGCTTCAATGCAAGAGGGAAAAGGCTGCAAATTCTTGAGATCCATCATGACTGGTTACACCAAGTACTGCCAGTATATGTCGCTGTTGCATGGGTTTCCCAGCTCCTGCTCTTATATTTGTGCCAAAAATTTGCTCGTAGGTGATTTTATAAATTTCTTTAGTGCTTTCAGGGTTTTTTTTTAACTGTAACTGAAATGCATGTTATTTTTGTTAGAATTTTCATTAATACATTTTATCTAACATTAGGCATGAAGCTCTGCTGCATTATGTTTTAGCAGCTGAAACTGGGATTGAAGTGTCACAGTCAAATTTAGCACACATCTGTGAAGAAAGACCAGTGAGTAAATGTATTCACAACTTATTATCCTGAAAGGAACACTTGTTAATAATAATGTGATGCTAATGTCTAACTTGTGGTGTGAAGGAATCAATTATGTTTTTACAGGACCTAGCAAGGAAATACCTAGCAACTGATTGTGTTTGGAGATACTACAACTTCTCTGTTTCTCAAGTCAATGCCCCGTCATTTGGTATGTATAGGGAATTCTTTCTGAATTTTAATTTACTTTTTTTTTAATTTCAAAAACTGTGTTTGTCACAACTTCTGTGTGACTGAGAAAGTGAAGGGGATGTTAATTCCTGCTAATCATGCATTTCCTTTCTAATGTTTTGATAGGAATATCAGGGGAGAAAAGGTAATTCAGGGGTTGTGTTTCAGCACAGCTTTTCTGAAAATTTCCTTTTTATGGCATTAAATGGATAAAATTTGAATAGAGTAAAATAAAAAAACTGAGCCTGAGGAGACACTAGATATTTAGAAGTCTTAGCCGTTGACTCAAAGTTTAAGGAAAAAAAAACAGCAGTAGACTTTAGGAGCTCATGCTGTTTAGTTTATCAAAGGGGAAATCCAAAAGCAAATATACTTCCATATCGTAATTGAATCATGAGAAACTAATAAAGGCTAAAGGATACCTTATCTAATTTATTACTAGTTTTTCTGTTAGGGTACAGAGTTTATCAATGTTGGCAGAGCTTACCTTGGGGAACTAAAGGATTCTCTGTTAAAAAAAAGTCTGCAAGTTACATTGCTTAGGCCTTGAATTTTACTACATCTGTGACTTTAGTAACTGAGTCATTCTGGTGCCTTTGAAAGCATTACTGAATATTTGGAAACATTAATCTGATTGTTTCACAAGAGCATTTAAGTGGTTTGTAAGAAGCAGGTGGAAAAGTGGAGTGTAAAAATAATTCAAGATACTCATTTAAATACACAATGTGAAAGATTTAAATGTGTGGAAACTTGATACCACGTGGATACAGCTGAAGGCACAGGAACTGACAAACCCTCTTAGCTTTCCTGAAGAGTTTGTAAGACACCTTAGCAAGGTGTAGTTTGGTTGACCCTTTGGTAGATCCACCGGTAGAATCTTAGAATAGAGAAACTTCACAAGGTCATACTCATGGGGTGGGACTGTGATTCTATTCAAGTAAAGGAGAGAAGACTTTCTGGGTTCAACAGAGGTAGAATTTTATTACTTAATCTCTTCCTCACATCAGTAACATAAGGGGAGTTTTATCTCAGACCCTTCTCTGCAGTGGTGGAAGATCAAATTGCCAGTGGAGGGCCTGGGATGAAGTCTAATCCTGGCAGTGGAAATTTCCACGGCTACCTTATCAGTGCAGTGCAGGGTGACCTCAAGTCCACTGCCTGTTGCAGAGGGCACTCCAGGCCAGGCTGGAATTATGCCCTTGGTTCAGTTGAGGGGATCCCTCTTCTTGATGATTTGCTGCAGCATTTGCAGCCTTCCACTCTGCATCAGTGGCAGCCCATCCATGTAGCCTTTCTGCCTTTGCTGTTGGGTTGGTAACTAACTTGCATCCTGAAGAGCTCTGCTATTGTCCAGTATAAATGCAGGTGGGATTTCCAGGTAGCTGCTATAGACACCCAATGCAAGGCGTAGAAGTGCTTCAAAGGAGTTGAGGAAAGTTTAGGTCAGACAAGTGTAGACACGGTCCTGGGAGTTTTTAAACTCCTTAACAGAGATTAGTGCAGTGTCGTGCTTGCTCCTGTCTGGGTCAATGCCCTCTGTTTTAACACATTTCATTACTGTTCAGTATCCCAGAAAAATGTTTGTAAAGTATTTTCTGGGCACTGATTCCTTCTAGACCAGGAAAATTGTATACCTGCTGTTGTCCTGGGTTGGGTTGGGTGTGAAACTAATAAAATTATCAGCAAAGTTCTGCAACTTTTGGGAAAGGTTCAGCCACCACAGTGTCAAGTACAGAACAAACATGCAGACAGCCTGTTTTTAAGCCTCATCAGGTTAGTAGGGCTAATCTGACTAATAAGGCTACAGGTTGCCTTGAGATAGATGCAACAAGTGAAGAAAGAATGCAATATAAAGTTTATAAGTCTCAGTTTTTGTAAAAGCAGCAAAATAATTCACTAAATTCATTAAAGAGAAACCATGAGAAATATCATCCAGGATAAATATTTTCAGTGGGAGGCTGATGTAAAGTAGCCACGGAGACAACCAGAAAGAAAGGGTACCTTTGTCTTTTAGTATTGTGCTTTAAATATAATTACTATTAACTTCTCCATCACATTGATAGCTGGTTAATTCTATTCCTACAAATACTCTAAATGATCTCCTACTTTTTTCTTCCACAGCTTATTTGAAGATGGGTGATTTCTACTACTATGGTTACCAGAACCAGTCTAAAGACCTTGAGCTCTCAATGCGGATGTACGCACAAGCTGCATTAGAGGGAGATTCACAGGTGGGGCTGCAGTTGTGAACTGTTTATAAAACACGGGGGTTTAGAGCAATCTGAGAATTTAGCTGAGGCTTGTTCTTCTGCTTGGCTACATCTGCACTGAAGAAACCTGCTAGAATAAGTTGCAATTATTTCAAAATACCTTGTGAGTAAGTAGTTGTTGGTTCATGATAATAGAAGGTAAACTTAACACAGATGGATAGTCCTAGAATTAGGCTGTTTTGTCAGCTAAAGGTGAATGGCCTAATTCAGTGCTACATACCTTGGCATTTTTGCTATTGGAAGGGAAAGAATTAATAGACTGCTGAGTTGTATTCCAGTCGTATCCTCTGCCATTTTAGGATATAAAAAAGACTGGCCAATTTCTCTAGGTACGTTGAGGAAATCCTAGGGTGAATTTTGTTCACCACAAAGGTTTCATCTTAAAATGCTTTGTAATTAAAAGATTCACTGTGTCACATTACCAAAGACATGCAGTGTTTCAACACTGAGTCTCCTGTCCTTGGGCCCTTCTGAACTATCCTGGTTGTAATATTCTGTTCTCCCTGTCCCTGTGACAATGTCCCCAGACAGTATCTTCTATGTGAAATTATCAGAGGTAGCATAATTGGGTTCTGCTTTGAGGATATTGGGACAAGACATTACTGCTAAACTAGCAAATGAGAGAAGAGATGCATGAACAATTACTTTAAGGTATGAAAGCCAAACTGATGGGGAATCCTGTAATATATCTCACGTGTGTTTGTTTTCATGGCTCTGAAGAGACATAGGGATGCATAAGACTTGTCCAAGTAGGCAAAGCTGTAAGATTAAGGAGTTAAATTGTCTGGAGGAAATTTCTGCTCTGAATTTTGCTGTTCAGATACAGTTGATCTGTAGAGCTTGGTGGAGGGGAATTGAACAGAACAGAAATGCATTTCTGCTTTCAGTCTGTATTTTCATAGTAGATGAAAGATGGCAGTTTGATGTGGTGACTGTGCTTAAAGAGAAAGTAAAAATAATAAAGCTCATATTTTTTTCAAGATGGTTTCTGAGAAAATAGTATCACAACATCTGAACACTTCTTTTACATTTTCAGTATTTACTGGTGGGTATGGATAGGAGAAGAGGCTCTCATAATTCTTCAATGAATATCACATTATACTAAATGATTTTACAGAAGGCAGTTTATAATTATTTAGATGTTTGATGTTTAAATATACATATGAAAATTCATGTCAAAAAACATGCATGCTCTTTCCACTGTTAGGGTTTCTTTAATTTGGCCCTTGTCATAGAAGAGGGCAACTCCATACCTTCCTACATTCTGGATCACTTGGAAATTGATCAAGCATTGCATTCGAGTAATACATCACTTCTTTGGGAACTTTATTACAGGTGAGTCTTTTTTCCCCTTAATCAGCATCTTCTGATTTTCCACAAAAGTAGCATTTACTCTGGAGAACAGCAACTTCTGTAATTATTAACTTTGTTCACTTGTATGATTTAAGGCAGGTTAAGGTCAACATACTCAAAATGCTTAAATTCCCTAAATATATTTCAGTTTATGCCTGTTGAGGAGATCTGATTATGTGTGGTTACTTGGAATATCGGGAAATGGATTTAATGATCTAGGAGGTCTTTTTTGATTCAGTATGTTTAATTTCCTAAGTTAAGCACTGGCAGTTTGTATGCCATTCAAACCAACATTTCAATATGGCATAATTTAATACAGAACTTTAAAGCATGTAATTGGGATAATAGCAGTGTCCTTCCTATTGATTCTGCAAAGATGTTTCAGCCTGCTACAGATATTGTGACACAGAATAGTAGATTTCTGAGAAGGTTACAGGTACATCTAATTTTAAATGAAGTCCTACTGCTGTTGAATCATGTTAGTAAACTTGTACTCTGACTGTTTGCCAAGTGTAACCTGGATGCTTTGTTTTGCTGGGTTACTGAGGTTTTCTGCAAACCCACTTGAGATTCCGAGAGGATTAATACCCCAGAATTGTAGAGGAGGACTAATGAGTTGTTTTAATCTCTTTATAGGTGTTGGAATAACAGTAATCAAGAATCAATTAGTCCATGCTCATTAGCATTGCTTTATTTTCACATGAGAGTTATGTGGAACAATATTTTACACTCTACTCTGGTATGTATTGCTCTTTTAATACATGCTCAGTTCATTTGGAACTCTACCTTGGCTTTGCACTGCTCTAACTATGTTTTTAAAATTCCTGTCACAGATATACTTCATGGGAACCTTTCTTTTATCGATTCTCGTTGCATTTGCGGTGCAGTCTTTTCAGTCTTTATCAGGTAAGTATGTGTTGTAGTAAAACTCTGAAGAAAGGAGTGATCTTTTTATTTCAGTAACAACTTCAAAAATAAAAGCAGGAATTCTAGATTTGAGAGAGGAACATCTGAACAGTAGTTTCTTTGACATGGAAGTAATTATTTTAGCATTGAAAGGAGGTGGATGAAGCGAAGCTTAGCTTTAAGCGTGTTGGTTTCTGAAGAATTTCCCTTGATAAAGGAGATTTTTAATAAACACATTAACTGTGTGAGATTATTTCCCGTCTCTCAGCATGCAGTATTGTTAGAGTAATTATGACTTTGATTTCCTCTGTTGTCTCTGCAATGTGCAATGGAACTGTGTTGTCTGTTTTTTATATGACTGGATCCATTCAGATACAGGGTGGGAGAAGAAGTAAGGTTCCAAGAGCTGGTTCTTTGGAGTAATTTGGGAAGAGTGAGTTCAGCCTTTTCTGACCAATAACAGAATCAGCAAATGCATTTAGTCAGGCATTGCAGACTCGCTCCTGTCATACACTAGAAAGTTTTGCTCTGTGTTGTCTTTACTGATGGGATGGAGAATATTAAGGGACAGAAAATCAAATGCCAGACTTCAGTCTAGTAAAACTCCCACCATTTTTTTTGCCACATTGAAAGACATATCAGAGGCAAAACAAGATTGCTGATGAAAGAGAAGAAAACCCCTACCATCACATGCAGAAATTATGAGTCATCATTTAGAAAGCGTTTCCGGCTTCAACCAAGTGTTTCTATTCAAAGCACAGGACTTGATCAGGAAATTGTGGAGTGAATCTGGCCAGTTATGAAAATAATTTCTTCCACTAAATACATTGTTTTACATTGTGTTTTAACCCCCGTAGGCAGCTTAAACCTGTGTCAGAAAATAATGTTTTCTGACACAAATCTGTAATAAAATGCAGATAAAATTACTTTCACATTGACAACCTATACCTATAGCAAATAGTATTAAAAAACCCCAACACAATTAAATCAAAATATTATTTAAATTAAGACATGTAGCTATGAATAATATGCTGAATATGGAATTAATTCTGAACTCCTGCTTTTTTCTCTCACTAGCTATAATTTATGTAAGTTGGGGGTTATTCAACATATGTATAAAGTATATAATTGCAGATATTCTTCTTTTGCTATTTCCTAACCTTTGAATATTATCTTTATATGTAATTTTATATGCACATAATGTTTAAATATTGATCAATAGAGTTCCTAGACTCAGTGGGGTCTTTTTTAATAATTTATTTTGACATTTTTCTGAAGCCCATAATTCTCCTGGAAGAAGATCAGAACCACTGTCAGATGATGTCCCTTCTTCCTCAGGGAATAGCAATGAGGATGCTACCAGACTTGTACAGCAAGATGAAAGTACTTTTTCAAACAATTTAGCACAGCAGGAGTCAGACCTTCAGAATCCTCTTGTTACAAGCTGAAGTTTAGTTTTCTTTAGGTTGACATCCATTGGGAAAATGGGATATGAACAACTACAAATCTAAGAACTGACAACCAACCCATACATGGCATTAGTAATGCCATCCAACAGCTGAATTTGTAGGGAAATTCACTGATCTGATTTCTCCATTATAGAGAAAAACCGTCCTTATAATTTATTTAACACTCCAAACAGATAATGCATAGTATCTCACTATACAAAACATGTGATCATACTGTATGTTGTGGAAGAACCTGGAAGGAAATATGCAAAGTCTTTACCTAATGGAAGAATGAGCAAACAGTCCACAGGTTTTGATGAGTAAGTTTTACTGACAAATCTAATCTCATATTAAATTGCCTTTACTGCATTTGAGCTTATTTATTGGTGAAGTTACCAAAGTTTTCCCAGTTGGAATCATGGAAATTACATACAAGTGAAACCTATTCACCAACACTTTCCGAGTTCCGTGGCACACCATCCAGGACTTCAGTACATGCAATGGTAACAACTGGTTTTTTGGCATTTGATATTGCATCCTAATTTTTCAATGTGAGAAATGTTTTGTTTTGAAAGAAAACACACCAGGAATATTTGCAATATGGTCATAACATGGTAGTTTTGCTGGCTAAGCCTTAGTCAAAGTTTTACAAGCATCAGTAGTTCCCTGGTGGGCACAAAAGAATATTTCCTTCCCTGCCAAGAGCCACTGATTAGCGACAGTAGCTCCTCTACTGAATAAATAAAAGAATATTTATGTGATCAGGTGACACAAAATGAACAAACAAACTGGGCTGGGATTCTTCCATAGAAAACACTGATTTATTTTGTGTTCTGCAGTGTCTCTAAAAGGCACCTATTTAAGTGACATTTCTTTTGGTAAGTGTTGGATGGGATCTATGGATAACATGTATGGAGTGCAAATGTCTTTGTCTGATTTAAAGCTCTCTGTGAAGTGACTGTAGGAAAGGTCTAACCTTTACAGCACGTGTGCAATCACCTCTGCAAAATGATGTGGATCACAGACTATAAATGGCATCAATCTATGCATTATTGAGGGTTAAATCCACTCGTCTTGCACTACATTATTTACTCTTGTAAATAAAAATATTTTTCTAATTCAACCTGTATGAGGAGGAATTTCTTTTAAGCCACGTGTTGGATGAAATAGTATCTTGCAGTTGCAAGTTCTCAAGATCATTGCTTACATGTCTGTTTTCTTAGCTTCAAATGGGACAATCAGCCACACTTGCTTTGAGGAATGCAGTGTTCTCACAGAGCAGACCTGGAGGAGTTTTTGTTTTGTTTTTCAAGCGAGACATAGGAGGTTTCAGTAAGAAAAGAACAATTTAAAAAGAAAAAAAGCTCTGACCTTCAAGAGACATTCATATATGCATATATATAAAAACATCTATACACACATGTAATTGGGACATGTTTCACATGCTGAAAACTGAAAATTAAAAAGTGTTGAGAGAAGAGTTGATGTTTTGAGGTAGCAAGTCCATTGCCAAGTCATGGGGAAAAAAATAAGATATTGAGGCTGCCTCCCTGCCCCCCCTCCAGCTGAGAAATTAAATTATGGGCCATGGTACTGAGGTTTTTCATTTACTTAATCAAGAACTGTGCAAAGAGTATTTCTTGTTCTTAGTACAGTTGTAGATATATCTTTTGTTCTTATATATAGGTATGTGTTACAAAGGAGCTTGACTTACATACTAAGTTGTTGTTGGCTTGCTGGAGTTAGATGCTGTGCTTTTGATATCCATTTCAAGTCTGTCCCCACTATTTTTGAGTCTGTTTTGAGTTTCAAAAACTTGTGCATCTAAATTTGATTATATCAAATTCCTTAACACAAATGTATGGATATTTCAAGAGCTCTCTCAACTCTTATCAGCTAATAAAGGAAAACGGTGTACATCTGTATTAAAACTGAGACAGGTTTAGATGGTAAACCCAGAAGTATTGCAGAAAGTCAAGCGTAGGCCTTGAAGACAAGTAGACAATGCCACAATATAGTCACGGTGTTAGGTACCAAATGGCATGTAGAGTTAGATGGTTACAAAAAACCTGTTTGGACATGCCTATGTGAAATCTTGGTGTAGTTAGCTACACATGCAAGGTGTATTTTACTACAAATGTTACATGTAGCAAAATTGAAGCCCCTAGTGAAATATTAATCCCATGGAGTTTGTCAGTGGTGGTGTGGTTGCAATCCATGTGTTGCAATCCAGGAGTTCTTAGAGCAGCAGCAGCTTAGATTACATACAGGTCAGAGTTAAGTGTTAGCAGTCGGGCTGATTCCATTTTCCTCTCCAAAGCCAATGTTCTCTACTGTAGTAATTAACTAATTTGGGGATGTCTGCCAGAAACATGATTTCACATCTGTATTTCAGAAGGTAGTTGCTGAAGCTGCAATATATTTCTTGACGCCAGCAGTTAATAGTTCAGTCTTTGTTTATTGTTACCTATTACATCACAAGTTCTACCAAAGTATACTTAAAGTATGTTAAGATAAGCAACTCTTCACAATAAACTGGCAATAAACTTAAGGCTAAAATGATAAGTTACATTATTATCATCCTTTAAGATCCAGGGGGCTATTATTTGACAACCTAGAGAATCAACCAATTCTCAGAAAGTTAAATGATTAGTTAAGCAAAGTAGCTATGCAGTTCTACTACATCCACAAGGAATGTGGGGAGGGAAGGGAAAAAGAGATGCTGTATCAAGAATTAGTTTTCATAAATTGAAACAAGATCACTGAAGTTTATAGTGTCTGCAGCCTGTGCTGAGTGGTCAGGATGGGAATAAGGAAATAATAAATTACAGCTAAAGAGCTAAAATGCTCTATACACCTTGCTTATACACATTTGATAGTATTCCAGTCATCTGAACAACACAGGCCATGTGTAAGGCAGTCCAAGTGATGGCCATTTTTCTCTTTCTCCCTTGGTTCAGCCCAGAATCATCCTTCAGCAAATTAATTACAGACAGCAAAGAATTTCACAGTGCTTATTTACAAAATAGATTCCCTGTTATCTAAAATCAATGCAGTTTACACCAATCAAATGGATTTGCAGGTTACAGCAAGTGACAAGGGAGAGAATTTATTACATATCATGTATCAAAGTGCTATAGGAAGGGACAATTAGATATGTGAAGATAAGCTTAACAACTAAAAAAATCAATGTTGAGTAGTTAACATGAGGTTATGAAGGAAACAATTCAAACCAATTATGAAAGATTTGCAACTATGTTGAAAAGTTTGTTCATCTTAGAATTGTACAGTATGGTAGTAGCAGGACAGCCCCGAATGGAGAGGGCATCCTCATGTGGGTGAATGCAACCACTGACTGCACAGTGCTGCTTCCCAGGCCATAGAGTGCATTACATCCCAATGAATAGGCACGAGAATGGGCTCAAAGTTCTATATTAATACCTTGCAATAGAAATTTTATTCAGTCATAAAGGGAATTAGTCCTGGTGTACTGAATACCTATTATAAGTATACCCTTTATTAATATAGCTCCCATTTGAGCTACTGGGAAAGCACAGATGGTATTTAAAAACCACATGTGAAACATGGATTATCTGTGAAGAGAATTGATTTATAGCAGATTCTTGTCTGTGTAAGCTGTCCCCATTGACTAATGGACTATGACATTTAACACTAGCTTTGACCCTTATCCTGAGTGAAAGACAGCACAAAGGTATGAAACAAGTTGAATAAGCTTTGGCTGAAGAATTCCATCCACATACCCTCTCCTTCTTTCTATAAATGCAGGAACTGCATTAAAAGACTGGAATGTGCGAAAAGAACAAAAGTAAAAGAAAAGCCTGGGGTTTTTTTTAGTACAAGTCCAAGGATAAGGAAATTGAAGAATATCAAGGGGAGTATGAGCAAGGAGCAATTTCCTGTGCTGTCTTCTAAGGTATGGGAGACAGGAGCAATTGCCGAATAATCAACAGAACGTTGTGCATGAAAAAAGAAGAAATGCATCACAGGTTCAATGTTTATCTAAATACCTAATTTCTATGCCATAAGACCAAGTTATTATTTGCAATAAGAAAAGTAACTGTGAGTCTATGCCTAAATAGAAGGTGTCTGTGTAAAAGCAGCCACATACAGGTAAGTGAGCATCAAAACTAGACAAGATTAGGATAATGAGTAACCAAAATGGAAAGGAAAAGATCACTTGCATAATTGCAGTAATTACAGTTACAGTAAGCATTAAATATGTATATTAAAAAAAAGAACCCAAACCCAAGCAAAACCCAACCACCTGCAGCAGATTAGATATTCGGAAGCACTGTTGTTCCAAACTTAAATTGCACCAGCAGTGCTATGTGCCATTGATTTAAGGGACTTGGGTTGTTTGGCAAGTGCTATCAGATACCCATCCACCTTTGGGCATCTTAGTAACACCTTCGAAGAAAGCTGGCTGGAACAGGTTTCTTTATAACTGTGTTCAGTGATCTTTCTGCTAACATATTCCTTGACCTTGCTTCCCTCCCTGGTTTGCATTTTCTGATTTCTGTTGTTTCTTTTGTTTGTCCCCAGTGACCTCTCCTTAATCACTTATCAAGTTGCTAGATAGCTCCTCATACTCAGCATTGCTATTTGCTCTTGCCTGTTCTGCCAGGTGAGCAGGAAAAAGCACAAATCCATTAGCAGAACCCTTTTATGACAGACTGCAAAGCAGGTACCAAGATACCTGCTTAGCATTTTCTGTCTGTTCATTACAGCATTGCCAGAGTAATGGATTTACACAGCAAGTAATTGTGAAAGTAAAAAGCAAATCTCCCTGGCTAGATATGTATTAATGAACTAGTCAAGGTCAGGTTCTGTTGTCTGGCTGCAAGGAATTAAACTCTTCCTGGGAATTCGTTTACCTCGTCTGTTGCTTGTTGGAATTAGCCCTGGTCCATAAAATCCCCCTAATGGTGCCTGGCCTTTGTTTGTCTAGGATGATACTTCGCAAATGGGCCAGCTCCAGTTGTACATGGATAGCTCTTCCAATTTCATTTTTGAGTCAACCACAGCACACTAGTTCAGAAACAAGTTAACCAGTGCAGTTGAGTTGGTTACAATACCAATAGGGGAACCCAGATAGACCTGCTCTAATGCAGAAAACTCTATAGACTATTTTTGTTAAACAAATATAAGAATTTTTGGAGGATCAGGCAGCGTGATCAGGAGGATAAAATGGATGAAGACTTCTACTGTTAGAGAGAAGCAGCTTCAAAGTCACAGGCACTGCTTCTCATGGGGGAGTTGAACTACCCTGACATCAGCTGGAGAAGCAACACAGCAAAGCACTAACAGTTCAGGAGATTCCTGGAAAGCAATGACAACTTGCTGACACAGACAGTGGAATATCCCACAGGGGAATGTGTGCTCCTCAACCTCATGCTAGCAAACAGGGAGGGCCTCCAAGGTTGGCCATGCAAAGGTGGGGACAACTTTGGCTGCAGTGACCATGAAATTGTGGAGTTCAGTATCAGGTGAGGAGGAAGAGCAGGGCTGCAATAAAGACTGCTGCCATGGACTTCAGGAGAGCTAACTTTAGCCTGTTCAGGGATCTTCTTGGAAGAACCCCAAGGAAACCGGCTCTGGAGTGAAAAGGGGTTCAGTAGAGCTGATTGGTATTTAAGGATCACTTCCTTCGGATTCAAGAATGGAGTATCCCAATGAGCAAGAAGTCAGTCAAAGGAGACAGACGTGTGAGTGAATAAAGAACTCTTGCCCTTACTCCAGCATAAGAAGGAAACACACAGGAGATGGAAGCAGGATCAGGGCGCTTGAAATGAATGTTGTCAGAGTAAATAGGAAGGAGACAATTCCATTTAATCTGGAATTAAATCTGGCCAAGGATGTCAAGGCCAACAAGAAGGACTTCCTGAAATACATCAATAACAAGAGGAAAACAAAGGATAATGTGGGCCCATTACTAAATGGAGTGGGGACTCTGGTACCAGAGTATGCAGAGAAGGCAGTGTTATTGAATGCCTTCCTTGCATCTGCCTTCACCCACAAGAGCAGCCCTAAGCAATCCCTGACCAGGAGGCCAGGGTAAGCAAATGTCAAAAGAAAAAATTTCCTTAGGTCAAGGAGGATTGGGTTCAAGAACACCTGGGCAAACTTGACATCCACAAGTCCTTGGGCCCTGACAGCATGTATCCACAAGTGATGAGAGCTGGACACCACACCTAGGCCACTCACAACCATCATTGATATCATGGATAGTTAATTTACCAACCTGAGAAGCTGCCCTAAGTTAGAGACACTAATTCAGATATTCATAGCCTACAGATATTCTGGCCACATTCTTCAGATACCCAATTCAGACTAACAGAATTAGAAGTGGTTGTCTACACTGATTAAAAGCATGTCCTTACAAAGGCCGAAATCCACAGCAGGAGCGACAGCCCCACAGAGATAACCATGGCAGGTGCAGGTGCAGGCTCAGGTGCTCTTGGGGACAGGGGCCAGAGGCTGCCTGGCAGCCATGGTGCTGCCCAAACAGTTTCTCGGGCTCTCCTAGGGCAAATTCTTCTGTCTCATGTGGCACTGCACTAGTGTGCTCTGTAAACATACCCTCTGTGCCTTTCCAATGTTAAAAGGAGATAAAAAGCTGGATTTTCATATCTTGAATATCTGGTGAGAATACACAGGATATCCTTGACACTTGGATACTATCAGCCCTGCCAGGGCTTGTGTGGAGGAACAGTATGACACATTGTTGCTGATATCAGGGATAAAAACCACCTTGTTCAGCATTTTGATTAATAGTGCACCTATGCCCCTTAAAATACCTATAAAACTTTCCAGGAAAGCTTTGTTACCCCATGTCATAATCCATTTACTAAAAGGGAAAATAAAGACAAAGGAAAAAGTAATAATCAAACGAAAGTATTTTCTTTGAAACATTTAAATGGCTGCAATAGTGTTAACAACTACATGCCTAGGACAAAGAAGTTCAGTTTAAAATGTGCAACTTCTGAAGATACGCAGTATCAATGTTACTTAACTAAAGGATAATTCATATGAAATATCCCAGATATTTGTCTTACCCTTGATCTCCCTGACATATGTTGTGGTTTAACCCCAGTGAGCAACTAAGGCCCAGGCAGCAGGGATGAGGGAGAGAACTGGAAGAATAACAGTGAGAAAACTTGTATGCTGAGATAAAGACAGTTTAACAGGTAAAGCCAAAGCTGTGCACACAGGCAAAGCAAAACAGGGAATTCATACATCACTTCCCACGGACAGGGATGTGTTCAACCATCCCCAGGAAAGCAGTGCCCACGAGAGTGACTTGGGGAAAAAAAAAAGCTATCACTCCAAAAGTCTCGCCCTTCCTTCTTCTTCCCCCAGCTGCATATTCTGAGTATGATGTTATATGGTATGGGATAACCCTTGGGTCAGCTGTGGTCAGCTGTCCTGCTGTATCCCCTCCCAAATCCTTATGCACCCCCAGCCTCCTTGCTGGTGGGGTGGGGTGAGGAGCAGAAAAGGCCTTGCCACTGTATAGGCACTGCTTGACAATAATGCAAAGATTTCCGTATTACAATACTGTTTTCTGCAAAAGTCCAAAACATGTGCCTGTACCAGCTACAATGAAGAAATGAAATCTACTCCAGCCAAGACCAGCACAACACACAAACCCATTATATCAGAGTCTGGTGCTTTAAATTGAGGTTAGCTATAAAAGAAAGCCATTTTGTTTGGCTGTGAATAAACTAAAGCAATGAAAAAACAAAAGGGACAAGGACACACAAAAATCTCCAAACCCAGCAGTCACTGGAGTCCTGAATGTCTTCCAAAGCCTTTTACATCCTCCATCACTCTTCTATCGGGAAAGAAAAGAGCAGTTCTCTGGGTCTTTGTTGCATTTCTCTAATAAATACAGTGTCTTTGTTTACAACAGCACAGAAGGTCTTAGAATATTCTCCTGGAAGCCTATGTGCAGCATAAGTCAAGACAAAGTAGTTGAAGAAGGATTGGTCAGTGTAATTCCTTGCATGGACTACCCCAAATGCTATTAGGAAGTTAACCTCCACTCTTGAGTGCAAAGATAACAGTTCCCTTTCATCCAGCAATAATGGGTGAAGTCCAGGCTGCAATAATACTTGAACCCAACTGGAGATAATAACCCATGTTAGATTGCTGATGTTGAGTGGCAGTGCCACAGGGACCATCACAGAGTTTGAACATCCATAACTGGTCCAGGACATGGGTGGACTGTGATTTGGTGCTTGTAGCCTGTAAATTTTCCATATTTTTGGCTTTGACATAGTTTCTGTGCCACAAGCCCCAGCACATAACCACCAAAGGGCATTCCACACCAAGGTACATTTACTGGCACAGGTGAAGTAAATTCATTAAGTGCATAATCTACATCAGAACACAAATTTATTTTACCTGCATTAGATTCAGAACACAGAATGACTCTTTTAGTGTCCTCCTTCAAGATTTCTGCTCGCTGGAAGTATATGTGGCTGCATGTCCTCAGAATTTGGGTCCCACCAATAAAAAAAGTAATGAATTAGATTATCTGCTTGGACATTTGACTTCCAGATTAAATATTGCATGCAACCAACAGGACAGTTTCTGATAGAAATGGATTATTGTTGCAGGAAGACTGGACTTTATACCATCATGGAAATAAAAGTATTCCAGAGCAGTTCCCCTCACTGTAGAGGGAAATCTGATACAACTGTCCTTGTGTTATGACAGAAAACTGCATTACTCTGCTAGACCTATTGGTAAACATGAGCCTTTACAGGTATATTTTTCCTATTCAAAGACCATAGGAGAAAGCCCACAGGCCTTGGCAAGCATTAGTATTCAGGAGTTAAAGTACAAATTTGGGAGGTGAATGTTAATCTTCATTAGAAATTAACATTTCTTACACTTTCTTTCACACAAAGGCAACAGTCAATTTTCACAAACTCAGGGTAGTTAAATTCTCAGTTCAAGAATTTTTCTGCCTTACAGCTCAAATGTAGACACTGATTTTTGTTAACCTCTGCAATTATGAGTCCTCAGATCCATTTGAAACACCTGTGCATATTTTTGCCTAATTTGTTTCAACCTTCTTGAAGACTCAGAGAAATAGCACTAAGGAACTCAAAACTCAGAGATGCTTGTGATACATCTTTCTGACTATCCTTGATTACAGTCTCTGGTTACTGTAAATATGAAAATGTCAGTGTGAAGGTACCCCAGTACCTAGCATGTCTGAGAACCTGCTACCCTATTGCTACCTTTTTAAAAAATATGTTTATAAATAAACTATGTATACTGAACACAGTGATAGGGCTGTGTGATTATACTACTGTCTTTGCATAAAAAGCCAGCTTTTTAATTTTTAAAAACATCTTTGTGACTGGAGAACCTACACAGGATGAAGCAGAACTCTAGAGGCTCTTAGTCCAAGGAGGTTCACATCTTCATCTCTCACTCCACAGAAAACAGCCCTACCCTAAGAATTAGATACATTAGAGAGAACTATGAAAGTCATGGCAACGGCACCTGTGTTTGTGCCACAGGAATATGAATGGGAGCTTGGCATTATCAGGGATTGTTTTACCCTCCAGTGCTATCCTAAAGCAGAGCCAGCATTTTGAGTACTGCTGGTAATCATTTTCTCAGTTGCTATATGGTCCTGTGGCAACCAATATAGGGCTAAGAATTCTACATTTGGGGGGGGGGAGGGAGGGCAGGATTTTGGGGTGTTTTTTACCGGTGGCTTCTGATCTGTGACACATGAACCTGATGCTCTTCCCAAAAGACAAAAAAACACAACAAAACCAAAAAAAACCCCAGCTATAATCTCCCTAATATGCTAATAACTTCTAAATTCAGCAATCAAAAAATCATATCTCTTTTCAGGTTAGAGCTTTTAAGCCAGCCCTAGGCTGGAGACACTCAGACTAGCTCACAGTAAGAACAAGTCCCTGAAGCAATATTGCCACCTCACATTGTCCCAGAAGTGCCAATCCACAGATGCATCATTGCCACACAGTTTATAAACTACACCACTAGCAGGTGGTACCAGAGCTGTCTGTCACAAGGCTGGAGGGTCTAAGCACCACATCTCACCAACTCTCACCTCATTATCTTCTCCAGTGGGTGGCTTCCCATGCCGTGTGCTGGCTCCTCTCCCAGGTACCTAACTTTCCTTCCTTTGCACAGGCATATCCTGAAGCTTGGCAGCATAATGCAAAAAAATAGTGCTGCTTCAGCTTTACTTCCATGACAGAAATTCTGCCGCTCAAGGCAAAGAAAACAGGTGGGGTTAAACAGTGTATTGCCTGACAAACTTGAGTAACATGAAGTAGTGTCTGCCAGCTCCTTTTTGTTTCTGTAATCCAGTCTATTGCATACATTTTTAGTGAAAAAACTTTCAGGCAAAATATAACAGGTTATGATCCTCCAGCATGTCCAGAGTTTTGCTACAGTAATATTTTCTACACACTTATCTGGGTGTGTAACTTGTTTGGAACAGTAATGTCAGTAAGCAACTATCCACTTCTCAATGGTTTGATCCCAACCTGGCCTAATCTTCTGTCAACAAAGTCCTCCTGGGAATTCAGCAGATTTGCAGATGACACCAAGCTGAGTGAAGCAGTTAGCACACCTGAAGGGCAGGATGCCACCCAGAGGGACCTGTACCAGCTGTAGACGTGGGTCTGTGGGAGTCTCATGAGGTTCAACAAGTCCAAGTGCAAGATGCTGCACCTGGGTGAGGGCAACCCTCAGTGCCAACAGAGTGGGATAGAGACTGAGAGCAGGCTTGCTGGTAAGCACTTGGGGGTGCTGGTCTGTGAGAGACTGGACATGAGCTGGCAGCCAATTGTGTCCTGGGCTGCATCCAAAGCAGCGTGCCCAGCAGGTTGAGGGAGGTGATTCTCCCCCTCTGTTCTGCTCTGGTGAGACCCCACCTGCAGTGCTGTGTACAGCTCTGGGGTCCCCAGCACAGGAAGGACAACAACCTTTGAAGCAAATCCAGGGAAGAACCACCAAGATGTTTAGAGGGGTGGAGCACCTTCCCTATGAGGAAAGGCTAAGCGATTTGGGATTGTTCAGCTTGAAAAAGAGAAGGCTTCAGGGTGACATAATTGCAGCATCCCAGTACCTGAAAGGAGTCTACAAGAAAGATGGAAAGGGATTTTTAGAAGGGTATGGAGTGATAGGATAAGGGGAAATAGCTTTAAACTGAAAGAGGGTAGGTTTAGATGAGATATTAGGAAGAAATTCTTTACCGTGAAGGTAGTGACACTGAAACAATTTGCCCAGAGAAATTATGGATGTTCCATCCCTGAAAGTGTTCATGGACAGCTTAGATAGGGCTGAGCAACCTGATCTAGTGGAAGGTGTCCCTGCCCACATCAGGGGGTTGGAACCCAATGACCTTTAAGGACTCTCCCAACACAAACCATTCTGTGATTCTATGATTTACTCATATCACTATTACCTAGTAGTTTTTCTGGTCTGCTATGGGCTGTCCTGCCAATTGGCAATCCTGTATGACACAACCCCATCTTAATCTATCTAGAGATCCACCCAAGATGTGAGTGCCTAAACTAGGCTTTAAAGACTGCTTTGCAATCTCAAGTAAGACTCAAGTCCATTTCATGCTGTTGGAGAAATCAGCATCCCTTCTTAATCAGTTTGTAGCTGAGAAAGCCACATCACTTTTAAACATTTTATGACACAACAACACTGCAAGGTCACTTCAGTTTCCATTGCTTTCCCTGGACTTATAGAGCCCTAGGTGATGCTGGTTTGGTTCACATCCCTTCCTCTGGCATGGCACAACCTGACTGTGCTGGGAATAGGCTGGGCCAGTTTTAGGTGGTAGCCCTGAACAGGCAGCTAAGGAACAGACAATGACTTGCATCTGAAGGATTTGGGGTGAACCTTCCTCATAGCTTTGCTCATTTGGGTCCCTCCCTAACAGATTTCCCTCTTCCTACAGAGGCAAGCACCTGAGGGGTGGATGATGATGGAACAAGTGCAAACACACAAGGCCAAGTGCAGGATCTGGCAGCTGACTTTGTGGAATCTCATAAAACTGGCCTTGGCCCATTGATCCAGCCTGTCCAGATCCCTTCACAGAGCCTTCCTACCTCCCCAGATGAACACTCCCACCCAGCTTGGTCACTTCTTCTAACTGACTGAAGGTGCACTTGATGCCCTCCCTGGAAGTATTTAAAAGATGTGTAGATGTAGCACTTAGGGATGTGGTGGAGCGGTGCACTTGAGAGCATTACGTCTACAGTTGGACTCAAGGGTCTTTTCCAGCCTAAATAATTCTATGATTCTCTATCCATCCCCGACTAGCACCTCAGTTCCTCCAACACTATTTTAGGTCAATTGTCTGTGTTCTGTAGTGGTGGTTGGCCACATTTTATGCCATTTTTCCCACCACAAAGTGTGTAAGCTTTCTTCAGAAAGACAAGCATTCTGCTCTGTATAAAAATCAACAAAAATATCTTCAATGAGTACATCCTTCAGAACATCACTAATATGCCCAAGGAAAAAAAAAGCCTTCCTTTCCCCATGTCTCCTCTGGTTCAAGAAAATATTCTGGATAGAAGCATCATTCCTTCCTGCTATAATACAATGGGTTCAGACCAAGTTAGCACATACCAAATTATAAGAAAGTTAAACACTTACCTCACATTAAACAGTCTTAGTAGCTCCAAGAGCATTTTTTTTCTTACCCAGGAGCTAATCATCAGACATAAAAATACAGAGCTGTTTCTGGCTCATAGCAGTAAGCCAGAAGCTGACTGCCTATAGCAGAGGGTTGGGTTTTTTCAGTCACTTTTCAGCTGTTTTCAATCACTTTGTTTTACTTTTAAGTTTCACCAGCTGTAGCCCAAGAGCCCCAACTTAGCTATTTGAGATACTTTATCTCTCTGGGGAAGTTTTTTTTCTCACCTGAAAAGTTGCTTGAGGCAAAAAAGTTTTGAATAGTATTTACTTGTAATCCAATGGCATTAACATTTTGAGGGCTACTTTATTGTTTTTCATTCCTACTTCATTTTCTTATTTGCATATGTGAAAATACATGTGCTCATTTAAACATAAACAAAAAATTTGATTGTTTGTGGTATCTTACCCATCACCAGTTATCCTACTAGTCATTTGCAGACCTAAGACTAAGAACTGCCTATCGTATAATGTGCACATGCAGGCACAGGCATGCTTGGAAAATTGTGGCCTACAGAGGCCAATGTCAATGTCTGCTTCTGAGGTAAGCAAGGCACCTGGCCCAGGTGAGGCAATCTTAAATTCCTCTATGATTTGCATTCAGGAGAATTGCCAGGACATGTCAACAGATGGTGCTGAAATGGCCCTTTCTATTGATCAAATGCAAAATCCATTCTCAGCACTGTGATGTTCTCCATTAACTATAGTTTGCTATATTGAAGATGGTGTACGGATGCTGTAGGAATTCTGGCATCCAGTCTCCCTTGTCAGCTTTAAAAGGTTGCTAAACCTTTTAAATGCTAAGTTTGAAGTGAAAGCACTGAGTGTTGTAAAACTGATCTATCTGACATTTTGGCTTAAATCGATGACTGAAAAAAGAAGGGAGGAACCCCCACTGAATTCCCTCTACATGCTGCCCTGTGCCTGAGCCAGCCCCAAGCCCTCAGTCCTGGTGTTCAAGCCCCAGGCTCCAGGTGTCCCTGAGACCCAACAGCTCCACCATGCTGATGGGGTGAGTGTGGGGACTGTCCCAGAAGAACATACCTGGCTGTTGCATTCTGCAACACCTCTTGAGTCTTCACTGCCCTACAAATACCCTAACACACACAGGGGTTATGTCTTGCCTTTGTGAATCCTCCAGCTGACTGATCCTTCCAGATCTTACCAGCTCAAGTTTTTGACCCGGAACACGTTCTGCAAAGTCATCTGTAGTGTCACTGTGGTAACATTTTTCATTGATGGAATCCTTCATTAATTACTCTTATTAAAAAATTACCCCATGGTGTGTCCTGAAACTGATTATTAATTAAGAGTGACAAAGGCTGAGTAAATGCAGCTTCAAACATTCCCCCCAGTATGGTGTGACAGGTCTTCCCTCTCAAGCTGATGTGGTGTAAGAAAGTCCCAAAGCTCTACACTAAGGTGTGGCATGCTGTAATTCATCCATGCCATCTGTTGTGCATGGCCAAGACAACAGCTTTGAAAGTTGCTTTTGGGGCTTATGGGGCACATCCCAGAGGGTCAGCTGCATGTGGCTTGGGAACAAATTAGCTTTACTAATATAGGAAGAGTGTGGTGCTCTCAGGCAATATCCATATCCATCACAGGACAGCTCATTGTAACAGGAGAGGACAATTTATCAATCATAATCTCCAAATTCACCAAGAGCCAGACCTCTCAATCTCTGGAGGGGTTAATCATGACTATGATTGACCCACACAATCTCTTAGACTGTTTTTCAGTTACTGTTTTCAACGTTGTTGTTTTCCTAGCTGTAATATCTCAGCTTTATAGCCAGTGCTATCTGTTACTTTCTCACATGGGTCACTCTTCCAGCTGCAGACATACGTCCCAAATGTATCCACATGAACTGCATGCACTTAACACATCAGCACCCCTCCATGTGTGTGCATACCCAGGGAGAGGTGCCCAGGCTGCTGCCCTACTGAGGGTGAGAGGTCTCCTCCATCCCTACCTAACCAGTGCCCAAGATGAACCCCTAGGAGGGGTGCCCCTGAACACTGAGTTTCTTTCTCTCAGTGAATGTTTTGAGCCCATTTTATTGAGAGCTCTGTTGAGATTGTGAATGCATGGGTGGTGGTCTCCTACCTGACTGGGAGTTGTGAACACGAGATGAGCTATCACATCCATGACCACGAGGTACCTACAGAAGGATTGCCACTTTCATGCATCTGTGCTTAGGATGCCTTGCTGGGCTCAACAGGCATTTTGTTTTTCTCCAAGGGAAGTAAAAGGTATTCTTTTCCACCATGTTGCAAGGTAGTGTTGAAATTGCTAATGAGTGCCAAGTGATCTCTGCTTGCTGCAATGCACATGCAGTCATTTAACCACCAGGTCCTGTCAGCCAGCCCCAGTATCATCTTCACCTCATCCCACCCCTGGAAGTTCTGGCCTGCTTTGAAGCTCAGTTATTTCAGCCTCATTTCTGTTCTGACTGTGATTCCTCAATCCCCAGCATCCCAGGCTTGCAATGTGAGAGAGGGAGGGGATAAAACAAAATGTCACTCGTTACCCCTATTTTCCCAAGCTGGGTGAACCATCATCTGCGTGTTTCCTTGGTTCAGCAGCACTGGCATGTTTGAGGGGAGGGAAGAAGAGCTGCCACAGGTACAAAAGACTGAAAGCAGAGATGGGGGCGTACCTGAGACAATGAGTTGCTTAGGATTTTTCCTGCTCTGTCTTTCTTTCTCCTTTCCATGACAGAGGTGTCAGCTCTGAGGTCAACAAGGACATTCCCAGCCAAACAGGCTAAGCAGAGTTCCCCAGGACATATGCTGAGTCAGTTCCTTTCTACTTCCAGTGTACTAACCCCTGACCTGGGCCACTGTGCTGCCAATTTCTTCAGAAATACTCCCTGTGTCACACCTATTCTCAAGCAGAGGCCACAGGATGCTCTGCCCCCAACCCGTGGGCTTCCTACTCTGCTGGGGAGTGTTTGAGACTGTTCTAGCACAGTCTTTGAGGAAGACAGAGAAATTGCACTGACAGGTATCTTTAAGAATATATTTTCAGGTAATTTAACAGCTGGAAGCAAGAGTCAAAACTGTGTTTGTACTATCAAGCAACAGCAGAACCAGCCTTCAGCTGGCAACCATTTGATATCCAGTGCCCGAGGCCATTGCATTAGTCAGTTAAAATAAGGCTTAATGCTCTCCTTGCTCACACGTGCACCAATGTTTCTAATGTCAATTATGGCCGCATATTGCCTCACCAAGGACAGCATTTGGTCCATAAATTGTTTACATGTCCTGTAATTTATGCATTTTGCATTGTGTAAAAAAACCTCAGTCTACCACCTATGGTGCTGGTTGCAAAATATCTGCTCCTGTAATTACCCTGATTGTTTATGCCATGGTAATATGTCCTTAGATGTTGAGCCATGTAAAAAGATTGATACACCCCAAAAGTGTAAATGGCAATTAGGGAATTTCATCAGGTGCTGAGTAAGACAGTGTTTGTGACACTTTAATTCTAGCCTTTGCTGTGCTTCTCTGTCTTGTTAAAACAATTGTTAGAGGAAACCTGCTTAGAGACATCTCCATGAAAATCAGTGTATTGTTATCCAGTATGCAAAGTGAACACTCAGTTCCCTCATAGGGATCATGTGTTTTCTTTATAATAGAATTGCCATAAAGGGATTAAGATCTACAGAGTATTCACTGTAAAAATATCCTAAGTGGGTTTGCACATACAGTGTCATGCCTCTGGCATGTGGCAACCTCAGGAGTGGCCATTAGATAGCGAAAAAACATTCAAATACAGATAAAGCTCTTGCATGGAAACACAGCCCATTGAGGTTATGCAACTGAAACATGGCCTGGCATTCCCTGGCATGTTTGTGGTATCCTCCCTTACACAGCACTTGAAATGGTGGAATTTTGCTCTGAAGTGCTCCCTGTGTATTTTTATCAGACCTGGTCAGATCCTTTGTGTGTTGGTTCAGATGCTGCCAATGGTACCACACCAACTTGCACCCCTAAATAATTTGCTGTAAATCAGAGTACTGTCTTTCTCAATGGCACAGCCAGTGGCAGTCCTAGGGACCTGGCTGGGTGCTCAACACTGCATGGTGAGATGAAACATTTAACCAGCACCTCTGACTAACAAGAGCACTTCAGTGATAGGCCTGGTGCAGGTCAAGGCAGTGTAATAAAGACCAATGTGGCACTTCAGCAGAGGGTAACAAAGCACAAGAGCACCGCAAGGACCTGTGGGCAACATGGTTAAGTTTGCAAGCAGAGGGGAAGAACAGTGAGGAGAACAGAGTGGAGAACAGTGGCATGAGCAACCAGGCAATCAGCTGACTCATTGCTTGAACATTTTGAAGGCTTCTGATGAGTGCAGCACTCCATGACTTGGCTGCTGGTGGTTAAGCAGTGATAGCCACTGCTGAACTTTACCCCAGGGAGCTCCACACAGGGTTTGGAAATGGAAAGGTGGGTGACACAACCGGTGCATGTTTCCTGAATGTGTTTGGATTCCCAATGGACAGCGAGCCACAGAGGGTGATGAACTACAGTATTTCTGCATGGGTGTAAGAAGCTGTAAGTTCTAAATCATGGGCCTAGGGTCCCTCCTGCATTTTCAAAAGAAGACAGTTTACACTGTAGCACATAAATATTGGTGTTATCAGAAATACTTCATTTCACTAGGGCATGGTGCAGTTGGGAATGAGAGCTGGTTTGGGGGCTGGTTCCTCAGCTATGGTTGTGCTCATAATTATGAAGTCTAATGACACTTCTAATACTCTTTAAAGCATTTGAGCAGTACTTTTTATTTCTCTCTGCCTGATCAATTTTAATCTCCATAGGTCATGTATGACTAAAAAAAAAAAAGTAGTATAGATATTTTTGCCCAGTTATAAGCCAGACATCACAGGCTATAATGAGAATTTTGGAAACACTCTGTTTGCCAGAGAACACAGGGAGAACCTGAGTTTAGTCCAGTGATAGAGGTCATTTGTTATAACTCATCATGCACCCTGTTGCCACAATAGCACTAGCTTTGCTCTCCCATGCTTGACTTAACTGAGGACAATGTGCAGCACTCTGCCAGAAAATATCTTGACCCACACAATTTTACTGAGCAATTCTGTTTATTTTTCTCCATGTGAAGATTTCTCATTCATATGAAAACACTGGACACCCGAATGCTTTTCTTTGGTGCTCGATGCTAACCTGATTTCTTGTCCATTGCGTCAGCTCAGGCTAGAACTTGTCTGCGTACTTATTTTTCTGCAAGCTTTCATGATATGTATATAAACAAGGATTATGAAAAGATCTCTTTTTTTTTTTAAAACTTCTCTTTATTTTTACATTCAATACATGAGGACAGACAAGATGAATATTCGTGACAAAGTATAAAGTCATATACCGTCCTCAAAACAGGTAAAAGATACAGTGTTTAAGAGTTTAAAAAAGTATTTTAGAAACATTGTATTCCCAAAATTTCTCATTACAGAAAATTCACATCTTTTAGAAAAGTAGAGTTCAATATCCTCGTGCATAGAGCCATATCATGAAAGTATATAGTTGGTTTACATCTTTATTTTAAGAAATCTGTCTCTGCATTGCTAACTATCTTTAAGCAACCTGTTGATAGAGCCAACACCTCCACAAGATGCAGTATACACAGTTACAAACAATTTGAAAAGTTATATTACAAAATATACAGTAGTTCCTTTTTACATTTTTATAGATAAACAATGCATAGTTTTCAAATATGTAATATATAACACAATCACGAGCCTTTTTCTCTATAACTTATGAAAAATTCTGTACACTCAAACAATTATAAATAAAGTGTAAATATCTTTTAGTAAGAGTAAGGGGGGAAATATACCAAGACATATTGTGTTGTCAAGTGTTAAACAGAACTATTTGTTGGAATCTGCTTAACACAATGGCACAATATGGCCTGGAGCAAGGAGAGATCATAGGGGAAATGTTACAACAAGGAACCATAAAGTACTGATATGTCTGACAATTATTACCCTGATTCTTTTGTAAGAATTGCTTTCCCACAGTTACTATCACTGTTCTTGATGGCTATACTTCAAGAAGCAAAATAAGGTGCATGTTGTTTAAGGAATGAGTAAAAGTAGACTAAAATGTTTCCTCTTTCAATGGATGGTCAATGGAAACTTGAGATAACTTGGAAAGAATTCTGGCTATTTTTCTCATATTTTTGCCAAAGAAACAAGGCATGAAAAATGCACACTGGGATTTAAAGAAACAGATTCTAAAAGCATCCAGAATTGTGAGAATAAAATGAAGAAGAATTATTGAAGATATCAAAATTCAACTATAAAAATGGGATGCTGACAAAATTCTGTTTCAACTATATGAAGGACAAGGAAAATCACTTTTAAAATAATAGTTTGACATAACTCTGCAGTTTGCTACCACATCTCAAAAGAGCAGAACTATACCAAAACTAGATGCTTTTGGAAATGCACTCAGATTCTAAGCATTTTGTCACTGGCTCACAATTATAGAAACAGTCAGAATCTCAGTATGGATGCAATTTACAAACACATTTTCAGCAACATAGTTTGCCAGTTTGAATGTCAGTTTAAAAATGTAAATGAAACCAATTTTCACTTCTAAAATGTATGTATTTACTGAATAGCTGAATTCAACCTACTGAATTTTAAGGTCTGCAGAAAACAACTATTCAGAAGTAAATGTGTTCCAGCAGCACTGAGTAGCTACCTTACATTAAAGATCTTCTCAGCATTTCCATTACAGATTTAATTTAAAACTCAGTCACTTAAACTGGCTTTAAATGACACTTGGCCTACACTGAGCCACCTAATTTTTTTTAGTGATTGGACTTCAGGTATTATCCCATAGTCACTAATATCTGAGCAATTGAAGGCCAGCAGAAGTACTCAGTACGTCTTTGAAATCCTCTTTTCCTGATGTTGAATTGATGTCTTCTGTCAGCCCATGATTCAGAGCAACCTCACAGCTATTTACTAAAACATCAGTAATGGTAAAATTTGAGCACAT
>JAOXXN010000471.1:53660261-53680007 GCA_026770055.1 Myrmophylax atrothorax
TAATTATGGATTTTATTTGGGATTTGGATTGCTACATACAATTGCCAGGAAAATTCACATTATATCCAAGGAAGGTGGTTCAGAGCACGAAGGGGTGGTGAACACCCCTTTGTCTGCAGTAAACATTACCACATGTCCCGTGCTAGTCATAAATCTGTTCTGCAGGTTCCCTCTTCTGTAGCTCTGAAGCCAGTCTTTACCACTACTCTGAAAACTTATTTTGTGGCTCAGGCAAATGGAGTCACAGCTGCACACAGTTCTGGCATCAGGCAGGTAACTCTCTCCTCCTCTACACTGGACACTTGTCCTTCCTTCTGCACCATTCCTCTGGTTGTGGAATTACATGGTGAACAGGGTTGAAGAGGGTCATCTAGAGAGCGGAATGGCAATGGAACCACATCCTGAGTCAATCAAAACCTTTGGTAGCCACCTGGTGTCTCCAAACACAGTGCAGAGGGAGCAGCAAATACTTTTATGGCCTTTAGCTTGAGATAATAAAAGATTTTAACTTCTGTTCCTGGTGTTAAAGGAGACAGACAGAGCTCCAAATAGGTTTATGTACACCTTTATGCCAGAGTAGGATTCCAAGAGCTTGTGAGGGATGTCCCAGCATTTCATTTTCCTTCACACACATAGAACAGATTTTGCCCATTCTAGAAAAACTGCCAGTTTCCACTTTGACCACTGCAAACTGGCCAATGGAAACATTAGGAGTACACCACCACCACCCCCTTTTTTTTTTAATTTCCAGGGCTTTTTAGCATCTATAAAGTAACTTCTGCTGAATAAGTCAGAAGGTCAGATAGGCTGTTTTAAAAGTGCATTGTTTGTTTGGTTTTTAAGTTTGAATTGATTGCCACTCCTTTCATCTCTCTCTTCATGGGACTACATCAGGATTTCTTTTGTTTGCTACTGATAGCATTGGAGGAAGGTACCGCATAGCAGATCCTCTGTGAGCAAATCTGTCATCAGCTTTGCAAGAGCACAGATTTCCTAGGGACTCTGTCAAGCTTGTTTGACTCCATTCCTTGATGAGTGATGTATCACTGGTTTCAGAAACCTAACAAAATGTTCAGTCTGCCCTCAGTGCATAGTCCAAGATGGTTTTGAAGAGCCTGACTGTCCTATGCGGTATTTCCGCTAATATGGGTCGATCCACTACTATAGGGCTGTATTGTTTGTGCCTGTTTTGTCAACAGAACCTGCAGCTGGTGCCCTTCTTCCACCTCTTTCTTCATCAGCCATTGCCATGGTGTTTTCATAAACCTCTGTAGTTTTTATTTGCTTGTCTTTGGCACCTTCCTGTCCAGCATTGACTTTGCAACACTTGCAGAAGCCGCAGCAGTGTTTCCCACAAAAGGCGAGTGAAGCCATAATTATATTGTCCCAGGGCTCTAGGGAGTGCATCCAGACAGGTAGGAAATCCCAGTTTTGGAGCTTCTCAGGCAAAGAATGTGGTCGTCTTTTCTGCATAACGTTAATTACAACCACAGCAATAAAAAGAGCAAGTAGCGGAAGGCAAACACCCAAAAGGACTGGCCAGCCTGCCAGTGACAGACCAAATACAAATAAAGGCAAAAGAAAGAAGCAGACTAGAAGATAAAATATAGCAAACCATCTGTACTGGGCTGTTATGTTTCCCAAGGTCTTGCACATGCGGATTGGCAGCCGGGTAAAAGGCAACGGGTAAAACAGAATAATCCCAGAGACGTTGAAGAAAAAGTGGCATAAGGCAATCTGAAAGCAAAAACAGTTGAGAAGTTCATTGGCTAAAAGGCCTTTAAAATGCTCCTTCCCACATGTTAATAACTTCCAGTGGCACTCAGACTTCATAGTTTCCCTATCCTCGCTCCCCACTCTTGTTTCTTGTTTTTCATGCTCTTTCACTGCAGGGCCTTTCCTAGCTCAAAACAAAGACTCAGTAATGCCTCACACACTGTAAAGATCACAGCCTACAAACGTGGGACATATGTGAACACAAGCCAAGCCTAGAGGGGTTGTCAGATCCCCCTGCAGATAGAGAAGCCTTAAAATGCAGCTTCCAACTGCAAGAAATGGTGTCCATGAGAAATAAAGCTGAAATACCACACAGGTCTCAGCAAACAGTCCTGTTGTTAGTAAAGCACGGAAACCATGTGAGAATTGTTCATTTTGGAGTTCTGCATCCTTAAGGTTTTAATTAAAATAAGAGAAGTATAAATTAGATTCTGCACACAGGCTACTGGAAATTTCTAATGGTACAGACTTGGATTTTACAAACATCAGCTACAAGTTTATAGAACACAGAGGAGATTCCTGGAGTGGGACTTTGTCTTGGTCTCTATAATAATTTGATTCACATACTTTAATTTTATTTTTTTTTCAAAAATAAGCAGAGACATCCACTTCTTAAAGCTTTCAGAAGTAGCTTAGACAGAATAAGCATATACTGAACAAAACAGTACATTCCTTGCTCACCTTATCTTCATTCTGTAACTGTTATCAGACTAAAGTAAATATGAAAGTACAGGAGTTTATTTTTAAAGTGCATTATAAAACCAGTAAGTTATCATGAAATCTGAGCTTTATCAAGATAGTATCTTCTCATGATTACATCTGTTCTATCATGCCTGGGGACAATAAAATGGTTTCTGTAATTTTCTTGATTTATTTTGGCTACTTTATTCACAAAGGAAATGTCATTATCTTTTCCCTCTTTGATGTAAAGTGTTCATTCAAATGTGATCTGCTGCCAGGTTCTTTACCAAGTGGAAAATGGGAGGCCAAGGCCAGGCTACCTACTTTTCAAATAGTTTGAGGCAACAAGGAATTCAATAAAACCCACTGAGATTACATTTACAATGAGAAAAATAGATGCCATGATGTTCACTGCAACCTTGGATAGACAGAGAGCTTGCCAGCTTAAGGGCTGTGCAGCCATCACTTAGGTTACAGTAGTTCCTGTACACTGCTTGAACTGAGCCAGGGTCCTGAGAAGACACCTTACCAAAATCAGTAACCTTCAGAGGGTTGTCAGATATATGGGCACTGAATTCCAAGCTGCAGAGATCCCATACTAACGGGTCAAGTGGCCCCTGTCTTAGTTCTGAATTAATTCACTCAGCTCAAGCCAATTTATAAAGGAAGATTTAACTGTATATTGGCATTCTGGGAATGTTTAATACAACCTTTTTGCTCTAGCAGTTGAAATTAATAAGCCATCATTAACATCACATACAAAATCAGGCACAACATCCATGGCATAATTGCATCAGAGCAAATTTTGTCAGGTTGCAACTTCTAAATGAAGTCAAAGAAGCATTGGTTTATACTGACCTGTAGTGAATATTTTAATGTACTCCCTGGACTTGCTAAAGCTGCAAGTATAGCTGTTGTGGTTGTGCCAATGTTAGCTCCTAAGGTAAGGGGATAAGAGCGCTCGATGCTTATAACGCCAATACCTGTGAGAAAAGAAGCAGAACTGAGTTGGTTTCAGAATGATGGAGAAGATAAAACATAGGGGTAGAGAACACAGTATTGACAACTTACCAACAAGGGGTGTAATAGCAGATGTGAAAACAGAACTGCTTTGGACAACGAAGGTCATACCAGCCCCTGCAAGCATAGCCAGGTATCCAGCTAGCCAAGTAAAAGGAAATGGGAAGTCTAAAAAAAAACAGAGGGAGAACATTGTTAGCATAACAGATTGTTCTCTGTAACAGTAACACAGCAGTGAAGACTATTTAGCCATAAAAATGCAGATAGATTTTTTTCATATTTTCTCTAAAATGACAATTTGGGGTCAGTCAGTTCCATGATTTACCCTTTTAGCTGCAGTCCCTCTCCGGCCTTCCACCATTTATCACAGTGAGATGGATTCTAGAGTAGGTAGACAGCTGAGAGGGATACTAGGCTAGGTAGACATTTGTCCTGACCAAGGGTAGCATACATATTGTAATGCAAGTAGGTGCCAGAAAAGTTTCTACAGAGGTTGACACAGAACCCTCTATGTGTCTTGAGTATCTTGGTTTCAGCAACCAGGCACCCACTGCATGAATCAGATCTTCAGAAAGCTCTGAAGAGTGTCCTGAGAAAGGTGGTTTGTTCAAACCAGTTTCAAGCAGATCATCTCCTAAAAGTTTACTTGTTAACTCTTGCAAAGAAAACTAAACATACTGATTAGAGAAACTAGGCCCAGTGGTTCCCTGCAGTCTGCAGATTTGTGAGTGAGCTGAGAAGTAAGAACTTAATCATCTGCGAAGACACAGAGAACACAGAGCAGATCACAAATGAAATAAACAGCAACTGGCAGCTGTTACTTTGTACCCCTCGGTTTTAATTTGGGCCATGTTCTTTGCCCAGGGGAAGAGAAGAGAGCTTGGGGACCACTTTGTTGCCTTCCCCATTTCTGTGAACCCTCTCCTCAGCCACAGCCTGGGATCCGTTCCAGGACTGCCTTTCTCTACTACAGGTTCAAATCTCTCCATTCTATACAATATGTAGGAAAAGCAGCCAAGCGGAAAAAAACCAACATTTGTACTCAATGGATCCAAGCTGAAAAAACCTGGAGAGTACAGGGTAAGACAGAAAATATCACTACTGAAAGCTGCCTTACCCTACTGAAGAGAGTTAGGCGATGGAACAGGACAAGATCATTAATTACTACAAACTTTTTTTCAACTTACTTTAGAAGGAATATTCAGGCTCTCTGCCAGAACAGGCAATCACAATCTCAGCACTTCAGTGCTATCTTTTGAGGATAGGAACATTACATTTCTAACAGCTAATGATTATACATCAAGAAACAGAGCCTGGACTTTGGTCTCTGATGCTGTTATTCTGCTGCATTTCTCAATCAAGCTGTTCACTATTAGATTTTTAAAAGAAAGAAAAAAATACACTTGAGAGAAAAAATGTTGGGGGATTTGTATGATTTTCATTCAATGCTGTTTTCTTTAAACTATTCTGCATTATCTGCCAGAACAGGAGATATTAATAAGCATGCTCAGTGTCCTTGTCATTCCTGAAAACAATCCTCAGGAAAAGCAGGTAATTACCAGTGTTGATTGTCTTCTTGATAACACTCGCCACTTGTCCTTTAAGCACAGAGTTTAATAGCTTAACGATCGCTACCAAACAGGAGCACAGAACAAGAAGGGACAAAGCCAGAAGGATGAGACCTATGGCAAGATCAGGCAGGTCTGAGTTTGCAAAGAGGTGCTGGCCTGAAAAAGAAAAAGAAAATTAATTAGCCAAGCCACATTTTTGCTTGTGATCCTAAGCCCAGCCCTGGTTTTCATACATGTCACTAAGAAAATGGGACCAAAGCATACACAGCTTGAGAGGTTGATACAAAGAGGGAAAATGCCACCTTCCTTGCTCCACAAAAGCCATGTCTGAGTGGGACAGGAGAAGCTCTTGTATGGACATCCTTATAAAACACACAGTGGGTACTTCTATGGGACAGGCAGGAGCTAGGTGACCATGTGCAAGGGAGAGAAGTACAATGGCAGGAGGAAGTTTTGGGGTGCTCCAAGCTGGATGGTGGGTCAGCTTTTCCAGAAGTGGCTGCATGCCTGAGAAGGGCCACTGAAAGTCCTGTGGGGCATGCACAGGGGTGGAGATATCCAAGCAACCATTACAGCAAAGTAACCATAGCTCCAAGCCATCTGAACAGCAAGGGTGACATGATACTGAAGACCTCAATTACTGATATGAGGGAGCATGGAAAGAGATCCATCTGCAGCCAGATCCCATGATTATGCTGGTAACTCCAGCTGTGTAGCTATAACAGAGCACAGGCTCCTCGGACAGCACCTGCAGCAGTACCATGTGTCCATGTGCAGGCCAGGGCTTCCTGGTACACCTCTGAAGTGGCCTGTTAACACCATTAGAAAGCTATACAGATTTGTAAAGATATTGCCCTGAAGAACTTACATTTACTGATGTAGTCTGTTTCAGTTATATTCTTGAGGGTCCATGTCACGTTACCCTCAGTCCAGCAAAAGTCAGGAGAAGTGCAGTTTTCTGAAGGTGGAATGGTAACATTCTGCAGTGTCTAAAGATTGCAAGACAGAGTAGATAGTTCAGTCATCTACAACTACCCTTTATTAAGAGCTCATATAAAGTGTTATATTTTTATTACAACAAAGTATTCATCACCTAAAGGCAGAATTGTAAGCTGGCAATTATGATAAGGTTGTGCTGTTACCCAAGCCAATCAGTACAACATTTAAAGAGTAAAATATCCCCCAAATCTTCTACATGGTAATAACCATAGCATCAAGTCTTTAATAGCTAAGAACCTTAACTACTAATGGCATTTGGTGGAGTGAGGTGCATATGAGGCTGCAGTTGCGGGACAATGGCATTCCTTTTCCAACCAGTGCCACCGATTGCTTGGTCAAAGAAAGACCTCTTTACTGTCATCTCAACAGCATTTAATAATCTAGTGAGTACTACACAGGGCTGTGATTCAGAATGCTACAATACTGGTGCAGCCTCTGTTGCTGGATGAGAACAAGCTGCTTGTGCTGCCTTTCTGTGCCTCAGTTTTCCTGTCTGTAGAAACAGAGGTGCTGCTACTACTTTTCTTTTAATGTTTAAATGCTAAGAGCTAATTGCAAGCACTATGATTTGCATTACTATTATGGAACTAAAGCTGAATTTCTATTTATACCACAATAAAACCTTCCCTTTAAGCAGCCCTAGCCCATACACACTGCATTCTGACACCAAGTCCGTAAGTCCTTATGCAGACTAAGGAAGAGTTTGCTGACTGAGCTGTACTTCCACATGGGAGCAGGTAACAGGCAAATGGACTCTGAACCACGCTGCTAAGCAGGAGGTGTATTTCAAATGCGTTTGAGTGATTTTCTTTTGCAGAAATAGAAAAAGAGAAATCATTGCTGGGCACTGCCTACAGATACCTACATTTGCAACACCTTCCAGCTGATGCAGGTGGGCACAGCTGGGGGTGGGTCTAGTGCCCCCACATCTCCCAGGAGTTCCTGGCCTCCAGCCACCCCATCACATCAGCCCTTACAAACACAACACAATGTTTTTTCTCACCTTCCTGAAATTTTTTCAAACCTTTGAGTTTCAAAGCAGCTGCAATAGATCAAAATGTTTATGTTTTGCTTTAAACTTATGGGATCTGCATGTATTCATCCCTGCCATATGTCTGTTTAATCATTTTTTGCCAGAAATTAGTTTAATCTGCTAGGAATGTAAATAATTTAAATTATCTTCTTTTCTCCCCACCAAGTTCAAGTCAAACTTTCAGGGGTTTCATGTGTTTTTGTAATTTGAGTGTATGCTTGGGCAGTATGAACACAGCCAAAATATGGGCAAACATAGAAAAAAATGTGTATATAGATAAATACTTTTCCCCTCAGCCTACACTTTCCATGTAGTTTCTTGTCTTCTGTAGGGCTCAGGGGCTCAAACCTCACTGAGAGCTGGTCTGTGCCTGTGTGGGCAGTGTGGCTGAGTGGCAGCCAAGCACGGGCTGGGGGGCTGATGGCACGGCAGACGCCAGAGCCTCGTGCCCCCCTGAGCTGAAACACCCAGATACTCAGCAGGGTAACCTGAGCAGAGTTTCAGATGAGCACAGCTCTGCTCCTGGCTCTATTTCCCTAGCTAGCATTTCACTGGTTATCCAGACTGTCATTCAATAGGAGCTGGGCACTTAATTTCAACCTCTGCTCTGCGTCCTTAAGTATCTCCTGCCTCAGGACTTCAGGAATTACTTTTCTATACATGACAACAAGTACAATACTTTAATTAGAGAATCAAAGGGTATTTAATGCTCTAATTGCTAGTTAGATGAACAATGCAAACCAAACACTCAGCTCCATAGTTTACCAAAATACTCATTGGTGTTGATCTGGGCAAGAGATTCCTCCAAGCTGCAGTGCTGCTTGGATGAAAAATAACAGGACACAGCCCCACAGAGGCTTCCTCCAAGGGTAGTTTTCCAAGAAAGCTGCAAATAACCAGCTGACACCAGATTACTCTAACACTTGCAAAACTAAAACTGATCAGATCAGTAGGTAAATGGTGGTCAAAAATATCTTTTCTTTGGCACATGTTGCAGATTTTTTCCACTTTCAGGGAGGCAGTAGTATCAGAGTTTAAAGACATTTGTGTGTGAAAGAAATTAAAAACTTGGCTCCAAACCACCAGTTCTGATAAGCAAAGGCCTTCATGGGGACCAAAAGCAGCCAGGTCAAGGTCACCACTGGTTTAAGTGGAGCCAAAACTACATTAAATTGTTTTCATTCTTTTTCTGCTGAAAAAGTCCCTTATTTGAAAATCTAATTTCACAATCCTATGGTAAGAAACATCAGCTACAGACCAGTAATATATTTCCTGAGGTACCTGACAATTAATTTAGCATGATACTCACCACATTGGTTTCAGTTACACACCAGACCTTTACCAGGCTTTTGTTTTTTGCTGATTCATCATTAGTAGCAATTGCATTTATTACTGATTTATCGAGCTAAAAAAAAAAAACAAAAAAAAAGAAGAATTAAAAAACTGCATTATTCCCACTTGCAACACAAACTTCTGTTCAGTGCTACTCAAATAACCCCCCTTAGAATCTCAGCTGTGTAAAGCCTGTGTGATCATCTCTAATGCTGCAGCTGCTGCCCAGCAGGTAGGAGTGGGGTTACCCTGGGGAAAAGGCACAACTCTACACACTCAAAGGCTGTGTCTCATTCTCTCCAAATCATCCACCACCTCATCTCACCCTTTCTGTTTAGTCAACTGCACTGACACAACAGCCTAACTGACATTTTAGAAGCTGTGGGCATCCCCCTGGCCTCTAGATGCATGTGATTATGTCCCATAATTTGAGTGTCATCATCAGGTCTTATGCTGATTTTCTGGCTGTGCCAGGTTGTCTCAGCTAGGACTACCTGCCAATGTGTAGGCAACAGGCTGCCTTCCCATCCATCCCACATGACTGTGCTTGTCCTCACCTGCCTCCCTCTAGCTAGGTCTGTAATTGCTAAGGTGAAATGTGGGGGAAACAGAAACAGGAAATACACAGTTGGGGATTTATGAAATGTGAATAATAAGAAGAATTCATGTGCTAATGAGCTTTACCCCAAGGACACAGAGAAAGGAGTGGGAAGCCCTCTCATACTCAGAGCATTTTGATTAGCTGTGACTGAACCAAGTAAGCAGCTTCTTTGAAGCGAGAAGAGCTTACCTCAATGATGAGCTTTGTAAAGGGATCTGTGATAACTTTTAGTAGCTCAGGGGCATCCTCACCACTTTCAAGATGAAAGGACTCAACTATGACATTGGTGAGATGGTAAAGATAGCCAGAAATAACTTCAATAGGCAACAGAGCAAACACAGCAAGCCAGTTAAAGAAATCGTGGATTGTTGCCCCAGCAAAGGCCCTGTGAGAAGAAATTAAAAAACAGAGCTGCTTTTAATGAAACAAAATGTGTGCAACTTCAATTAGATATGAAATCATAGAAGTGGAGATGAAGCCCATGTCAAGGTGGGAATCGTTTCATTTCTGGGGTCACAGGAGATGGCTACTTTGCTGTGGAGCACTAAGTTGTCTCCACACTCTTGATCAACTAAAGAGCCAGCCAGGTGAGTAAAACAAGAAAAACTAGAAAAGACAAAAGTGATCCTTAGCACAAGGCTGCCAAGAATACTTGTCTGAAAAAAAAGAAGTGTCTGTGCAGCCTACATTTGTTTTGCCTCTCACCCATTTGTGGTACATTTTTAATCCTCAGCCAGTCATTCCCTCCAGGACCTGTTCTCCCTGACTCCTGGGGCAAGAGAGCTTTGCAGCCCTCTCACATGTTTCTACAAACCATTGGTGTACAGCTCCCTTCCATCTTCTTCTCCAAAGCCTGAGGAGCCACAGATCTTCCCTCAGAGGCTTTGGCAAAGAGTAATTCATATGCCCAGTATGCCATAAAGGCAAGGTACCAAAGTCTTGTATCCCTACCAAGTTTACTGCCCATGTCCAGTAAGCCACGAGCTTTCTCAGTGGCAGTGTCAAGTGGCAGTCTAAAAGTTGTCACTTCATATTTGATATTTGATAGCCAGAAGACTTCAGTTCTCTACTGTTATCAGCTCTTGCTTATTGTAGACTTAAAAAACCTTCAACAATGAAATCTCTTTCAAGGAGACTAGACCAAAATAATGTAATATTATCTTCTTGTACAGCCCTCCAATAACTAGAGACATAATAAAACATGAGTAGTACAGTGGGAGCAGTTGAAAATTTATCCTTGTGTAAGAAGGTTAAAAATGGTGGATTCCTACAAAACCACAGAACTTTTAGAGGAACCTAATATGCCTTTTTTCTTCAAGTATATGTAACCTTATATGTAGGCATCATTATACCTTTGCCATGACCATTCTTGTGACCTTCCTAACTAGACAGTTTGAATGGCTGTAGTGGTGATAGGGAAAATAGAAGAAAACCTATAAAAAGGGAAGAAACAACTTTAGAGATACTGTGTTTAGGTACAATACCTTCTAAATTCATTCCTGTCTCCAGCTTGCATGAGTGCCACAATCGTGTTTGTAACTGAGGTGCCAATGTTTGCCCCCATGATGATAGGAATAGCTGATCGAACAGTCAGTACTGAAAAGTAGAAAAGCAAACACTGAATGAGAAAATCACATCATCAGCAAGCTCTATGCTCCTATGATTATTTCTATTACTGTCACTGAAACCCTGACTTCCCTTGATGTCCCTGGGATTAGGGGCTCCAATCCAAATGCTTGCTTTAATCAAGTCCCCTGGGAACATGGCATTCCCATCTTCCCCACTAAAACTGCAGCCCATGGTTATCCCTTTTCATCACATATTAGAAGGCCAAAGTAGAAAAAGTCTCTTCTTTCAAAGGCATTTTCCTACTTGCTGCAGAATTTTGAAATGATGCCACAGTAACAAATGAAGTTCAGTAGCAGCCTAACAAGAGAAAATAATGCCGGTAATTTGTAATTTCAAAGTTAAGGCATTTGATGCCAAGGGTTCCAATGATTTTTATTGCATTTGTGGTCTTACTATTATTAGTAGTACTACTAGTATTGTTACTACTATTAATATTAATAGTATTATTATTACTTTTTAAAATTTTATTTTATTATCAGGGCAACAGCTGTGACAAACTTCTCCTGCAGTCTCTATTCCTATACCCAAAGCATCTAGAAGTTGAACACGGGCGGGAGTGTTTGCACCCCAGCCAAGATTTATGAGTGATCTCTAGGAAGGCACTGTAGGCAGACTTACGTGTGGAGGACACCATGCTGACCACAATGGACGAGGAAGTGCTGGAGCTCTGCACCATGACTGTCACCAGAACTCCAATCACCAATCCCGCAACAGGATTAGACAGCACTGAATCATCTTTAAATATGTCCCCTGCTGCTTTACCTACAAAAAAACGTATTCTCAGAGTGAGAGAAGTGCAAGGTAAAGTCTACAGAAATTATCAGTGTTTATATAGAGATCATTCAACACATCTAATTGATACATATATAGCTATTCTCTCTAGCAAAAAAAAGCACCAGGTGATGTAACCCAGGGATCCAAATTCAGGTTCTGAACTCTCAGCTCATCAGTTGTTAGAGGATACTTTATATTCTGTCATTTCAGTGACTAAACAAGCTCTACTGAACTCTACAGAGAATCATATAAAACCAGATACATCAGAGAAAAAATTGTAGGTAAATAACTCACATGCATAGATTTAAATGCTATTACTTGGTATTTTTGATTACTGCATCAAGAAAAACTATTTTAATAATCCTGATCAATTCTGTCCCTGTAGCTTTCTGTGTTTCCAAAAATCCAAACTTCTGCTGCAAAAACACGTATTTCTCAATAACCCCTCCTGAAAGCCTTGTCTGAATTCAACCCTTGGAGACTGGCAAATGTAAAAAATACATTTCAATAGTTTTCATCTTTGAAGGATTTCTGGGAAATTTCAGTGCTGGATGCTTTGATTAAGAGCACAATTTTCGTTTATCGACTTGTTGGAAAGTCTTTCACATGGCACAGATTTATGCAAAGATGTACTCATGTAAACTGTCACTAAAATATCAGGAAGCTACTAAGAAATCGGGGCCAATAACGATTAAATCAACAGCTCTTTGGAATTTGAGAAAGAAAGGCCTTTCAGCCCTCAATCAGAGCTACTTCCTTCTGAGTCTGTATCTCAACACATACAAAGAATGTTCTTGAAGAGTGATACTTGTAGTTAAGTTGCTCAGATGAAATTTATTACCTTATTCATATTTTATTCTTGATATTTTAGACATTTTCATACCTCCTACCAGTTGAAAAGCAGAGCTCAGAACATCCAGAGAACACACGAACATGTAGAGCAATCCGAGCAGCATAATGAATTTCCCTATCCCATAGAGCACACGAATGATCTTTCCTTTTCTATCCAGTTCTGCAAAACAAATAGATTATGCATAAAGGACTTGCTTGAAATGTGCCCTGGAACACTCCGGCGCACAAGCAGAGACTGTGGAGACAAGGACAGCACTGTGACTCCAGTGTGTGATTAAACCCAAAAGAATGCTCTTAATTACATTTTAACTGCAGAAGCAGGTATTTTGTTTACTTAATTTTACCACACAGGAATCTTTTTGGTATGTAACAAAAGCTTTATGAAATTTGATATTGACGCTTGGTTTTGTATTCATCCTACTGAGCAAAGAAAGACCAACAGGAGCCTGGATATAAAACCATATTAGTGCTGGACTGTTTTCCATAGATCTCCTTGTGTTTTAAGGAAAGTAAGCAGCATGATTTCCAGATTCTTCTTAACTGGCTAAATATAAGATCCCTATTAATTCTTGGAGAAGGTGAGAGGAGAAGTGATGGGAAAAAAAATGCAGGTCATTTATTTATAGAGAAATGACTACCTGACCACTTGACCCCAGTGTCCTGTAGTTCCGGCAGTGCCCATGGGTCTTCTTCTTCTGGCCTTGTCTCATCTATCAAGGCTATTGTGGAAAATGCAGGTTGAATTTCCCCTTTATTTCCAAGTGAAGCCACATTTCCTGATGAAACAGAACATTTAAAATTTTGTTTAATTACTTGCCATCCTCTCCAAGGATCTCCCAAAACTGATGTATCTCTATAATTCCCAGGTGGGCATGTTACCTTTGTGGTTTTCTCCTTCTTTCCCAGCCATGTTCTGGTTTTGCTTGGAAGAATCCCCAATATAGTTATTGGTTTCAGGCTTTTCTACCTCAGGCCAGGGAGCCATGATCTAAGACTAATAAAATAGTGTTGATTAAAATGCATGTGCAGTTTAAATTTTCAATTTACAACAGGGTATGTGAGAAATATGATTAAAAGCAAAGGAGATGGAAATAGAATATAAGCAATTTGCCCTTGAACACAACTTTTTACTAATCTGTATGAATTATTCTTTTATTTGTGAAACTGATATCTCCCTTATTATTTCAATCACTGTTTATTTATTTGTGTACATAAACTAAAAAATTATTTCCATCTCACACCTGTATTTTCATTCACTTTTTACTGTCATGAAAGTAAAGATTTCTCTGCTTTCCAAATGGTAGGTATTTCTTCTCTTTAAATAATTTCAACTCCTTTCAGCAAGAAGTCAGAGAATATTTTTACTTTCTTGCACCATCTACATTTAAGCGACTACCTTTACCAAACTGGTAATTCAATGCACAACAAAAATTCTTCCCTAAAGCACTGCTTAGTTTGGGTCATGCATGCTAAATGCAATGTTCTTGTTGCCTTCACTGCTTCATTCCCATGGAAGCATGGAGAGGAGGACCCTGGACAAGGCAGAGGAGGAGCCCAGGGTTTTGAGCTCCAGAAGGGTGCTTGCTGAATGTCTGGACAAGAGCACAATTAGAGAGCAGTGGCAATTTGCAGGTCACTATTTGCCTGTAACTCACAGCTTGATGTGGCAAATGGAGCTGAGCTAGGGGCAGCAGGGGCCATCTCACCCATCCCACCTAGGGGCTCTCTCTGAACCTCTTCCTTCCTGACCCCTTTTGAACACATTTGACAGGTACTGCAATATTAATAAATAATAAGAAGTAAGCCACCACATGGCAGCACCTGTGACAGATCCTAGCCCAGGCACAAGGGGAGACAAAGCCTGGAAAAGTCCTGCCTGTTTACTTCACCAGTACTGGAAGCCAGAGGGAAAGACATGAAACAGGGTGAAGGTGACCATGGAGAGACCAATATACACGACAACATTCTACCTGTACAGACTTCTTGGTGAGCTCAGTTAGCATACCCCAAAACTCAGTGGAAAGGATGGGAGAAGTGAACCCTACCCAGAAAAGCCTCACCTTCAGGTCTGTCTCTGCCACACGAGTCAGTCAGTGCTGCAGGTAAAGCTGCCCCACAGCCACCACGTCTGGCACCCACACGTCTGAAACACCCGTGAGTGAATTTGCTTCCAGCGTTCCTCATAAGCAAAGCCCCTGTACCCAGCCTCCAAAAGTCAGTGTCAGAGTTGGTATCAAGCTCCCATAAACAAGGTTTGGCTGCATGTAGCAGTCACTCTAAGGGAGTATAATTAATCATTCATTTAATCATAATACTCTGTGTTGCTGTTGGTGAAAATGTTTTGTCCCTGCCCACATCAGTAAGCCACACATCCTCTTCCTTTACCTGGCTGGGAAAGGTCACAGACAAAATCACTCATGTCTTACTGTAACAGAGGAGGGCATTGTTTGCTGGCACTTTATAAAGAAAAGAGTATCTTCCCTTCCACATTAGCAAGAAAAGCTATTCTACAATTCCATTAGCAAAACTATGCTTTTACACATTCTTTATCTGTGGTGTAAGAACCGTAGCAGCTCCTAAGACACACAAAGATCTTAGAACAGATGAAAGTCATTCTTGCTTGTTTCAACAAGGGTTCCCATTTGCTTGAAGCAAACTCTCACATTTTCACTCAGGCCAAAACAGCATCCAGCCCCACCCATGCCAGAACACCTCCATCTTGTTAAACAAGTTTCATTTATTCACGTTCAGCATTTAAAGAGCTATTAAAAAAATAACTGCTCTGCACAGGTTTGCCTTAAGTGAAATGCAGTCACGAAAATGCACTGGGAAGTCAGATGGTAAAATTGCATTGACAACATATTCCTACGATGGAGACACAGAATATGCCGGACATCACGATCCCTAGAGATGCCATCAGTACTTCTACAGCTCTTCTGTTACGCTCAGTATGGAAACAAAGGATTCAGCCTGCATGATTACCGTATGGAAACTGAACTGATGCATTCACTGAGGAAACTGGAGCTTGAAAACTTCCACAGACAAACAGCCCCTACAGCTCCTAAATAAACTCCCCCTATTCAAGAATTCAGCAGAGAATTTTTCATAATCATCTCCCATGTTCCTGAGGTGCTCAGGATCCCACAGGTATGTTATGTATTATTATTGATTTTGTTTTATGAGATCAAATGCCATAGAATGACAATTGTTCACGTCTGTGGAGGAAGTTTTTAAAGGTATGTATATAAAGTTACTCATATCAGCCCTAGTCAGCCTCTGATTTGAGAAGATAGACTTGAATACTGGATGTCTTTAAAGCATTTGCCTTGAGCATTTGCTTTTGCAGAGGTTTAACTAGAACAGCCCACTGTGTGTGGGTAGTATCAAGGACTGATGATAGCAGAATCGTCTAGATCCTTGAAGCACTACCAAAGCTGTCATCTTTCTCCAGATCCTGACTCTTGTTAAGAGGAACAGCTGAGAAGACAGTTTAGAGACACCTGATACTCTGTTTGCTGGAGTCCTGGCCACAACTACGTGCTATTAATTAACCTCTGTGCTACAGGGATAATCTACATTCTACAGTTTCCCCTTCAAAGAATTCTTCCTTGGCCCAAATACAAACATTAATATCTTGAGAAAATACTCAGAAGAAACTCTGTGTGCTGCAGAGCAGTGGGGTGACCAAGCTGACCGCATCGCTCCCTGGCAGCTCACATGTGCCTTTGGAAAGGCTGACGTCAGGCGCGGTATAAAAGACCAACATCATTGACGCAAGATATAAATGACAATGAAAACCCTAATAGTGGTTTACTTTTGAACACCAAAGACAACCACACTGCAAAGGAACATGTTAGAGAACGGGCCAATGGCAACAGACACTGCAACAAGTTGCTGCGTTCAGCTGGATGCCCAGGTCCAGGTCCAGAGGCGGGACAGCCACAATTGCTGGATGAAGTGCTGGAGTGATGAGCTCTGCCCACCCCTGTGCCAGCCCAGGTGTCTCAGTGCCATGCCTCCAGTTCCTGACAGGGTGCCTGCACACAGGGTGAAGTCATGGAGCTCACACCCAGATACATGTTGGCACTTTGGATATCCACCTGTTCGGAGCTGTGCTGAAATGGGAGCTAGTTTCCTCCTGAAAGTGGCAGGTCACAGTATGCTATGCATATTGCAAAGGTCTGAAAACTAATGCCTGCACAAACTGTAATCCAGTCCGTTTTGGTGAACCTCTTGGCAAATGCTCTCACACCATCCTGTGTGCTTCTTTCGTTGTAAGTATAGTCTTTCCTTGTCTTTGGAAAATGCTAACTATGTGTGACATCCTTTCTCACTGCAAAAGAAACTGAACCCGCTCCCTCTTAAAAGGGAGATAGATGGAAATAATCAATGGCATTCAAATTCTGAAATAAAATGTGAGAGAAAAAAGTCAAAGCCAAAGTGGGCTGCAGGGTTTTTGTATCCATATTGACTCTCTCACTGCAGCATTTCAAAGAGTTAAAATCTCTGGGGAATTATCTGAGCAACTCTAGATGTCACACAGTTGCCCTATATCACATTCCTCAGTGACTCATTGGGCTGTAACAGCTTTGCCTCTGTTGCAGAGCTGCACTTGGTGCTTTGCAGTTTTAAATCAGAAACAGTTGTCGATGTATTGTTTTGCTGGATTTAACACCGAGAAAATGAACTACCACTTGCATGTGCCCAGGCAGTATTGTTCATACCTCCCCACCCATGACAGCTCACCCAAAGGCCACGTTGTGCCTGAAATAAGAGCTACGTAGCTGCAGGCCTTAAAGAAATCTCAGTCCGGGGGAACAGACCCGGTCAAAAAAACATGAAATAAAAAGTACTGAAGAAAATAGCAGTATTTTCAAAACTAACTGGTAATAACTGCAATAACCACCACCATGACCATACAGATTGCTTAAGATACCTATAGATTGCTTAAGCAGGTCCATATAAGGGTTGGGGTTAAGCCAGGCTTTCCCCATTTTCTCTCTCTCCTCCTCTTCTTCTCACTCAGCTTTTCTACAAAAATACATCACTTCCTTATCATTCACCACAGAGCTACAGTTTTTATCTTAAAAAGGGATTTATCAGCTAACCTGATCCAACTATATGACTTAGTAAAAACGAAGATTTACCACACATACTTCATAGGAGTAAACACCAAGCTACATAGCAACCTTTCTTATATATAGTTTGAAGAAATACTGTCCTTTTACCCTCAAAATAAATAATTTCCAACATAGAAGCACATTATGTAAAGGCAGAAAAAGAAAGATCCTCAGCCATCACAAATTCATTCAATAGTTTTACATCAGCTGTTAGTTTTGCCCCAGAACCTGTTCCATGGCAGCTGCAAAGCCCCAGGTGCAACAGAATCAGTAACAACTTAAATAAACACCCTCAATGATTCAGCCTTGCTAGGAGCAAGTCTTCTCTTTGCTCTGGCATCAGCAACTTCCCTGGGGTTTTTCTTTGAATAAGTTAGCAGGCTTAGCCAGGATGTAAACTTTCAACTCATGCAGTAGTAAAAGAAAAAAGAGAGATGTGAACACTACAAAAAAAAGAACATTGTGCTCATTGTTTATCACTATGGATTCCTGAGACTCATTGCTCACAAGCCTGAATCTAACACATAGGAAAACTAAAAGAAACCCAGATAAACTAGCAAAGAGACCTAATTTCTAAGGAAGTGCAGAGAAAGAATGAATCCTAAACATTAATTTTTAAATTCACAACCAGGCAAAGCACTAGACACTGCCACTGAGGAGCCAGAGCCAGGAAATATCAGTGAACTATTTGAAATGCCTACTAGGTGTTTAAATAAAATTATTACTTTTTCAGAATAAAACAACAAGAAAATTAACAACCCCACCAACAAGGAAATAGAACAGATCTACCCTTCCCAAAGACAAAACATGTAGCAAAGCATAGAAAGAGGAAAAAGCAATGACGTTAAAAAGACTTACTGATCTAATGGAAGAGCTGATAATAAAAGTTACTGAGAAACCAGTTGATTTCTGCCTCCTGCCACATTAGTTGAGCAAACTACATTAGACTAATGTATTCCTTTTACCTCCGTGTATCAAACCAAATTAGCATAAGAAAATGTTTCCATCAAGAATAGCCTGACACTGCCATGGTGAGGCACACAGACTTTACACAAGATCTATGCTAACACACGAACTGACTGTATTCCCTTCCACTGTTTCATTAATCATATCCTAAACATTTTCCAGTATCCAATACCACTGATTACTGTGACTTAAATCTCACTTCTTTTCAATCCAAATAATAGTTACAATAATACTTTCTTTTACTCCAGGCAGTAATTTCTGCTTGGGGTTGGGGTTTTTTTGGCAGCTGCTAACAAAATGCTTTTTTATCTTTATCGTATTCAATAAAGATTAACCTAGTTATTTGCAGGGGGGGAAAAAAGCACAGTTTGTTTTCAGAACTGTGATTTTTGTTATCACTTTCTTAAAATATAAACGCAGCTGAAAGAAAACAAGGTGAACATTCTATCAAGTGGGTGGCTTCATATGCCACTACAGTTCCCCACATTAGCTCTCTGCTGCCCTTCCTTGAGCTGCAAAAGCAGAACTTTAGATTTGCAAGCTAAACAAGTTTAAAGAATCAGAAAGGAAAACTCAGTTGTTGTTACTTACCACGTCTTTATTCCCAGACAACAGAGTGAACAGATCAACTGGGCAGCCACTGAAACCTGCAATATATATAGACAGGTGTTGAGCAAAGTTTGCTTTCATCACTGCACACTAACATTCCTATTTTACAGTCCAGAGGCACTGCCTACCTGCAACTTAATGATCACAATAAAACTTTTTTTAGCAGGAGTGGGCAGCAACCAGGACTGATAAAACTACAGGCTATTTCACACTTATCACATTCTAAAAAATGTCCCATCAGCATTTAAGTACAAGTTACAAATGTATTCATGTGAGTGCTGGGGAACAGTTTGTTCCAGCCTGAAAAATTGTCCACCTGATCATTCAGTAATCTTTTTTCCAATAATAATTTTCCAAAAATATTTTGCAATCTCAAAAGTCTGTCAAAAGGGTGTGAAGGAGATGAAGTACTGTTATTTGTCTGTTCAGGTGCCTATTAATCTGCCTTTGAACAGAAGTGAAGGAGAATCAGATAAAAAGTGGTGTAAGTAGGAAACACGTAAGAACTTCTTAGAACAGAGGATGGAGTTTCATTCTTATCGGTGCTCAATGTTTACAATTAAGGTAAGCTCATTAGCATTTTGGCTGTGGCTCTCCTTCCAAATGAGATTTAAAGATGTAAGGACACCTTCGATAATCACATTCAGAATGCCAGCGATGAAGACAACTAGATGATAAATAGATACTTTATTCAATAAATACAGTGTGCCATTATAGATTAGACAAAGCAGTCACCAGCTCATCTGTGCTACTGATGAGCTTAATGGGGAGCTGGAGTATGTG
>JAOXXN010000471.1:53703478-53720386 GCA_026770055.1 Myrmophylax atrothorax
CTAGGAAGTCAAATTCATCTCAGACCACAAATTCAAAGCAGCACTAACTAGGCTGTATTTACTGTTGTCATGAGTACACACATGTTGCATGTCTGAGGGACGTTACAGAATAAAAAGTAACATAATCTCTAATGCAAGCAAAAAAACTGAAAGTGAAGGTTGTTACAGAACCTTAAATCTAAAAGTCTCTAGTTACTACACAGGAAAAGAAAAAAAAATAGTCAATAAACTTTGTGGGAAAATGGAAGATGTAAATCTCATCTACATTTGTTTGGGACACCCTTCCCTTTCCCAACTATAATTAGCAGGGATGAGCCTGCTTTCAAGTTCTGCCTTTGAGACAACCCAATTCCAACACGGCTACAGAGATTTAGACACAGATTCACTTTAAGAGACATCTTCTGCAATCAGAGTTCCTGATAGATTTGTTTTACAAAATACGTAATTGGTACTTTTGCTAATGCACTTCATTTCAACAGATTGTAAACATCTTTCTTGTATTTGTTTACTACCCCTCTTTGGCTGATTACTGAGTGTAAAGACATGCAGATTTCTCCTATTAATGTTATGAAGTAAATTGGATGAGAATGTTCACTCACATCTTCTAAGCTTTGCTTTTGTAGCTGTTCAGTATTGAACTAGGAGGAAGGAGAGTAGCAAAGCAGTCTCCTCTTGGTGGGAGAACTCCTTCAACCAGGACTTTAGAATCAAAGGCTAACTCTGGATGAGCTTTGCTGGGTTAAGGACAGGGTGGCACAGGACTTTGGCTAGAGCTGAGATTGTGCCAGTGAAATGTCAATATATTCGATCATGACAGATAAGGTTGTTCCTTCACTCAATATGGAGCAATCAACCTCCAGGTCAAGGAAATACCAGTAATCTACAAAGATAAAATACACTGGGGAGACAGGAAACTGGGGACAGAATGTCTCCTCACTCTCCTCGAGCTATACTTTCTATCACTTCCCTGAAAACCAAGTCAAATCCACTCTCAGAGTGTCAATCCTCCTGAGCAAGCCATCAGATCCCTCCATTTCAATCAGATCCTACTTTCACACAGTATGCACGTCATAAGTTCTGTGGAGAAACCAGACCAAGAAGTAGATGGGAACTAATTGTTGCCATGATCACAGTAGGAATGTAATGAAAAATTCTGCTTTAAATTGTGTCCAGGTGCTTCCAATGACATTTTATGGGAATAATCAAATTTGGCCTAGAGAATTTGCTTTTAGGTTTAAATCCAAACATCAAAATGATTAATAGATACCACAGATAAATCAACATACCCCTAAACTCTAGACAGATATTTTAAGTCTTCCAAAATCATAAAATCCTAAGAATCATCTGGGCTAAAAGCAATTTTAAAGATCGTATAGTTCCAACAGTCTTGCCATAGGCAGGGATGCCACTGCCTAGATCAGGTTGCTCAGAGTGCCATCCAGCCTGGTCTAGAACATCTTCAGGAACAGGGCAATAGATACATTGCTGAAATTATCTTATCAGATACATTGCTAAACCTCTTTGCATTCAGCTCTTGCTCTCCACTTTCCCTTCATACTCTTTAGACTGGTCCCTCCTTTCAATTTTTAAAAAACACTAGTTACATCCACCCATTCTCTTTGTCGTTATTTCTTCCATAATAAACCCTTCAGCAGCAACATAGCAAACCAGAAACCCAGGCAGTGTAAGAAGGGAAGTCCATTTTAAAATTAAATGGATTGCATTCACTCACACCCTGACATCCACATACTCACAAGCACCTGAACATGCATGCCCAAGTAGTCTTTGCAAAATTCAGGTGATGACTGCTGAATCCAGGAGGTCTGTCTAGGACTCCTTGTGACTAGACAGAGAAAAAGGGACACCAGCTATTAAGTTCTCAACAAGAACAGGCTCACTCTAGGAGCACTCTCCTGGGGAGAGCTCTAAGAACTAAACCTGATTGGATTCTTTATCCTCTAGGTTGCGACAACTGCATAAAACCAGGACCAGGCATGATTAGGTAATTGCAGACAGCTGCCAGCAGAGCTGTAACAGTGCCAGCTGAGAGCAGAAGCCATAATTGCCCCTGTGGGAAAAAGGCTGACCCCCACACTGCATTTATATAGCTTTGTAACTAACTTTGACATTGGATTTTGCTGACACCCATGGTCTACAGGCTGACTTCCTAGCAGCATTACTTAACCTAAAGGGAAAGTTAAATGCATTTTATTCACCTACAAGTGGTATTTCTTCTCTTCAACTTCCAGGGATGGCATGTTGTTTTGGTTTTTCTCTTGAAATTCCTCCCCAGGGCATAGAGATCCCTAAGTACTTTCACATCTCTCTCCTTGAAACTCACTCTGTGACAATTCCTTTCCTCCTTTCTCCTCATTCACATGTAATCTTCCTACTAATTCATAATTATAAAGTGAAGTCTTCTTCCCTGCTCCAGTATGGCTTCTTAGGCTATTGCTTCACAGCACAAGCTAAGCCAGCTCTTCCCCAAAAGCAGCTTGTGAAGCAAGAAATTAGAGTCTAAGAGCAACAGATAGTTCAAGGTGGCAGGAGACATCTCAGATGTTATTGTAGTAGGTAACAAGATGTGTGAACCAATTCTGACTACAGATATTAAACATAGGCTGCAAACTTACTGAAGAACTCCAGTGGTAATGGAGGTGGCTTTCCCATTCTGTCAAGGTTTACATATGGGCTTAAGGATGTTTCTAAGTAGGTTTTTCAAAGTCAAGCAGCATTAGGACCAACTGTAGGTATTGTTACAAATGGTGTATTTCAAAACAAAAGGATAAATCTAGCATTTGAGTTTTGCAGTGCCAAACAGCAATTTCAAAAGAGTTATTTTTCAAATAGAGAATGGAGCACATGCATAAAACTTGATGCTCTCCACAAACACAAGGTAGGCTTACTGTTCTGAAGGAACATCATGCACTTAGCAGCACTGCTCATTCAAAGAGCTGAGTTTTAAGTCCATTAAGAATGATAGCTAGTAGGGAAAAATAAAACATTTTAGATTTCTAAACACTGCTTAGTACTACATCATTCCTACAGTAATATACAACATTTCAAGCAACATGATTATGTGAGGGCTATGCATGACATTCAATGCTACATTAGAATAAAAAAATATACTCTCTGTTGTAATTTTCCATTTTAAAAAAACTCCAGGTTGAGAAGACAGACTTTCATGAAGAAATTCACAAAACCCAGGCAGGCTGAGACGTGCAACCACAGGACAAATCATGCACACATAGAGACAAGTCCTGTACTGATGTCTAAAGAAACAAATAGATTGAAATGCTATGTTACTGAGGACACGTTATCAACAGAGCTTTTAAAACTGTGTATTTAAATAGTGGCAATTGCCAAATTTTGTTGTCTAACTCTTACACTGATTTGTAATCTTAGATTTCAGTTCTACAGGAAGCTCCCACACCCATGAATAGAACACAAAGTCTGAGAAGAAAAGACTAGGTCCCAAGTTTTGTTCTTTTCATATACAAGTTTGTTTTATCTTTATAACAGTATTTGGGACTGAACAGGCTGACTACAAAAACATCAGCTGGTATTTCTTTTTCTTCTCACTTATAAAAAATGGCAAATAGAAAAGCTTTCACAGAACTTTAGCTGACACAAACCATGTGCCAGACCAAAAAGGGTCAATAAAGGTACTACAGAACACAGTCTTAGGTGAGAAGCAATACAGAATTTTGACTAGACTCAGCTGCTTGAGTGAGGTACCGGATCCATCATTTCAGCAATCTGAAGTTAGATTACTTTCTAACTAGTTAGACAATCTTTCAGATGTACTGCTCCAGTTCACCCTCAGTCACAGGGACTTTATGAATAAAGTCCCTGCCTATTGTAACAGCTAGGATAAGTTTGAATTTGCTTTCAATACTTTCTGTTCATTCTTCAATACACAATTTCTTTGTGCCATTACAAAAAAATATTTACAGTTTGGTCTTGTCCTTTTACTATTATCAAAGCCTATGTCAAGGATCCAGACTTGCTTCATGTTCTTCAGTTTCATCAGGTAGCTCCTCAGCAGATGCACCACACATGTTGTCCTGGCTATCTGCAGGCTGATTTAGCTCAGCAGGTTCCCCAGCTGCAATCTGAGTTGTTTCTTCCTCCTCTTCTTCCTCAACTTCCCCATCATCCTCTACATCCATCTCAAACACCCTCACGTGGCGGAGATTTGAACTCAGCTACAAAGACATGAGACAAGAAGTTTCTGTTAATAAATAAATAAATAAAAGCACCAGTACCATCTTAACTGTCAACCAATAGCTTTGAAAATAGCCCTTATCTTTGAAACTGCAGTATGCAGGGAATTAGCAACTTTTTAATGTCTCTACAGGCTGAAATGTAAAGCAACTAGATCTATTAACTTCTGTCAAAGTTTTTCCATGTTGTTCTATGAGACAGGGATAACTGTATCCTGATACATTTAGAGCATATTAAGAGAAAACAATCTGTTTATGCTAAAACCCAGAAGTTTTGATAACTCTTACGTTACCACTCTCTTCAGTCATGGTACATTTTTTTCTTTAATAGCTTACAGGCTTCTTCTGAGATACTGCACTTACCACACAAGAAACTTTTCTAATGCCATTTACAGAAACATACTGAGCTTTCATATTCTCCAGCACTCTCCACTGATTCTCCAAGAAGACAGTACGTGTGGGTATCTCACCACTCTGCTCATCCAGTCTGCACATAGCAAGGGAAAAAGCACAAAGCCAGTACATCAGAAACAACTGCAGTTCTAAGAAATACTTCTAGTTTTTTATGTCAAAGTTTCCTCATATGATATGCCACAAGCAGATAAGCCTTTGAAACCACCATAATGCTTCTACAGATATTCTAGAGTGGGGCATCCAACTCTGGAGAAAGAGCTTGTTTCAACATTGCAGCAGGTGAGAAGGGAGCTGTAAAGTCTGATCTTCCCACAAGAAACAGCTACAGCAGGAGGTGGCTTTCCTTCAAATCACTCCTCTCCGAGGAGTTTCTGAACACAGCCCTGGACACAATGCCTCATGGACATTTAGCTTCCATGACCTTTCGAAGATGCGTCACTACAGTTCACCTCTACTCACAGGGACGCTGTAAAGACAATCCCTGCCTATTACAGCAGCGAGGACTAGTCTGAACTTGCTCTTAAAATTTTCTGTTCATTCTTCAATACACACTGTCTTTGTGGCTTAAAAAAATATTTACAGTTCAGTACAGCTCTTTATTTTGAGGCAAAAATGCATCTTTAAGCAAACTGCCAGAGAAGAATAAGACAAAAGTAAAAGCAAGGGAGACACAACAACGAAAAGACTGGATTCACTGCTTGAACTACACTGGCCTTTGTGTGTGTGTTCACTTCTACCAGGTGCTCTCCTCTCCCTTTACCAACACAGAGAGAGGTACAAAATCTGGTGCTTCAAGAGTAAGCTGACAGTATTTCTCAGGGTGACTACCAGGGGAAAGATGAAGAAATACCTGTGTATCCTTATTACAAGGCAGAGGTGTATGAGCAAATATGCCAAAAAACATCCTAAACTGAAGTGTTCTGACCAGCAAAGTTAGCATTTTCTAAAGAAAGGAAGATTTCTGATTCTACAGGGTGTCTTCAGTTGATCCTTGCATTTTATGACAGCCAGGTGCACAAGCAGTATCAGCCTCAAAAAACCAAAACCAATCCCCACAAAACTACAAAACAAATTGTTTAGGAAGCTTCCCTCTCCCCATTCTGCTCTTCCTGGCTCAAAAAGAGGTCTTGTCTTTAAAATACTTTCACACACACAAAGCATGAGTAACTGTACACAATTAAAATATTTGCTTCATTTGCTTTTCAGTTCTGCATTTTCAGATTTGCTCAAAGTTTTTCAGTACCTTTCCGTAGAATCCCAGATGAATTTCCCATCTTGGTCCTCATCTGTGTATACTGAAGATAAAGGCAGCTGAGCCAAGACTCTCTCCTTCCCCTCTTGTTCCACACTCTCTTTCAGAACTACAGTTACAGTTTCATCATCATAGAAGTGAGCATCCAAACAACTGTAGCATCTACAGGAAAATAATTTAGAAAGCATTAAGGAATAAAAGGGAATACAGAATTAAAATATTTTAAGATTGCACAGCATTCATGCTAAAAAGCATTCAGTGTTTAAGAGTGAGCCTTACTGTAAATGATAAAAAGGTCAGTCACAGAGTTATGACACTGGAAGAGCCATAACCATGGCAGACTCCTGTACCATGCAGGAAAAATGATTCTGACAGGGAAAAAAAAGCAACTCACAAAAAAACTTACTAGCAATCTTCACATTTCAGATGAAATGTAAGAAACAGTACACATAAACAACAAACAAAATTTAGAAACATAACTAAAGGTACTGAGGGCAATCACATCTGGCCTTTTTACATGAAAAGGTTGACCTTAGTCTGCCATATGCCTTCTAAGACGACTACATTTAGGCATATCAAGTCTTATCTTACTTAAAAAACATCACAGATACAGGCAATAGCTGTTTCCAGATAGCTTTGTTTCTTGCATATGTGCTAAAGCTCCAGTTTTCAACTGGAAAACCAAAATTACTTGACTTTGAGACGAAGTGCAAAACAGACTCCCACAACCCTGCAGCTTCCTGCACCTGTGCCATTTCTTACAACTTGACTCTTCCAGGTGAATTAACTTAGAAGTTACCTTAATGCAAAATAAACACTAGAAAACATCATCTTTAATTCAGTAATCTGAAATTCTAGAAGAAAAATCAAGTATACTGACCTGGAGTCTGAGCTCTCATTTATACTGTTGTTCAAGATGTTTCCAAACTCTACTGCAAGAATCCCATTACTGACAGACCTAGAACAACAGTGTTAATTATCTCGGTGGCTTAATTCTTTTCCATTCATAGAGAACCCAAAATCTCTAACAGCAACTGTGGTATGAGATGGTGTAAGCCTATCTGAGCTTAGCACAATACATGGCTACATCCCAAAATGATGTAACTGGTGGATGGGAACCTTTTAAATTCTTCTGCTTCTCACAAAACTGTGGCTACTGGAATCAAAAGGAAAACTGCATCTGGCTTATGGGATATAGTTCTTCTTTGCCAAACTCTGGCTCAATTACTCAAGTCTCACATTCATTAAGTTACTTGTTACCCTAAAGAAAAAGAGTTTGGATTGTTCTAGGTATCATTTAGGGAGGAAATCGAAGTCACACCATGGGGCAGTAATTTTGTCAGCAGCAGCTCTCAACTGGAAACACAAAAGACAGTTTCAACATGTGCTTTCTGTAGCAGTAAAATTACTTTAAAAATTCTCACCCCTATCACAGTTTGCTTTGTGCTCAAATTAAATGACTGAGATCACCAAAAGTAGTATTTTACAGAGAGGAGTAGTTTCTATTGTTTTATAAAACCAGGTCATTTCAGCCATCCCACTGACAGAATGCAGCTTAAACAGTTGTGTCAGTACAAGTAGGCAGTGACAAACCACATTGTGGACACAGAAGCTCCTGAAGGTACACAAACCTACACCCCCAAAGGGATGCATTCTATTTGACGCACCTGTGAGTACACTTCCCATTTTGCCTTAAAGTATTCAATTACAGGTTGCAAGGGGTTTACTAAAGAATACTATTTACAGAAGGCAAAGCAGCACTGGAAGCAGGATGCTCTGCAATTTTTCAGAAGTTTGCACAAAAACGTAATTCTGTGAGCAGCAAAACTAAGGGAGTCTGATATTGTTTCTTAGCCTAGAATCAACCATTTTACGTCCTGTGATTAGATTTTCTGAGTTCACAAACTCCTGCTAGTTTCCTGGTGCACTTCCTAACATACTCCTCATTTCTCTAGTAAGAAAGACTCTATTCACGCTGCTCATTCCTTCTTTTTACTAATAGGTTCAAATGGTAACTGTCTCTGTACACATGTGCCAAAGCTCACAAACCACTTTTTCCTTCCTTTTTTCTTACCTGGAAGTATCAGTATGTCTCCTCAAAACGTGTATTTTAGAAATAGAATTTTCTAATATGGTGAAAAGGACATAATGCATATTGGATGTTTTGTCGTTCCATCTGCAGTGTGGGGGAAGAAATGAAAATTTAGATCAAGTTCTAATAACTGGTAAACTACACAGAACAAAGAATAGCAACATACTTACAGAAATGGTAGTTTAAATAACTGAGGCGTGGAATCTTCACTGAAAAGCAAAAACCAAAACGGTTTATAAAACACTACTTGTGCATGAGTTTTAGTTGCACATTTCTTCAATTTCTTTTAGTAAAGAAATACCTTTGAGAAATCTTGTAGAGACGCATGCAGACTGCTTGATGCACTGACTTTCCAACTACATCCTAACAAATATAATAAAATTAGGCCATAATATACAGGCAGTTATTCATAATTATACATTTTTAAGGCAAAACCCCCCAACTAACTAATCAAAAACCTCTCAGTATCTCTGAAAGAAAAATCCACCACATTTATGCTGGAATAAGCATTTCTAATGCAAACACTACTGTCACTTCATATACTTGTTTCATGTTTCTCCATAGTATTAGACTAATGTATTGCCAACAAACACAGTTATCTGGTACACAGCACATACATGAAGACAATTAACATTAAAACTAGATCCCAACAATGTGGGAACAGAAGATGTGAAACAAAAAAATCCCCCATTGTGTTCTTCCCAGCCAAAGGCTTGAGACATGCCAGTAGTGCTGAAGTTAGACTACACCCAAGTTGTAGGCACTCAAAGGCAAAGGATTAAAGCTCCAGGCCCTGCTAAGCACAACTACCTACTTCAGTTACCCCTAAAAGAAAGTTACCATTTATAAAAACTGAACTTACTGCTGGCTTCTGTAAACACTGATCAATGACACCTTCCATTTGCCTTTTGACAAAATGCAGAGATTTCTCAGGGTAGTAGGGAAACAGAAGTGGACTTTCTGTAAACAAATAAAGTTAATTTAAAAGATGCTTGTACCTCTATAAAAACATATTAAACCATGTTAAAGAGACAAATTGGACTAAGTCTAGTGAAGAGTCAGTCAGACATTGGATGGATAGCTAGTCACTGGAGCAGGGTGCCTAGAGAAGGTGCAGGGTCTCTATCCTTGCAGACCTACAGGACTCGACTGTGCAAAGCCTTAAATAGCAGAGTTTAGCTTCTAAATTAGCCCTGCTTTGGTTGGATTAGATGACAGCCTGAATTATTCCCCATTCATAAATTCTAACTCCAGTAACTCACTGGTTCACAATACGAAACTAGATAAACAAGTGAGAAATGGAGGTCTGCCTGCCTCTTCCACTTTTCTTCACAGCCTATACAAAATTGCAAAGACAGAATTGCATTTACCCAAGAGCTAGAAAAACAGTCATCATAAAATATGTTGTTCAAGCAAAACAATTTCCATACTTTTAATGGTATCTATGATTTGGTTCCAATAGGACTGATTCCTTCTTATGAAATTAACTACTTTTTAAGAAAACATATAGTTTTTGAGATATAACTCCCTACTTATAAATTATAAGTATATAACTTGCTTCTTTTCCAATATTTAGCTGGGAAAAAAATCACAAAAATTACATCAACCAACAAAGCAATATAAAACACCAAGGAAGGGCAGAAAGTGTCAACAACAGAAGCATTACTTGTCCTATAATCCTCTCAATACTTGACAAATCAATACCAACGAAACCATTTACAAACCATCACAAATCTTGCATAGTAACAGAAATGACCAGTCAAGGAGTCTACACATTTAAAGTACCAAATGTATTTTTAAAGTATGCCTAAAAATACATTTTCTAAATACTATCTTCAAAGCAAAAATGCTGCCACTTCCCCCCTTTTTATTGAATAGGCAGAAAAAGGCAACTGTGGCAAATTCTACTACATGACAGCTTATGCTGTCAAGGTTTTACAGTCTATGGTTTCTAAAGTTATACAAGAATCATTTTCAACATCAGCTCATTATAGTCTTTCACTTCTTTTTCACCACTCATTAACAAAATTATCTCAAAATCCAGTGAAAAAGAACAAGTTAGGACACTTCACCCAGGTACAACCTAAGCATAACTATTACTTTCTTAAACTGGAATTAAGATATCCTAAAAGAAACTTCTTCTGGAATTCCTTGCAAGGCAAGACTTCTGAGACTAGTATAGAAAAGACAGGGAGCTACCAATACCTAGAAAATAGTAATTAACTGGGTAAACAGCTACATAAAACCTGTGTAAAGTAACAAGGCCCATTAATTTTATTCTACTCAGATGAAGACCAATGTTTGACACTACAGAAGTAACTCATAAGCATGAAAAAACAGATTACTCTTCTACATTTGTTACATTCTGCACAGATCCTTGAGTCACTTTTATTTTTTATGAAAGCACATTACCTTTAAGATGAGTACTATTTTTAAGAAAGTTAAACCACTGGTTTCCCTCTGTATTAGGTGGTGATAGAAGGTCATCATCTTCATCTTTCAAGTACTAGAAAAGAAACAGACACTTTCAAGACTGCAATTTAAGAATAGGGAACCACCTACTCTTAAATTCACCTCTAACATTGCCCCTAGTAAGTGTATTAGACATTTCTTGTTAAATTAACATGCCATAGCTTTAAAACTAGATATTCCACCCCTTTTAGAAACAATAAAAAAAAATCAACTACTGTCTAAGATCACATGGTGATATTTCCACGAAAAACGGATTTTTAAATCAAGTTATATTTAAAATGTTTTGAAACCCAGTGAAGAATGCCATAAAGACAAGAAACACATTTCAGTTTTACTGAAGCTGGCTTTTACAGTATTACTACTGCTGGCTGCAAAGAAGTTTTTTTCTTTTCCTAAAAATACAGTATGTGTAAGGTGAAACTGTAAGGCATGTTTTTAAGTACTCCTTTTCCTAACAATAACAGGGGAAAACAATTAAAATACTCTCTTTTACCATTATGGATATATGCAACACAGAGCAAAAGCACCAGGGAAGAAAAGGAGACACAGCTTTAAAAGCTCCTCCATGTAAGAATTATCTCATTTATTCTTTTCGCATTTATTCCTTAGCTCTTTACCTGGCCAACTCTTTCCACATTGAAATATTTTCCTTTACGACTGTAAAGTTCTGGTGCCTGAAAAAATAATGGAAACAAGCCCATTATTTAAACACAAAGTTAATGAGAAGTAATGAACAAAAAGATGATTGAATTTTTTTATTGTAAGATTTTTCAGACTCAGTTATTGGCAGCAAAAATACAGTCAGACGCTGTACTTGGAAAACCACGTCACTCACCTCATTGAAGTGCTCAGTAAGAAAATCAGCAACAAACGTGATATCTTTTTGCGTCATCTAAAAGGAAAAATAAAACCAGAAGCAGTGAGAAAAGCAAAGGCTAATAAATACATTTCAGTGAGCTCAGAACACGTGTTCTATAGGCTCCACAAGCATGGCTCCCTCAGCCTGTGCTCACAGAGCAAGTGCTCCAGCCTCCAACCTGCCTGGCAGCCCGCTGCTGAGCCCACCCCAGTTCATTCCTGTCTGTCCTGTACAGGAGGGCTCCAAGCTGGAAGAAGTGTTCTAGATGCAATCTGACAAGTGTTAAATAAGGACAGTAATTACCACCCTTCCCTGCTGGCCATGCTCTTGTTAGTACGGCCCTCGTTACCCCTGGCCACCTTTGCTGCCCGGACACACTGCTGGCTCTTCCCCTGCTGGTACCCTCTGACTTCCCCAGGTCATCTCAGCAGAGCTGACACGTTCCCAGCCAGCTGAAGCCCAGCTGTGCAATAGGAAGGTTTTACCCCTCCCCAGGACAGAACTGCAGGAGGGCCCTACCTGTGCATTCCTCCAGCCTACTTCCCTCTGAAAGGCAACCCTGCCCTTAAGCAAGGGCAGCGTGATGGTGGCTGCAAATCCAAAGCAGGCATGTTCCATCTCCTCTACCAGGGCAGTGGTAAAGATGTTAAAATCCCACTCTATTTAACTTAGTCACTTAAGGTATATAAAGAGCTGCTATACACAGAGGCCTTCCATTCACATACAGTGCACTAAAACCAGTAGTATTAACAAACAAAACAGAAAAAGCAATTAATGCAAGACAGCATATTACAGTGAATTTGCAGGCATCAACTTTCTCAAAAAAAATTACAGACACTATGCTTTTAAGTTTTGGAACAAACCCAAACCTTTAATTCTGCTTTCAAGTCGCCAAGCAGACTAGAGGGTATATCACCATTTATCAGAAAACGTTATTATTACCTTGTTCAGCTCTGGAAGCACATGATCTTCTGACATCCTCAACATGGCTGAGGGAAAAATTACATTTTTATTGCATTAACACTGTTTTCCCAACATTCTTAATTTTTAATGTCTATGCAATACGACACTGCAGTTAAAATAAATTCATCAGAAGCAAAAGCGTTATGAGTTGAGACTGAAATTAAGCCCCACTAGTCCCACTAGCTTACAATACAAATCTTGAAGAATTTTTATCTTTAATCTTTTCCAACTGCATTCTACCCTGTTCAAGGCTGAGATAAAATTGTTATAAAAAGGGTTCGTAAGTATTTATTTATGTACATACTAAGAGCAGTAAAATGGATATATATAAAATACATGAATACTGTCATGCCCAGAAAAATGTGTCTGAAGAGAATTGCACAGAAGTAATTTTAAATTAGCATGGCTTGGATAAAATTCTCTGTTTAGCTTCAAAACAAGCAAATAGAGTGAACATCAACAGTTCTGCTTTCTGCAATTTTTAAAATTATTCCTGCTAGTAAGTGCTAACACTGCATCTCTGGTGCTTTTACAGTATCTGGTAAGACTGCTTAGGTTTTGCAAAGTACTTCAAGATGATCAATTAAAAGTTTCAAACTTATTCATAACCATTTCTTTTAAAAAAGCAGGATAAAATAGTGTCCTGTGCTTCCTACTCACATTTTCTCTGCAGCTCCTCAGACACAATTAAGGTTGCTACTAAGTGCACCCAGACATTTAGAGACTGTTTACATCTGTGCAGAACTTTACAGCTAACCAGGCTGTCACAGGAAAAAACAGCAAGTAACAGAGTAAAGGAGAGTTAGACTATACTTCAGATTTGGTGTAAACTAAATTAAGTCCTTTATGTTATCCAAGCCAAGACCAGCAAATTGCTCATGAAGCAGAAAACAGTTTGGAGCAACATTTCAGGTCAAATATATACAATATCCACTCCACACACTAAGTTTAACTGAGAACTATCAAATTTATGATTTATGTGTTTAGTATTATAAGTACTCTTTTCTCATCAACTGTATCGTTTTAGATGTACAGAAATTTTCTATTAAGAAATAAATACATGTTTATAACTAAGATTGGCCTGATTATTTGCTAACATTTCAATGCTCACAATATAAAACAGACACTGGGTGATTACTATGTCATCCAACTTACCAACATACAGCCACCGAAAAAAGGCCTTGAAGTTTTTCATGCTACTGTCGATAACTCTGAGCAAGAAACAACAAAAGGAATTACTTAAATGTCACAAGCTGCTCCAGTCTTAAATCCCATCTTTTCTTCAGAAAGGCCTGTAAGGACTTCCAGTTTTTTTCAAAATGCCCAATGTAACCTTTCAAGTAACACTGTTCTTGCAGTATGAGTCTATGAGATGCAGCGAGACAAGATGAAAGCTCACCACCAACAGAGCAGCTTCGCTCTTCCAACCTCCTCTATTCCCAACCACATGTGTTCCCTTCAATGTAAGACTCATAGGAATGTTTTCCACTCTCCAGACTTTATACTTACTGAAGCAGCTCATTGGCCTTCAGGATGAAAGAACCAACAGCAGTAATAGCCTCTGTAAAAAAAGCTATCCATTATTATTAAGCTTTCAGAAGTGAAATCAGATCAGTTAAGTAGCAGACACTACTGTACCTTCAATTCCAGATGCATCTAATCCAAGAGACTCATATTTTTGTTTCCATAAAGCCATTCCTTTCAATTCACTCAAGTGGTATAACAGTGCCTCAGAGCCACTAGGAAGGAAGAGCAAAGAAGCATAATCTTTTAGTCACCCTTTGGAAATTCACTGCTTTACTGCATGCTAATGATGGCATGATAATGCTATTATCATTTAATGTGCAAAGTGCATTTAATCTATATTTTCTTGGACATTCTGTGACCTACCTTTGCAAATGACTTATGACCAACTTCTGTATACTGGAATAGGAAGACTCTATGGACTGACCAAGTTTTTTTAAACCCTGTTAACAAAAAAATACTAGCATATAACTTTCTGTTAACTTATCAGAACAATGATTAAATATATTGACATAGATCGTTTTAGTATGTTTAAAAATATGTTAACATACCTTTACCGTCAGTTGGTTCATTAGCAATGCCTGAAGTTCCAGACTGAAGAAGGTGGGGAGAGAACCAAATACACGTTTTATTTTGTGTTTCAACATCAAGTGCAAAATGCATACTCAGATAAAACAACAGTAACTACCTTGCTTTGCCCCATAACAACAGCTGCATAAACTCATCCTGAACAGAAGTGGTTGTATTCTTTTCCTGTCAGTCAAAATGATTGAAAGATTGGTGAGGAGATTAAATCCAGGCTACCAAATTATCTCACAAACACTTCAATAAAATATATTGGAGAACCCACACATTCTCGAGTGTTGAAATCAGATCACTGAAAATTTTCTAGTATTTTAAGGGGGTTTTTAATTGTATTACCCAAAAAATTTGTAAGCTGTTTAACATCACCCAAAATCTATTTTAAAAAATATTCATATTCAATCAACTTCTGGCTATGGTCAATGAACACAAAATTTAAACAAATCCAAGACCATCTTAATCACGGATGTTATACATGCTCTACTGACCTAGGATGTAACTGTTGTTAATCACCATTTACAGTAATCAATTTAACAATGACTAAGGTACAAAGAGCGTAACCTCAAATAGAAAGCAACTGATCAACAGCAGGGCAAGCTGAAAGCTTCCTTTAAGTAACTCAGGATACAGTCATGCTTGCTTGTACTCAGCCGTCTTCAGTGTCAGAGGGCTTCACACACAAGAGCTTTCAGGTTGTCTCTGAATTTAAGAGACTGTTAACTGGAGGCATCACACTTAAACATTAAGATATGCAGTACATTAACATGAACAACAGAATTACTGCAAAAGTTTTTCCAAAAGAATGGTTAATCCTAAGTACCTGCACAAACTTTGTGAGTCGTGAGTCCATCTGCATCAGTATTTCCTCCCATGCTTCACACATGCATGTCAATGACAACTTTATATACTGTAATACAGAAACAGACAATATTATTTCCTTTCTCTCATTCAATATCACATTCAATTGGATGTTACAATACAAAGGGAAGAGATACTGTAGATCTTATTTCAAATTTATTATCAAATTCCAAGTTAGGGCTATACATTTACCTAAAATCAACTTTAGCTTCCTGCTATTATTTTACTTGCATTTAAGAGTATCAAAGCCTGTAAGAACTGTGATATTAAAAGGACAGTGTAACATGACTGTACCTGTAACAGAGTTGAAATGTGAGTAAACTTCCGGGCCATTCGAGTTACCTCAGGTAAGTAACTTGATAATAGACTAGTGTCCAACTATAACAAATGAAACAACCAACAGTTAACAGATGATTTGTCTTTTAAGAAATTCTAGATTACAGAAATTAAAGGACAGATTGAAAGGACCCACAGAAAAACTGTCAGTTCTCACATCCTTAATGTCGATTTTAGGACGAAAATACATGCCATTCAAAGAACAAATATTTTTAATACATCCATAAAAACTCCTGATGAGATTCCTCGTTCTGGAGTTCTAACAGCAAGTTTTAAGGATGACTGTTCTGGATAGATGGGATAATCAAAAGCATTGTTGTTATGCCTTTGTGGGCAGAATGAAGAAAATTTGAATAACTCTAACTGTAATTGAATAAATTAATGTTATTTTAAAAGTAGCATTTTAAAATAATGCCTGGGACCATCACTGTCAGTCTTATGAGTGAAATTGCACGTTTACATCAAAAATCCAAAAGCTAAATTGGGATGAATTTCAGAAAGGCTGGAAATAGTAGTTTGTAAGTTTTTTCTGCAAATAATGGGAAAGCAATAAAGGTACCGGAATGTTATTAAAAAAGCAGTTTACTTTAAAAGAACGTTTTTAGATACTTTACTTGCCTGGAAATATGTTATCTCTGCTTCGCTGTCTGAAGAGTCTCGTATCTCTGTAATGACTGACAGTGATTTCAAATCACTAGACAAACACAGCCCACGACAAGAACCTGCCACCTGAAGATTCCAGTTTAAAAGTTAATAAAATACCGCATTTCCTCTAAGACACATTTACTACTCTAACACATTGACATTCAAGGTGATTGTGACATGTAAAAACAAAGCATAATTTTCAGCTACTGCTCAAGAACAAAACCAGCTTTTCATTGTAGATTAACATTGAACTTTGCCTCATGGGAAAAAAGATGTTGAATTTTCCAGTTAGAATGTATTTTCATCAATAACCAAGAACTCAGTTAATTAGTTTCTACAAATTCAGCAACCCACTTTCACTTGTGTGCAAGCATACACATGTATATTTTCACTCAATTCAGCTGAAGTTTGGTATTTTATGAAGAAAAAGTATGGAAAGGAATGGAACGTACCCCAGTTACTGTAGCAATCTTGAACATTCCATAAGCATAAATCTCAATAAACCCTGAGCTGCCACCAAGGACAAGAGCATTAAGCCTATAAATATAGAACAGTGTGTTGACAAGCATACTGAAAGAAATTTGACTGCAGATACAGTTCTTAATACTTAAATTCCATCCCTTTAATAATGTTTCTCTAACAAATCACTGCACAACAGGGAAACACTGTGCTACTCTCTATGATC
>JAOXXN010000471.1:53725647-53737094 GCA_026770055.1 Myrmophylax atrothorax
GCACAGGATGCGGGGCGGGCACAAGAGCGGGGAGGTGCACAGGATGCGGAGCGCGCATAGGATGCGGGATGGGAGCAGGATGCGGGGCGGGCGCAGGACGCGGGATGGGAGCAGGATGCGGGGCGGGCACAAGAGCGGGGAGGTGCACAGGATGCGGAGCGGGCACAAGAGGGGGGCGTGCACAGGATGCGGGGCGGGTGCAGGATGCGGGATGGGAGCAGGATGCGAGGCGGGCGCTTCCCGCTCCGCCCACTTACTGAGCTAACTAAACAAAGCACTTTTGGGTTTTTGGTTTTTTTTCCTCGCCTCTTTTCCAGTTGGAGAGAAATGTTTTAAAAACCCCAAACCATTTCTCTGAGAGGACTGTAACTAACAGAGCCTGGATTCCCAGGAATCTTTGCCTTTCTGTCACCTACCCTCAACTTTCTCCCTTGCCCCACATCGCCCAACACCCACCACAAAACCACAGCACCCACCAGCACCTCACCTCTCAGCAGAACTCCCCTCAAATCAGACAAATAGCTAATCCTAAACACACAAAAATGTTACATTATACAAATACATGGTAAGGGCTGTGGTAGTTCACTTAGGCTGGGGAGTTTTGTGCCAGTAATGATATGTAAGAAAGCAACTGTCACCTTTAATTCAATCAGGTTTTACTTTGGATGTTAATATTTACATTTTTGGAGAATGGAAACAAAGGCTGCCCATAAAATAATAATAAGAATGTAACAGCAAGAAAAGTCATGTCTCTTTTTTCTTATTCTTTACTTTCTTCCTGGAGAATATGGCACGCTTCATTGGTGATCTTTTACTGATCTTCACCCCCTTTAGAGTTTTCTGTCCTTTCTTTTTGTCATCTCTGTAAAGAAAAAAAGGAACACAGAGGTTAGAATAAAATGGAGAATGTACTTTTACATTTGCTTGTATTTTAAATAAACTGTCCACGTAAGTACATGAACTAATAGTGGCACAGTATGTGAAGTACTGTCACAAGAAGTGCAAGGAACATTACATCTTACAATGCTATGATATTTCAACTTCCTAAAACTGTTTGTCCACTTTATTGCCATTAATTACTTTTCATTTATGTACTTATTCATCATTTAGCTTTAAAATGATATAGAAAACTTAAGAAAATCACTCAACAAGTACAAAAAAGCACACACAGAGTTTCATGGTGAATATATAAAGCATGAATATATAATAGAAAGGCTTAGAAGTAAGTATAGGAAGTTTAACATTAGGAAGACTCCTGCCAATACAGGACCTAAGTACAACCAGAAAGTGGATTGTTTTGTCTCTGACAAAGGACATATTTGGTATTGCAAAATGTTAAATAATTTTAACAAATAAAATATGCAGAACTTTTTACTAGGAATAGAAATCTAAGTTATCTTCTGCAACAAATCAACAAAAGAAGTAGCTGATGACCTAAAAAGACTACATCATTCTGGTACAATTGACCGAACAGTACCTTACTTGACAGAAGAAATGTATGAGGCTTCATGAATTTCTTTTAGCATCCTTTTTACTTTTTCAAGCAAAGAAAAAACCCAAAACACTAAGAGATGGAATTGTTAAAAGAGAGATATAAAACAAAACATTGCTACCCTTTATCTCTACTACTCCCTAACCAAAACTTGTTTTAATATTGCAGTAGGTCACAAAGCAATACACCTGTACTCCTCCACCATCCAGCAGGTATCTGATGAGTCTGTTGATACTGATCCAAGAGGATAATTATCTGAATCTCACTATGCAACAAGACATCCAGCTTTTAAGAGGGAAGATTTGCATTTTTACTGCTACAGCTATTCAAGTCAAGAATCACAAACAAACCCATGACTTCGGAGAAGTTACAAAAGTACAAGTCAACTATCTTGAACTGGAAAGACTGAGGAAACAGCTGCATCATCTCTTAGCAAATCCCCTTTCTTCTTTTCAGTTAGTTCTGCCTGAAGACCACCATACACAATTTGTTTGGACTTCTGATACATGAAGTATGTCATTTTGTATATTACAGAAGGACAATCATGGAAGAATAAAAGTACTCAATGTGACCCTCATTCATGGTGATTTACTGCAAAAACATGACAAACCACACAGAAAAAAGCAAAATATGCCAGAACAAAGCAAAAGAAACAGGAAGCAATAAATCAGTATAGGGACTTTTTTCTCTGATTTTTCATGAGGAATTTGAAGGGGATAAAAAGTGTCTTATTACTTCAATTTTCAGTCTTCTTGACAGAGCTCTCCTAGGCACCAGTCACTAAGTTTGCAATCCATATAAACCAGTTTTGAAAGAAAAGCCACAGAGAGAATTGGGAGCTACACAAAGTGACCTGCCTTTTATCATATCCTCCCTTCAGTATATACTCCCTGGCAATATAGCAAGTGGGCAATAGTGAAAACTGAGAACAGCACCTACAGACAAAAATCCTCTCCTTCTAAATGAATTCCATGATACACAATCTCATCTCATCTGAATGCTATCTTTTATTATATTTATGCAGTATCACACTTACTGGCAAGCTGTTCTGGTGTGGGAGACACTGGGACAGGCACTGCGCTTGTGACCTGCCTTGCCACAAACAAAACAGCCAGCACCAGTCTTCTCACAGCTGTGGGTCTGAAGAGCACAGAGGTTGCAACTGTTACAGTGAAACCAAGCTGCAAAACAAGTAACATGATTTATGATCTTGAAAATATTTACAATGATCACTAAAAAAATAAACTTTCAATATAGGCCAATACCCGGATTTTACTTCTGGATTAGTTTTACAGAGATGGATGTAGTCAGTGTCTGGTCCCTTATCACATTTCATAATGCAACCAGGCACTTCACTAGATATACTCTGCAATTATGTGTGAGCTATTTTGCCATTAGAACTATTATCCTTTATGTGATCTTAACATGAAAACTAATCCAGATGTTACAATGTATTTACAAATTGTGATTTCTGTAACAGTAAAAAAAAATATTGCTTCAGCTATTTGAACAGAGCTATAAACACAACTAAATTTGTGCATGAAACATAGTTTTACCACACGCTCTCAAACACTTTAGTAATTCCCTCTTCATTTATGAAATTCTAATGAAAAAATTTACAGAATCTGGAAACACTTATATGACAAATGAAAATACTTCCATTTTCCTGTAATAAATATAAATGGGATTTAGTGTGCCTTCACAAGAATTTATCACACTTCCACACAGTGCAAATTGGCTCAAATTAATACAGCATCTTATGTAAAATTGAGATTTTTTTCTTCACTCCATGTCTTCTACTACATTTTACTTCTACATTTTCTCTCTCCTGGTTTGTAATCTCAGTTTTATTGGCCTAAGTGTACTTTTATTTAGAAAAGGTTTTTTGTGTACTTACAGGGTTTTACACATTTTTTGCAAAGAACACAATGTTTCCATCGTCTGCCATCCTACGAAAGACAAATAAATGGGTTTTTTATTAACCCCACCATACTGATTCTATCTTGAAACTAAACGGCTGACATACGGACCCCACTGCTCAGACAAACAAGTTCTCTGTAGGAAGGAAGGACTGTAACTCAGAAACAACAGTACTGAGAACCTGTGACAACCACAGCAAAAGGGCAGCATTTTAAAATTAGCAAGTTCTAAAATTTCACAACAGAAGAAAAAATATATGTGTCAACAGACCATTAGTGAATAAGTTATGATGTTAGTGCCAAGTAGCAAACTTTTCTTGTCCTCTTTACAACAGAAAGGAATCAGAGAAACAGAAATTAATTCCCAGTGGGTTATTAAAGATGTCCTGTGAAGGCAATAGTAAGTCTACAAAACTAAACTCTTGGGGGTTTCCCATGGAACCATCAGAATAGGTTTTTTCCAGAGCAAATATTACAGAGGTTGCTATCTGACTACTGCTAAAACTCCCATTCAGCAAGAAGTGAAAATACTTACTTTTGACGTACATGAATTGCATATCTCACAGTGCTGGTTACCTGAGCTAACATACCGCTGACATATAGTGCAAAACCTGGAAAAAAATGTACTGGTCCATATTTGCTCACCAAACAATTTTACACAAGCTTAACAATAAAGACAAGGACTGTAAAATCACTTTGTTGAATTAAAGATTGTATTTCTGATGCATAAATGATACTTAGGCCATTTAGACACACCCACATATTCAGATGCTTGAATTCAAATTATCAACACTATCAGTAGTAAATCAAACTAAATCCATTACTCTGTCCTTGATGCTTCCCTCAGGGTCCATTTTTTTAACCACTGTCTCTACAAGTCTGATTATCAGACATAGCTGTAAATCTCTCTTGTAGCTATATGTAACATATCCTACAGACAAGCTGAGGCATCTCATCATTCCATACTGGAAAATATGAACTTCTTTTTAGGCACTCAGCTCTCCTGTACATTGCTATGTAACACACAACTTTGGAATGAGCCAGAAAAATGCTCTTGAGCCTGGCATCCTAGTTAGGCAAGGCAATACTGAACAGCACCATTCCAAACTCCTTTAGAGATTTTATGCCCTAATTACAAAGACACTCTTTCAGTTACTTAAACATCTTACCTATAGCCCTCTTCTACAGGAAGCACAATCATACTTGGGGTAAGATTTGTGAAGATACGGACAGGAGACTGTCTGCGACCTGTCTTGCCATGCTTATACAGTGCATGATTATCATAGTCTACCTAGAAAAATAAAACGATAAAAAAGAGTCTAAAACTGAATGCTAGGCACAAGGCAGAGCTATTTATATATTTATTATCTTTATATGCACTTTACAAAATGCTCACATTTATACAAAGATACATAATAAATTGCAGGAACATGATAAAGGTATCAAAGGTATGACTAACAGAAATACAGAATCCAGGCTTCACATGAACACCGTAGGGTTTGCAATGTCTCTAATGTGGTCAAAGTTCAAGGACATGGCTTATCAATAGACAGGTGCTACCACTGTATCTGCTTTCATTCATATTCCTGTTCACATTGTACAAAACTGACATTTAGTGGACTCACTGGGTTCAGCCATACCTGGTAATCCATCATATTGAAGCTTGGGAAACAGTCAAGAATACGAGACTCAAAGAAGTATGGAAATATCCAGAACATGGGCATCTCTTTATTGTCATGACCTAGTAATGAAAAGGTTTCAATGTACATAAGAGAAAAACAAGGTACATGAAACATGAGAAATTTATAGTAAACATTCTGAACACACAAACATGGAGATGTATGTCATGCTGGACATAAGAACCAGTTCCTGTAGGCAACAGAGAGTTTTGGCATATTTTATATATGCGTAGCTCTAAGTGCCAGGTAACCAGCAACTGTTGTTACCCACCTAGGTTGGTAAGAAATGGTACTGGTTTGATAGCTTATGTTTCTCTACCTTTTAAGTCCATTTTAATGGCAAAGTAGATTTGGAAAAGAATGGTAAAGGGTTCTAAGACAGACTGAGAGAATTGGGCATTATTAAACTAAAAATATCAGAAATATGGTAGTTCATCTTTAGAAATCATATCATGAGTGTGCTCACATTCACCTGAGAAGCAAAAATCACAGATTTATTTCAAAGAGATACTTTTCTTATAGTGATTAACCCATCTATCTGGCTGTAATACATACCTTCTTTTCCTGCCTCCTTCCACATTGCCATCAGTTTTTTAAAACTAGAAGCCAGTGCTTCTACTAAACCTCCAAATGGGGGATCGGTTACCATAATGACTTTTTCACCATTATCTTCATACAAGAATTTCCTGCAAGTTTCACGTGCAGCCTGTAGGAAATAAAGGTTAATTTCCAGAATACAGATTAGAGAAATGTAAAAATATTGTTTCCAGCAATAAAATGATCACTGTAGAAATTTCAACACTGAAGAGGTGACTTTTTTCTTCTCCTGGAGGTGAATTTCCTCATTTAAAAAACAAAACAAACAAAAAATGCAAACAAAAACACTCCACTGGATTTGAAGCACTGAAAACAAGTGCCCTTTTCAGTTAATGAATCAAGGGCAGATGCAGTTCAAGCTTCCTAAGACAGTCTTCTTCCTAAGGATACTAAATTTACCTCAGAAAAAAGATGTTATTCATAGCGAGAAAACAAAGTTCAGGCTCAGAATACATTTTATTCATGCCATTTAACTTACAGTTTTATTCTGCAAAGCATTATCAAAGCAGTAGGACAAAACTGAGTTCACTGAAAACCAATTCAATGTACACTGGTTATAAAATACATAGTATTCAAAGTGTAGCAATCCAACCTGGATTCTATTATTAAAGGAAATGTAAAAAGCTGTGTATTCATTGCCATCTTGCAGTTTTCTCTCATCTATTACTTAGATGCAATTGCATTTCAAAATCAGATTTTTAACACTAATATGCAATTGAAACTTCTGCAATTCAGTCCTTGAATACACTGCAGAACAGTGTCATTAGAGGTGTCATCTTTGCACACCTTGAAAAGAACACTACAATATTTATAATGTTGATGAACAGTCTTTTGTTTTAATTGAAAAATATAAACTTGAATACAGTGATGCATTAAAAAAATTTGAAAGTTAAGGCTTTCAGACCACCTTGCCATTTCTTTCTAAATGATTCTTTTTATTTTCAAGATCCCCTTCAAATGTAGCCTTTAGAATAGAAAAATCTGAAAATTACCTACGTGCTGTGAACAGTACTGCAAAAAATATGTTTATGCAAATAACCAGGGGTTTACTAATGGCAAAAGAAGTGCAAGGAGTGAGTATATTATTGGGATAAGTGTTTGAAATTAATGTTCAGACTTGAATTAAACTGTGATTCTCTCACAAAGCTACAACAGATGTCCTACTACAGCTGCAGGTTTCCTAACAAATGCAAAATTAAGCACTTCATGTGACATTTAAAAAGAAACAAGGAAATCAGCATTTTTTTAACTGTTAACACTAACTCAACCTCATTTTATGACAAGGTTAACGTTTTGACCTTGCTTTTCTGGAATAAAGCATAAAAGGCTTGTCTTCCCTCCTACTTCGAGTACCAGAGATCCAGTCCTGTAATATTCCCTGGGTTTGTAAAGGCTGGGAATAAAACAATGAATTCTGTTGCAGCAACACAAGGACAGGGGTAATGAATACTTAGGCAAGAACTTACACCAAACTGTCATTTTAATAAAAGCAGCAGCTAAGGTGTGTAAGCAACATTAGCTGGCATAAATGTAATAGCCAACTTAACGTTTGAATCAAGCAGGAGAGAATTACTGAAGAGACACTGTCATTCTTTGATTTTAAGTACTGTTTACCATTTTTTCTCATGATGTTTTCTACTAGACTAGCCAAGACTTTGTTACAAAATTTTACATCAACATCACCTTTACAAAAGCACTCAATAAATATTTGGCCTTACCTCTCCACCAAAAAAATAATGATTGAACATGTTGTAGTGGCAGAATTCATCCTCTGTGTAAAATTGTGAATACCTGTAAAAAAAGTTTTATAGTAGTAGAAAAATAGAAACAACTTCTTGTGTGTCCTAAAGGTCATTAAGAATGAAAACAGGCCTTAAGAAAAACATCATCTTTGGCTTCTGATTACTGACAACACATACCTACACCGAAGAATTATTAAGTATAATTACTTTTCTCATAAACTGGATGTCATTTGTGTATATGTGCATGAACTAAGATACAGAGACAAGAAAGGGGAAACAACCACTAAGTTATCTTTTGAAGCAGTAAAAAAACAAATCTTTGTACATATTCTTCAGACAGATAAATGTTAAAACCTACCTGAAATCAATATCCAGTAGAAGGCTTCTAACCCTGAAATCTTCTTCTTGTGATGCTTTTGACTGGATCAATTCATGAAGCCTGAAGTATAATTGGAGCAAAAAATTTAAAACATAATCACTGGTTTCAGAAATGATCTTGCAAGACAAGAATACCTGGTATTTTACTAAACCTAAGACCAAACAGATAGAGAAAATGCAGTAACCTAAATTTGGGTGATTCCATTTGGCTGATACTCAAAGTCAGAAAAACAAGTTAGTCTTAAAAGATGAAAACTCAGTGACACCTACTGAATCACCTTGCACAAAAAAACCCCCATCAAACAAAGGCAAAGAAACTCACAATCACTTCAGTAAGAAACAAAGCAGGAGATCTGAAGCGTGTACGTGTGCGCTTTATTTGCAATGCTGCTACAGTCTTCTCCTGTATCTTATTAGCTTAAAGCAAGACCCCACTAGGTGGTTGGATACTCCCAACCAGTTAAAATATGGTTTTATTATTATGGGAGAATGACTGATTATGTAATCATTAGTAAGCTGCACAGTTTTGAGAGAGAAATATCATTTGAAAGTGTAACAATTCTCACTGACGTACCTGGGTGTTCCAACCGAGAGTACTCGTCTGAATCCTAAATCAGTAAGAAGATTAAGTAGAAACTGGCAGCTTCTGTCTGCAAATAAATACTGTGCATTTGTTTTTTTATTCTCCAGTGGATACAGAAGTTGACTGGGACTTTTCAACTGGGCAGTGGAGATGTCACACAAGAACTGGTGATCTGAGTGTTTTTCCCATTCTGCTGGCAAGAGTAACTGCTGGCATTCCTGGCAAAACCTTCTCTTCGATAATGGGAGCTGAACAAAACTCTTGTACCTTTAAATACAAAAGACAATAGGGAACAAACTTCGCAAAAAGCCTCTATAAAAGATAGGAAGCAGAGCTATGGAGGGGGTTTCATATTTTTAAGTGTTTAGACATGTAAACAGACAACACAGTTTATACTGCTCTTGTAAAACTCCACATCTGAATGAAGTATTATTTATGAAAAAATATTCAAAAGACCCTGTGAAACGCATGTAATATAAGGCAGACAAATATACTGTGAGTCCCTACAAAATAACTGGATTAGGGAGTGAAGATTCCATTAAGCACCAGCTAAGTCCTGTATGTTTATACATAAAGTTCAGAATTTTGTTATTGTGTTACCTTTGCTTCCTTTCACAATGTTAAGCCTGCTACTTTTGCACACTAAAGTCAGAAATAATTTTTTTAACTGAAACTGCTACTGATCTGTTGTTAGCACATTATGAGCCCTAACATAAGAACGGTATATACAAAAAAAAACACCCAAAACCCATTTAGTTCCTGGGTTGAAAATCAGTTTGTTTCCTGGCTCTAATTAGTTGTTTCACAATATTTTCCCATTGCAGACAACCAAATCCCTCTGCCACATTTCCATATTTTAAAGAATCTTGAAATGTCCTCTGTACATCCAGAGTACCTAAACTTGTATTACATTTTTACTTAAGAAAATAAGCATAACAATACCTTTCCACATTCTGCCTGTGTGTGAAAGAAGGCTGATGACTTCTATTATATTCTTCACGTGCTGCAAGCCTTGTGTGTGACACCTGTAAAATTTGTGTATATAAAAAGTTACAAAATGAACAGTTATTGCTCTGTGTTTACATGAAATCTCAACATTAAACAAAAGGGGTGCATCAAAGGTCTCCTGATTTAGTTATTCTGCAAGGAAAAACAATCACATTCCTTGGCTTGTTTCAGAACAAGCATAACTGCAGCACAGGGGCACACTGCAAAACTACAGTCTCTCACTTGAACTGTGCAAAAAATAGGAGATTTCATTCTTCTAGTACATGTAACACTCAGGGAAAAACTCAAAACGTGACTGTGATGAAGACAGAAAGAGCTATCTTTTCCAATAATGTGTTCCAGCAGTTGTGCTCCCTCTGATGACTATGATCTGATCCTGAAAAACTGCAGACAGCAGAAATGTTGCCCAAGTCTTTTGCAAGTGATCATTTCAAAAGCATGACAGTTCTTTGTTTTGACCTGTGCCTGAGCTTGAGTCATTAACTTTTCAAATTTCAGTCTCTCACACTCTTCTCTGAGTCTTCTACTTTGTTCCCACAAAACATACTCATGGTTTCACATGCAACAGTTTCAAGACATTTGCACAAAACTTCTGGAACTGTTTTGTTTAATGGAGGAGACAGTAAAATTTAATAGAACAAAAGTCACCACGATACAAGTGACATGCAAAATGACATTGCACTAGGAATCCCATTTAAATCTACCCAACCCAGTGACCAACAACCTCGTTTTCTCCTTATATTACTATTCAGTAGTAACCAGCACAGCAAAAAAAGTTATGAACCCAATTAAATTGCAGCCTGCCAATCTGCTGAGGACAATGACTACAACACAAGATGCTCATTTAGGAAACAGAAAAACTAACACAAAACATACTGCACAAAAACATGGTAAGCTCTGTGTGAATACATATCAATCCCAATTTTGCTATCCCACAAAACTTTGTGATCAAAGGTCTCCAGATGACGAGACACTCCCGCAAATATTCTGAGACTACTGACCATCATCTGAACCCCACCACCTCAGCATTCTGTATGCCCCATTGTTTGTACACAACAGATTTGTTCTGTCCTAATCATGGAAGATGAGAGCATCTTGGGATTAGAAGCATCCAATTTTGTTCAAAATAGTGTTGGCAAACTCTTTACCTTGAATACCTGTGTTTTGGCAATACAGTAACAAATGCCAGTTTTGCTCCAAATGTACACAGCCTTCCTTGAAAGTTACACTTGTAACATGTTCTGACAGAAATGAGTGCTCTGCTTAATACAAACTACTAAAGTTTAGAAAATGACAATTGCCACAGATTTCTAGAACAAAATATACTTTTTAAATTGTTACACAGATTAAAAAAATCCCCAATATTTCATAGAATCATAGAATTGTTTGGGTTGGAAAGGACCTAAAGATCATCTAGCTCTAACTCTTCTGACATGGGCAAGGACACCTTCCACTAGACCATGTTGTTCAAAGGCCCATCCCTGTCCCTGAACACTTTTAGGGATGGAGCATCCACGAATTCTCTGGGCAATCTGTTCCAGTGCCTCACTACCCTCACAGTAAAGAATTTCTTCCTGATACCTAATCCAAACATGGCTTCCTTCAGTTTAAAGTTATCACCCCTTGTCCTACTGCTACATGCCCTTACAAAGTCAGTCCCTCTCCAGCTTACTTCTGGTACTGAAAGGCTGCTGTAAAAGGTCTCCCCGGAGCCTTCCCTTCTCCAGGCTGCACAGCCGCAGCCCTCCCTGCCTTTCCCCACCGGAGAGCTGCTCCAGCCCTGGGATCTCCTGCGCAGTCCCGAGCCTTCAGTACAGTCTTAAGCAATGCTGTCTTACCTTCTCATCTTCCCACTGAAAAAAGTTACAATCTTTTCTATCCCTACAAGCTGAACAAGCGAAGAACCTTCTTCCTTCCTCTTTCCCTTGGCTGAACTTCACGAACAGAAGCGTGGGACCTGGGGACAAACGCGATGAGACGCTGACACGGGGGACAGCAGCCGCAGCGCTTCACCGCTCGCAGCCTCGGCAGTGCCGCAGCTGCTGCAAC
>JAOXXN010000471.1:53744365-53765659 GCA_026770055.1 Myrmophylax atrothorax
TGAACTGAGGGGCCCAGAACTGAACACAATACTCAAGGTGTGGCCTCACCAATGCAGAGTACAGGGGAAGGATCACTGCCCTGGTCCTGCTGGTCATGCTATATTTGATACAGGACAGGATCCCACTGGCCTTCTTGATGATAGCTCTAGTCATGAAAACTTGTTCCTTGTGTCAAGAGTTTGCAATTTGTAAACAATGCTGCAACTTTACCTTTACAAAATTATCACACACTTGTTCAACTGCACAAGAATAGTAAAGAATCCTGCAGGTTTATTACTTTTGATGCTGAAGTAATAGGTCATATAAAATAAGCCATAACTGCTGTGTCTCCAGAATAGCTACAGAAGTAGCCAAGATATGTAGGACAGTAACTATTTACTGTCAAGATATAGAGAGACTATACAATGCTCTAGCTGGAGTAATTAACTAGCCTCTTGACAGTCTAACTAGCTCACACTTAACAGCCATAATTACCTGATCAGCTAATAGCTCACATTAATAATTGCAAACCCTATTGGGCACTCCCCTCTATAAACTGTAAGTCATCACAGATGTGGTCAAAAGCAACCTCATTTAAACAGTAATAGTATTTTCAAGCTGAGTGGAAATTGATAACTAAATATTAACTTCTAGAAAGCAAGCTAAAGCTGAGAACAAGAAAAAATAACCTGTCTACTTGTCCATCTACAACAGTACCCTTCATTTTGAAATAGAAGTTTGGCCATAAGAAACACAACTTGCATGCCATTGCACTCAAGTCATTTTCCACCATGTTTTTCAAAAAAAACACACATGAGAAACACATTGCTGAATTCTTCCAATGACACCATCAGTCAGTTTACATACAGTACTATTGTTTAAAGGTAAAAAATATAAACAAGGACCAAATCAGATATGCCATTGCAAAAATGGCATTTGTTGCTAACTTTCTGAAGAAGGGCATGTTATTTAAAAATTCAATAATTCAGTGATGACTTCTTAGTTTCTTACAGCAACATTCCAAATAAAAATCACTACTTTGGAACTTACTCTCCCAAAAGGAAGATGATTGAAGAATGCAATACTTACATGCCCTCCACTCATCAGGATGCTTAAAAGGAAATGCTAAACCATTGTCAATTGCAGCAATTTTAATAGATTCTTTAGTTATAGTCCATTGGCTATCCTACAGAAGGAATATTTAAAAAGTAAGAGATACTTATGTGCTTACAAAGACAGTGAAATACATTAAAAATACTAAATAATATACTTTTTAGCTTCACTGGTTAAATTCAACTTAATATAAAGCAGTATTCAAACAAACTTGAGCACATATAACTCTTACTCTACCACCATTAAAGAGGGGCCCTTCCCCAAACACAAGATAAACAGAGTACATAAAGAGCTGAAAAAATGTGTCTGAGCAACAGTGGGCACTTTTACTATTATTAAAGCCCAAGCTAGTAAAGGCAAAATACAGAACAATAACTTCCAGCATTGTTCTATCTAGACTAGTCTAATGAAAATAGACTTTTTTCCCCTTATTTTGCCTAGAATGATTTGCAGTTATCATATTTCTTGGGACCACGCACCAGGATTCAAGCCATGCCCTTAATCCCCAGCAAGACTAAGCCACAAAACTAAACAATTGAAGGAATATAAATTTCAAGAGTACAATTTTCTTACCTTATCTGATAGATCAAGGCCATCATCCTGTTTTTCGTACCTGACTAACCAGTTATCATTACCTCTGTCTTTAAACAGGAAAATGCATGTCACAACACAACACTTACAAAGAAAGGACCATCTAAAGTGATACACAATGACTAATATTGTAAACTGACACTTCACCCGTGTAGTCAGGTAAAACTGTTCAAAGTGGGGTTTTCCATTACAATACATGTTTTAGCTTTACTGAAACTACAGGCAACTGACTCAGTGAAAGACCACACCAAATGTTCTCAGGTATGCATTACTTTAGGTTCCTCAAATGGCTGAATACACAACAAAATATCAAGAAACCTGAAACTATTTTCATATATTTTATGCAGAAAGATTGACTATGGGGCACATTTTTCCTAGGGAAAACGCTATCAGATCACAATGACTTAATTTTTAAGCTTGTTTGAATGCTGATGGGGAAAAGGAGAGGGCCTCCAAAATTACAGGCATCATGATGTTTGACTACATGGGAAAAATGGAGTGTACAAAGATGGAGGGATGAAAAAACTGAAAAGAAGGGGAAGAAGCTGAAACTATTGGCACTGTTCAGACAGAAATTGAGAGACAGAAGGCTCTGAAAAGGTCTTTTAGACAGAGGATGACTGCATGGACTTGTAGGTCCTTCTGTCATCTTAAGGTGCTCCCATAAGTTTAACTAAACATCCATCAGAAGACTTTCATGTTCTATTATTAGATATATTAGATGAAGATAAAATCATCCATATAAAGAGGTTTAGCATACTGAGTATTTGCCTTACAATTCTAAGAATGTCACAGAACACAGTAAGTGTTTGGAAACACTGGTGTTTATTTGATAAAGCTGACAGATCATGGAAACAGCTATCAAGTATTGCATTCTTATGAAATTTTCTTCTTTTATTTTGCTTCTAAAAAGAGAGAATTTACGAAAAACAAAATAAGCTAGAGCTGGTAGGTCTGAATAAAAGTAAAGATGCCCACAGAGCAGCAAAGGAAGTATTTTGAAAATAAAACTGCCTTTGGATTCTTCAAGAAGTAATTCACCTACATAGTCAACAGACAAACCCCTGCTTCTGAGTGAAGGAAACAAAGAGTGCAGGAGAAACGACAGGTGCACATCACAGCTGTTCTCCAGTGCCTCCTCACAGTAACTATAAACTACTGTGCACTGATGGCAAACATGCTGTTATTAACTCTTGCTTAGCATAAAAGGAATTGTAGTCATAGCTTTTCTTATGGTTTCTGAAATCCCCTTATCCTTTGTGCTAATTGGGGGAAACAATTAATAGCCTACACACAGAATTAAAGCATAATGAAAATATTTGTTCTTGAATTCTTATACTGCTTAAAAACATCAGCTAACAGTCAAAAGGGTTGTTTAGATCTTTTCATATTTCAGTTCAAAGGAAATTATTTTAAAATGGAACTTTCTGGCCTTCAATTGTGAGAAAAGCATCTGAAATACATTAAAAGCCTTAAGCACCAGCTTTCAGCCAGCACTGCTCACCATTTCTGCCCCACAAAGAGATACCAAGATACACTAACAAATACCTGTGTTTCTAATGACATAATCCAAGATAACCAATCTTTCAAACTGCGACTGAAATTCTTTCCTTGTGTTCTCAGGTAAAGGATCAGCTTCAAACTTCCTGAGCCAGTAGTCAGCTTCCTTGTATCCTTCAACAAACAGCTGGAAGGAGCCAACCTGAAATATTAAGAAACTGCATTTGGAAAATTCACTTGGGTAGGCCATGTAAGTAATCTCAACTTTGAAAGTATATAATGTTTTTGTATTAAAGTTGAGAACACAGGGAGCCTGATGTTAAAGAGAAATATTACTAAACTTCTCTTTCATTCCTAAATTAAAAAAAAAAAAAAAAAGCTAAGACTCAAATCACAAAGGGGTTTTTCTGGGGTATTTGGTGGTGGGTTTATTTAATATTTGTTTAAACACTCACTGAGTTTACCAGGAATAAAACGTAGCCAGACAGCTCAATGCAAATGAACAGTCAGCATTACAAGAAGTAATATCTTTTAACCTTCCTTGATGAAAACAGAAGCATTAACCATCTTTTTCAAGACAGACCCTTTTTGCATGAAGCTGTTTGAAATATGTTTTCCAAAACAGTCCAGGGAAGAACACTGGAGATGGCACAGGCTCCAGGGTCATTGGAAAGCTGCTCAAGGTTAAAATTCAGAGGAGAACTTATATTGGAGAAGTATAAAATGCAGATGGATAAACATGTGCAGAGACACAGATAATCACAGAGCATGTGGAACAACCATGCTGATGGAAGCTTGCACAACCCACGTCACATGGATCTAAATTGCTGGGAACTGCCACGAGTGGATTACCCAAGCTGTACGTAACCTGTGTTCTACAAGCTTAGGATTAGAACAGTGTAGTGATATTTTGGGGGTATAATAAGGCTCATTAATCAAGAAAGATGTCAGGTTTTAGTCAGCACAGTCTGAACATAAGACAAAACAAAGGTGGGAACAACACAACAACAGGATTCCGAAAAGAATACAACAAAAAATAGAAGGCAAAAAGAAGTATTTAGGAACAATTAAAGAACTAGATAAATTTCAGGGAAAAAACAGATTGACAATATAAAAACATGACATTGAATGGAAATGTACTCAACAATCAATAAATACAAAAAAGAAGTGAGATGAACAACATTTCAGCATGTTACTACTCCAGCAGAAAGCTGGACTGTAAATTGAAAGAAGTGCCAAGATTATTAAAGTAGTTCAAGTGAAGGAATGATGTAAAAGTGGATAGAACTTGCATAGATATAGTCATATTTATCAACATTTCAGACATTTAGAGATATTTTTCAGTAAGAAAAGTTTTTTTCTTCTACTGTTGAAGTTACTTATAAATACTTTTTTTTAACTCAAAGTTTTGTGTGAGAATGAGGAAGTGCATAAATGACTTATTTCTCATCTTACCTTAGGAGGTAGTCCAATTCGATTAAATTTTTTAGCAACTTTTGGCACTTTCTCTAAAGCATATTTTTTTCCTCTTGACTTTGCACGATCTATTGCACTGTAATTAAAGGTCTCACTGACGAGCCAGACAACCTTAAAATAAGGAAGTTATACACAGCTCAGAATTCCTTAGTATTTAAATTATAAATTCACAGTACATTTTAAGCTCAGTTCTCAAAAAAAAAAGATAAATTTTACATGAAAATGTGAATATTTTCTATTTTACATATCTCAAACAAAAATGGGAATTTCATACACTGATTTTTACAAATTTGTTCACCAAAACGGGTGTCAGAAAATGCAAGAAACTGAAGTGGTTCCAAAGAAGAGATTCAATTCAGATTCAGTTAAACTTATCCTTTAAAACAAAAGTCACAGTCACTATTTCTACACCAAACCACTGTGCCTTTAGACTTGCAGTAGTTTAAAAATGACTTTGGGATAACACATGATACACAAGGATATCTACACAACTACAATCCAGAGACTGGTTGTTTGGGTTTTTTTAATTCAGTAATTTATGTGTTTTAATTTTTACCTTAGTTTTCGGTACGACTCCCAGCCCCAGCTTCTCATCCACAAGATAGGCACCAGCTTCAGAGAGGTATCCCTGATTTGGAACGAGGCAGCCTCTGCCAAAGCAGCAAGGACAACAAATTTTGTGAAAATATTTGGTCCATTTTGGATTTAGATGTCCATAAGGCTCTTCAGATTTTGGTTTGAACACTCCAATAATTTTCTAAGATAAATAATATAAAATTAAAATGTGAGCCCTTAAAGTTTCAGAATATTAGAATTAGACTGAAAATTAGTTATTTGAAAATAGTGGTTAGATCCTGTACATTGCATTTTAAAAAATGGAATTCCAAATAAATTTATCATCAAATGCCCGTCCAGCATTAGTACAAATTCAAAACAAGCTCTTCATAACAGAAAATCCAAACCAACTAACATTTACTTTCTCAAAACATTTTTTTTCAAAATTAAAGAGGACTGCATTTATTTTTTGAATTCTAAGTTTTTTAAAAGTAAAGTTTTAAAAGTAGCTTTAAAAGTCATTTTCAGCCTACCAATTAACTCACTGACAAGCTATTTCTGAGGGAGACATAATGGCTCCAGGAAAAGTGACAATCACACAGAATGTTACCAGTCAACTGTTACATTTTCTCTTTTAAATCTCTTTTTCTTATTGCTCTGAGTGTGAATGAATCAAAAAGCTTCTACACTCTGCAATTCCCCAGAGGAGTGTCATTTACCACTACTGTAGATTCCTCAACTCAAAGCTGACAATGGCTCACACCATCAGCCACCATTCATATTGGAGACATGTAAATCTGAAAATTAGTCAGAGTGCTGTGTCAAATTTTGGACACTATGCTTCAAGAAATCTGTTAACAAACTAGAGAAAGTTGGGAAAAAAGGTGAGAATAAGCAGAACTTATGTGAATAAAGACAGATGGTATGAATAGGGGTTGCTTAAGCTAAGAGAAAATGAGGCCTGATGACCTACTTAATAGCTTGCTATAGAAAAAAAATACATTTACTGTTGACGAGCCAAAAAATGATAGGCTTAAATCCCAGCAGCCAAGTTGCAAAGAAGAAACCCTTTAGAATATTAAGAGCAGCTCAAGACCGGAGCAGACTGCCAGGTTCTGGAATCTCCAAAAAGGATGCAACTAACAGCTCGTTAGTTAGATATTTATGAGCAATCACATTAGAACAATCCTGCTCTACAGCATAAGCATTAAATAGATGATTTCTCAAGGTGCCTTGTACATATGATTCTGTATTTACTAACCTCAAACGACAAGATTATTACCACACTAAAATAAATAACCTTTTAATTGTCTCTGATGAACTCTGGCCTAGTGCATAAAGTCCATATGGCTCTTCTATAGCTCACGTGGAATGCTGTGGAAATGCTGACCTTCATCCCTTCTCACTGGGCAATGGCAAGTAAATCAAATTCTTTCTAATAAATACTTAACTGTTTAAGAAGCATTTTCACATATTAATACTTTATTGAACCCTTACCAAAAAAAGCAGATCTATCAACAAGCTAAACACTGCCTGTTGTTGCACCAGTTCTCAAAGCTGATTCACACTCAGGTCATGAACAAGTTTGCTGGCAGTCAGAAAACTCAGTAATTGCTGATGTAGCTGGATTAGGGAGAGGATCTGACCGGTTAGTTTAACTTCTAGGGAATTTTCACCCACTTTGTCCAAGACAATCTTGCTTTGTCAGAGATGGGCTGAGACAAAGTAACTACAAAGTAACTAAGGACAATTCATTCAGTTTGTAAACAGATGCACAAGGCACCAGGCATCAGTAGCATCATCTGTCTCATTCACCTATTTTGACTCATTCCCATTAACCTCCATGAAAAGCAAGCTGCAAAACACCACTATTTGCATTCATACTGTAAAATAAGTTTCCTATCAACAAAGGTAGGGAACATATTGACAAGGATTCTCCTGGTTCTCATAGGCTGCTGTCTATGATTGTAAGGTTACGTTCAAAACCATGAACAAGTTGTATGCAACTGCAGACAATTCAATTTAGACCTACAAAAATGATTACAGTTACAATAAATATTCTATGTAATATTCTTTGTAATGTGTTTTTGAATATGTCACTGTTTATTATTATTTTTTCTTTTTAAATCACAACACTTTGCATACTACTACTTTAATCAAAATTATGTTAGGTTTAGAATTTTTAAAGTTATTTAATTTTTTTCCTACTGAATCACATGTATCTACCTGCCTAAAACAAATCTAGAAACTTTGCATTTCCCAGAAACATTGTGGTGTATTTAGTAGTACATACCAAACCTTTAAATATCTCTTTTCTGAATCACTCTCTGGATTATACTTCTCACAAAGTGCCCATTTGAAAAAGGAGCCTGGCTCCTTCCACACTTGCCTGGCCTGTACCGTGCTGTACTGTCAAATCTAGGTATGGTTTTCACTGACATTTTGCAGAGCCACCACTGTTGAGGACCAGAGTAGAACCAGAGCACTCAATACAAAGGATAAGCTACCAAGGCCAGTCTTAATTTTGCCAGTCAAAATTAATTTATAGACTGACTCCATTAGCATTACAATTAGCCAGGAGTTAAAACTGCCAGGAACATATTGCAGAACAATTTGTAACAAACACAATGTCTTGTATTTATTGGTTACACAATGAAAAACAAATGTAGAAATATTCAGCACTTCAGCACTAGTGCTGCTTAAGAACAGAACTCCTTCATATCAGTATACAACTATATAATTTTGCCAATAAATGCAAAAAGCAAATTTTAATTAGGTAATTTGACTTTTATTTGTCTAATAGACCCAAATCAGCAAATAAGATGACCTAATGGAAAGAGCTTATTTCACCTGTAACTTGACATTAGCGTGGGTAAGCACTTCAGAAGCTGACCAATAAGAAGGCTTAGCACTTCTTTGAAGAGCTCCTTCCCAGCACAAGGAAGAGATTACTCAAGAAGAATAGGAGAAAGCAAGTTACAGAACTGGTCTGAAGTGGAATGATGCAATACTCAGCCAAACAGGATCTGAAAACCATTCTACAAATTAGAGTTGCACTATTAACAAAGTTTTATCGGACCTTTAATATGGACAGCAAATGTAGATAAGTTCTTAATACAGTGTAAAGAATAAAAGCAAAATTGAAAGTCTGCTAAAACTCAGCAGCATTATTCTCACAGTCCCATGTTGAGAAATACTTCCATATTTTGCAATGAATCATTCCTGACATATAAAATAAGTTGTCTTTTTTAAAATAATTTCTCCTAAATACTTATATTCAAATCAATGACCTGCATAAAGGAGGAGGGCAAGTCACTACTAGGAACTTAACTAGAAATCAAAACAACACTTCACTGCAAAAGAAAAGTAAAACCAACAGGAAAATCATCACATAAGAAACAAGGAATAACATCCTCCATCCAAAATACTATGGTTATGTTTACACAAAAATGATGTATAAATAGCCTCTCACTAGCCCCAGGTATCTCAGACATTTGCTAGTCACCAAAGTCCAGCAAAATCAGATCTTGAGAAGCTTCAGACAAAACAGATTTGCACATATGGAAATACAGAACAAGTATGACTTATTTTTCCCCAAATAATTTATCTGCTAACTAACTCCCTAAGAATAAAAGAATCTTGATTGCACAACATAAGAAAAACTCCAAAAGAAGTCCACTTAAGCAGTTGTAAAGCATTTTTAGCGTGATACGGTAGAATATTCTTTAGATACATCATGCATTGAATTTTTGAAAAGTGTTGATTTAAACCAGTGTCTGGTTATTACTCAGATATTTTCCCATTGCATATTAAATAAGATATAAATCTAATTTAAAATAGCTCTTTATAAGCAGTATAAAGTTTGAATATGTGTATGTAAGTACACAACCTGGAAATCTACAAAGATCAAGCTACTGGAATTGGGAAATGACGTGAAGTTTAAAAAGTCAGATAAAATTTGAACAGGTCTCATAATTAGAGCATTGTATATGAATCTTACAAAGTCATAAGGGGAATTTATTTTCCCTTCCAGTTTCAAAAAGAGAGAGCCCCTCCTTCCCAACCTACTCTGGCTCTTTTGCAGCAGAATGAAGTGGATCATTTCTAGCAAAAGCTCCTGGAACACAGGCTGCAATGCAATAATGGAGCTGCAAGGTGCAGTTTTCAGAAGATTTTGAAGGGGTAGTTCTCTCACCTCTCATAACAATAAAATCATAACTAAAATTATAAATTGATGTATTTATTTATATTAAGTCAAGCAACCATTAAAAAAAGAATTCAAAAAAGTGTAAAAACTACCACCAGAAAATTGGCATTAAAACAAAATAAACTATGAAAATTACCTGGCAAAACAAAAATATATTCTGTAATGATCAATAAAATGACTAAAAGCTGAACAAAACCCAATTAACTCCTAAATGAGAGGGAAGTGACCATTATGCAACAACAAAAATCTTGAATACATTCTGAAAACCCAGACATGTAAAATGTTACAACTTCCATGTCCAACTCAACTGGGATCTTCAAGATTAATGAACACCTACATCTATCTAAGACCAGAAAACTGCTGATTGAGCTTAAAATAAAATCAGATATGACAAATTAACAAAAGCTGATGGGTTGGAACTCGTATTTTGTGGAATAGGTGAGTAACAAAGTATTTCTAATTTAAAGAAAACAATCTGAGAGTATGTCTGAAACATCATTTTCTGTTACTAAATAATGCTGACCAAATGTTACTTTTCAAGCAAGATATTAATGTAACTGTTACTTCTCCATCTCAAAGCAACCCTAGGACACCCCTCTGCTGACCACTATTGAAGGTACCATCCACCACTAAGGGAGGGGAAGCCAAATCTTCCAGGTGAGACTCAACAGACAAGTACAAGCAAAAAGGTAGGTTTACATCACTCTTCTTGCCCATCTACCCAATCATATAAGAGAAAGGAGACATGATCTAAATAAAAGACTACCTAAAAAGAGAAGAGATAAAAATATAGGAGCTTTAGCTAAAGAAAGTTGAAAAGTACTGGAATCAGGAGCTCAGTCATGTCAAAAATCAACTAAAACATACAGAGAACAAGATACTGCACAAAGGAATTCCTAAATTGTTTTCATATGTTAGAAGCCCTTCTATTTTTTCCCTAATTCTTTGATGCAGCTCATTCAAAACACAGTAAAACTGCAGCAGAGAAATTATATTTTTCTTTAGCTTATGATGCAAGACATAATTAGAAATATAATTATTACTTGCATTGATCTCTCCAACATAATTTTTGCCATACAATAAATTATTAAACAACTTATTTAAATGAATTTCCATTTAAATAGAATTTCTAAATGTCCATTTTCAACTTTTTGCTGACAGTGTCTGTGACTCTGCAGTAACATGCTCACCCCTTTTGGATCCTTGGCAAAGTAACTCCCACTGGATCCTTGAGAGATTCTTTCAGGAAAAACTCCACATTCTATAGCTTGTTCTGTTCTCAGAATAATCTCTGCAAATTCTGGATCATCTAAAAATATATTCATATCAGCAGTATGTCCTGTATGCCCTGAAAAATAAGAAAACAAGCAGTCTTCAGTTCAATTTGTACTACTAATTAACAATAACATAAGTACACACACTGAAAAGCCAACATCCTTCCACTGACACCCATTCAACAGCAGGCTGAAAAATCTGGTCCATTAAATCAGTGCAAGTTTTTCCACTGATTTATCCATGCATAGTCAACCTATGTTTAAAGGAAATCAGCCAAATCTGCACCAGCAAATTTGACACTACTACTGCTAAGTGTTTATACTTTTCAAGGATTTTTTTTTCATATTTATTTACATAAGGAAGCTGGTAAGGGCAAAAAACCTCACTCTGCTAAGATACAACCAAGTTAATCCACTGAAGAATCTGTTACATGTAGCTCTTAAAAGTAGCACCAACATGGCAGTGGAGTACTGCATTCCATCATCATTCCAACATTAAACACTGTAAATTACTTGTATCATTTCTTTACTTACCAACCAAAAGACCAGGTCTATCAAGACATTGATAGTGCAAACTCTACCACTCTACACAAACATTTAGAAAGACGATTAGAAAGGAAGTTTTCAGGATTCTACTGATATTTCAATTTTTTTCAAACTATTTCTTCAAAGGTTTTGAAGCTGTACATTATTATACCTTACTTTCAAGGCTGGAATTATTCCACATGTTCACTGAGTGCATTAGAGCTCATTTCTGCCTCAAGAAACAGCAATATTATTCTAAATTTAACATTTCCAGATAAAGTTTCTTTGTTCCTATGTCAACAATTGAAAAAAAATACATCTTTCTGGAATGCAACAGATACCGAATCCATTCAGAAAAGATACTACTGAAGAGTTTGTGGAGTGTCAAATTAAAAAACTAGTCACCTTTTTGCAGCACAGGACAGTCTTTGAAGCCTTTTAGAACATTAGAAATTGCATGTAACATACCACTCACAAATAATAATATGACTTCCAAACAAAATAACTAAAAAGCATTAAAAAATAGGAAAACCAGAAAACCTTTGTATAAGTTGGCACTAAGAAAAGAAGCCTTAGAAATAATGCAGGTCATTCTTAAGGATCAACAGCTACAGCCCATTGGATCAGAGTCTGTTAAGATTACCTGGCAAATACCTTCTGCGATAAACTGCAGTTTGAGACTTTAGAATCAGATGACAAGAGGCAGGGAAAGGGCTCAAAGATTTCCCTGTCACCAAGGATTTACATGAGTTAGGGAAATAAACCCAGTGGCCCACAATACACTTATTTTTATGGGAAAAGCCACTTTGAATCAGTGGTTCTTATTATATACTCAAACCTCAACTTCTCTACACATCTACATCACACCTCACACCTGAGCAGCAACTACTACATATTTTTGTCTGTGAAACCAAAATCAGCGTTGTGCCTTTTACTATTACCAAACAAAATGCAACATCCACGCTAAGACACCCCGCACATGGACCCTTCAGGTGAAGAAGGCCTACAAATGAACTTGTTCACGTGAACTGCAGTTACTCCAGAAAATGACTCTTGTCATTAAACTCCCACTAAAGAGACCAGGGCTCACACACACACAGCCTAACTACCAAGCTCAAGACCATTCCTCAAATTAATTTAGGCAAGGCACAAGACTGGGAAGCAGCTACACTGCGATGCTGAAGATTCACCAAAGCAGACACAAATACGCACCTCAACCTGTTCTTCCATCAAGTTAACATGACATAAGCTAAACTAATACACTTTGCAAGAATAACATGTATGAACTCCTTCAGCACTAAGCTAGATTTATACTTTTTGAACACTAACGTGACTAAAGGTAGTCCCTTCAACCAACTCCATCTTTTCCAACACAGTCTCCTATTCTGATCATAATTCCATTATGAAACCTCTGTGTTGCAATAGCATGCATGAATAACATCTGTTGCATGTTGGTTCCACCTGACTCGTGAAACAATCCTGTGCACTTCAAGTGTTACACATACAAAAAAAGGTAAGGACAAGGAAATGAGATGTGATGCTGCAATCAATCAGTTCTGAGATTTTCTTACACATTCCTCGGGCAGATCCCAAGTAGCACTCAGTGTTCACTGTCCTAAGTGCACCAGTGGTACAACACCCACAGTTCTGGTCTCCACCCTGAAGCACTTCTTTTTTGAAGTTTCTGAAAGTGTTTTGCTAGAAGCGCTGTCTCCCCAACACATCTTAAGTCTTGTGGAAATCAACATTTTAACAGCATGTTCATTACAGGTGTGGACTACACTTGAGATCAGTGGTTAAAAGATGAGATTCTTCTTCCTTTATGGTTAAAAACTATACACTAGTAAAAGCTTTCTGTGGCTACTAAAAGAAAGTTACTAGCACAACTTATTTTGTTAAACGTTTTGGGAGTTTTGTTGGCATTTTTTTTTAATTATTGTTGCCAAAGGAACAGTCTTGCAATCTCTGCCAAGAAATCCTATGGAATAATTGCAACAGCAAATACTATGAAATTATAGAACTCCACAGGTTTCTGTCAGCAAACCCATCCTAGATGTACACCTATTTAGAAACCTGCACAGAATCGGTAAGCTTGAAAATCTAAAGAAAAAAACAAGTAATAGTATATATATTATGTATTTAGAATTAGGTAATGGCCACACATGCCTCTTTTCAAATTGATATTAAAATTCCGGCATTTCTGAATTTTCATATCGTATTTCTCTGTTAATGATTGGATTTCCAAACATGGGAAGGAGATAAACTTTTACGAAAGACAAAATTATGACAGTAGAGTCCACATCTAAAACTCTTAAAGCATGTGATGATACAAAGTAAACACATGATTGTGTGAGAGACTGAACAGTTAATGACTCAAAACAATTGCCCAATTGTGGAGGCAGCAGAGTGCTTTGCTGAGGCCAGGTTTGCATTCTTTGAGGAGGAAGAGGAGGGGAGAGTGGCGATTTGCACAGGACAGAGGGGGTGAACACCCACCACCAGAGGCTACAAGCCAGGCTTTGAGCCTGCTAAGAAGCAGATCCTGCGAGGTGGGATAGTGCTTTTTATCATGCTAATTGTCATCCCTTTTGATGGGGCATAGATGGCTCAACTATACTAATGTGAGAGGAAGCTGTCAAAGACCCCCAAAGCTGTCCCCAGACTCATTTCTGAGGCCTTTCACCAGAGTAGTGAAAGCTGCCCACACCCAGGGGAGGTACCTGGGCGTTTCCACCTGTCCTGAGCACATGGGCTTCCCTCACCCCCGACAGATCAAGACTGCGACCAACGGGCATGGAAATTGCAACAATCAAGTCTTGCTGCGAGATCTACAGGTGGCAATATGTTTCTATTCTTATCGTTTGTTTCTCTTTCTTTCCCCTTATACATTTTCTTAAGCGGTATTTTTAGTCTTTCGTGTTGCTATGTTACTGTAGATAACAATAGCCAAAACTGCTACATAGCTGCTTTCCATTGCAACAAAGTTGTTCTTATATTACCCATATACATTTACAATCACCGATCATTCAGTCTTACTTCATTTTAATCGGCCCCAAGGGATCTATTAGCAAGTCTGGGTTACCCTTGCCTGCTGGGGCAGGTCGTAACAGATTGGAACAAATTAAAGACACAGACCGAACTTTTTTTTCAAGATGAAACTATGGGGGTGACAAGAAAGTAATTAGTGGGATAGGCGAGACAAACAGAAAACTTGACAGTTCGCCAAGTGTTCAGGAAGCAACATCCAGTCCCATCACAGAAGAGTCTGTAAAACATGCAAAGCCACAAGTTTCAAAAAAACATGACAGAAAGAAACAAAGCAAGGCCCACCAAAATAACAGACACAGAGCGAGAAGTAACAGTGGAGACGCTCAGGATGTAGATGAGTTCGTGCAGCCCCGCACACAGACACAAAGCACTCCAGTTTCGATCCATTGGCAGCACCTTCCCTCCATCAAGTATTAGTCCGTGAGCCCATATGCCGAGCGAGGGCAAGGCGCCTCTGCCCCTCGCCGATGCGGTGTCAGGGGCACGGCACACCGAGCGCACTTCGGTCCCGACAGCTGTCCGTGCCGCCCCGCCGGCAGGGAGGGCAGCGCCGGGCGCCCAGCCCGACCCGACCCGACCCAAGCCCGATCGCCCCTCGCTCGCCTTTGTGCGAGGGGAGCGGGTGAACCGCTTCTAGGGGTGGCCGGCGGAGCTGCTCGCGGGGAGAAGGGGAATGGCAGCCAGTTAAAAGACACTTCAGGAATGTAAACATAAAAATAGGAGCCATCCAGCCACGCTCTTGTCGTCCTGTTCCCCCCCCACCCGGGCTCGGGATAGCATTCTGCGCTGGCGCGGTAGCGGGGAAGGAGTACGGCAGCCTGAGACAGGGAGAGGAAGTTGTTACTATAATCGGGGTTTAGACTGTAAACTTTGTTTCGCACGTGTAAAGTTTAATTTCGGTGCCGCCTCGGAGGCTGCGATGAGGGACACGGGGCGGCGCCTCGGGGGTGCCCCTCCGAGTGCAGCCCCCGTCACCATCTGCACTAAAGGTGGAACCTGCCCGGCGGTGGCAGCGTGACCCCGCATCGCGGCCCAGCCGCTTTTGTCTGTGGTTGCCGGGGTCCCGCTCACCAGCCCCGGCAGCTGCACGCACTGGTGCAAATTGTGACCGCATCGTCAGTTTGTCGAGACCGAAGCGAACTTAGGGCATAGCTCTGCGCTGTCGTCCGATCGTGCGCGGTGTGTATTTTTGTGCTTCAGTTAATAATCTGCAAACGGCTTAATGGCTCTGTAGTGTCAGAGGAATTGGTTTTCTTCATTTACTTCAGCAGGCCTGAGTGAAGCTGGTGTTCTGGCTGCTTTTTTCAATGCATTGACATGAGAGAAGAGGATTTAACTTGGCAGCCTGAACAAATGCTCTATCAAAGGTTTCCTAAGAGACAGTAGGAGTGCTGGAGAGATGAATGACCTGGGGTAGTTTTAGGGTGCTACCTAGGCAAGCTTTCTTTTAAATATGGAATGGCTGTTCAAAGCTCTGAATAAAACTGTGTGCATCAGAAACACGACAGGCTTATAAAATTTAAAAAGCCAAAAGCACGTTAATGCTGTGGCAAAGCTTTGGCTCCCAGGTCTGGTTGAGTACTTCCAACGCCTTGAAGTGCCGAAGCTTTTAAGGAATCTTTAGCAACAGCTTCTCTCTAGCTGTGGAACGGACCTTGGCCTTGCACACTGGAAGGTTAATGATGCAGCCTCTCCTTCCCAGGCAGGGGAGCGTGGACAGCAGGCAGGTGTGAGGGCACTGGAAGGTAACCGAGAGGTGAAGTAAAACCAAGAGGGTAAGAAAAAACAAAAAGCTCTATGCTGGAATATATAGGTAAAATGTCATGCTGTTGGGAACCTGTTCAAGTTGCGGTACTGAAGCAGTGACGTGGCACAGGGGTAACTCAAAAGTATTATCAGCACCAACAGAAAAGTTTCACAGCTAAACACCTTTGGGAGAAGGATCCCTCTGACAAACAGAGTTGGTCTCTGATTTGGAGCTCCACTTCCTTCTCTTGACTGGGAGAAATACATTTCCCTGTGGCATCAATCTTCTCCTGGCGGGGCCTGGTGCAGGTCTGTGAATGCCAGAAGACTTGCTCTGACCTTTCTCTGTTCCAAGTTGAGGATGTTGAAACACCAGCTATCAAACAAAAGAGACATTGAAAGCAAGATCTGCAATGGAGCACGTGTGACTTTGAGGCTAGCTGAGTGCATTTGGTGACTGTTTTCCTCGTAGTTTGGGGTGGGGAGGAGGAAAAAGAAAAGGCTGCTTATTTTTACAAAGAGGCTATGGAAAACATGACTTGAAATCCCCTAAGCATCCCATAGTCAAGGACCTTTTTTTCTTTTTATCTTAAAATGTCTTCATTTCTGCTCTTTTTACGTGTGTGTTTAAAACTGCCACATTAGAAGAGGAGGATTGTTTTTCCCTATGGGTGCAAGCAGGACCAGGAATGTTACAGAATTCACTGCATTAAAAAAAGAAGCTTTTTTAAAAAAAAGAAGAGTCTTTAGGATTTTTTTTAAAACAATGAAGAATTTCCTGGGATTGATTTGACAGATTGATTTTTATCTTCTCAAGATAACAGTGCCTCAGAAGGTGGCTGATGTAAAGATAATTCTGTAAATTGTAATTTAAATTTACTTTCGGCTTTCCGAATTTAAAAAGAATCCCTTGGGACCCCTGGTACAGTTGATGTAGGTATCTAACCTACCAATGAAATTCATATCAACATAGACAGATGCTTTTATTGTTTACATTGTTTACAGTCCACAATACCTTAAATAAATGTTGATCATGCTTGGAAACAATAATTGAGTCTGTGGCAAAGGATCAATGAAAACTTTGTTTCGGGAAAGAAGTGAGTTGCTGTCTGTATGTACAGAGAGTGTTTTGTGCTCTCTGAGATGAAATAAAACTGTAATCTTAGTATGGCATTCAATTCTGGTTTTAGAATATTTTAAGAAGCCCACAAAAGATAATGGATCAGTTTCTGCAACATCTGAAAGATCTTTCCTGGTCGCCAGCAGGTACAAAGAGTGGAAAGGAAAGGAGGCTTTGTAGTACAGTTCCATTCATAACTTTTCTTGGGAGTTACTTGGCCTTTGCCCCGAATCTCTTCCACTTTGATGAGCTGCAAAGGTTTTCTGTTTGAAAAAAACAACCAACAAACCCCAAACAAAACAAACAAACAAAAAACACCAAACAAAAACCAAGACCGCAAACCCTCACGGATGTCAGTTACATCACTGATACTGTAGTTGGAGACAGCGTTGGCTGGTTTTTAGCAACTTAATGTTTGTACTAGCAGCCTCGAAAGCTTGGTTTCTCTCCTGAAAAGGAAGAAAAATAGATCTGAGAAAGAGAAAGGAGCTGAAATTCATTTTGCTTTCCACAACATTGTTGATAGGTTTCGGAATAACAGGGACCAACCTTTCTCCAGTCACACAGAAGATAATGGGACTATGAGAAATGTAGGTAGTGTCTGTCCAGGAACTTGTGGTGCCTGCCTTACTGCTTTAACAACGTGGCTGATTGAATGCTGCAGGAGGAGTGAGCTTGGATTGTTATGGCTTTACCTGGGAAGCCAGTTTCTCATAAATAAGTAGAATTGCAGTTAATGCCTGTGGTAACAAATTTGACCGCTGTGCAATTGGCTGATTTGTTCTCTCCTAGTTAGACCAATTTTTGTGAAATCCTATCCTGTATTACAGCAAAGCGGCGAGAATATTGCTGAAGAGTTTGGAGTTGGGTTATGCTTGTTCTTGTCAACTGCTTGTTGTGGGACAAGAAACACAAGCCCTCTTTATCCGTTTAGATCTGTTTTATGGGAAAGCACAGTAAACAACACATCAATACAGACCACCACAGATACACCTCCTGCTCAGATATTGTACAGTTTCTTTCACTCAAGTCATGTCTTCACTCAAAGTATGTGTAAGCTTTCCTGCTGATGACAAGTTGACGCTGTTAGTGGTATTAGAAATCAGTTCAGCTTGAAAATGGTGTCTTTGGCTTAAAAACAAAAGGGTTTGTGATATTGATTTTCCCCCCCCCCCTTCTTATTGAAAAAGCAGAAAATTTTTATGTAGGAATTTTCAGTTTCTTTATTTCCATTGGGTTGCACATAATCATTAGCATTCAGCTTGGCTAGTGTTACAATATTTTAAAGGGAATATAGGCTGCAAGTGAAATATCCAGGCAATGAGTCGTAATGGATCTCCACAGCTAGACTGTTGGAGGCAGTAGTGTATTATAAGAGTAGGAGATGGTCTTACACTTGTTACGTGTTATTTTGGGTTCTAATAGTTCAACATAGCTTGAAGTCTACATTGCCTGCAAAGATGAGGGGTTTTCTGGCTTCAGTGCAGTGCTTCTGTCCTTCCCTTTGTGGAGCAGGGCAGATTTCGATGGGTACTATGTATGTAGTAGAAAAAAAGTTGGTTTTAGGCAGACCAAATCAGTAATTTCTCCTGTAAGTGTCAATAGAAATTAAATTAATCCACAGGGGATGATTCATTTTTGAAAGAACTTGCCTTTCTGAAAGCTCACATACGTGATTATTTGTTCTGGGCTATCTGTAGTTTCCTTCAGTTGCTTATACTTTTTAAACCTGTAGCAGAGGACAGAGAAAGTAATTTGTACTCCTGTATTGAATCCTGGAACTGCCAAACAATCTTTTCCTGTGGATGATGGTTGATGCTTTTTAAAATAATGTTTAGGATCTAGTGAAATATTTAAGTGTGAAAAGAGTCTTTTGTCCTTTCCACAAATAATTCAACAGATCAAGCTGGTTTGGATTTTGTCTAGTGCATTAATGTAGAGGTTAGTCACATGCGAGCTATCACATTAATGTCCCATTAAGATAAATGTGGGAAGTGTATCCCTTGGTTGGTAATCCATTTTTTTGGCTCTACAGACCAGCTTGGACTTGATTCCCAAAGTGAAGCAGGAAGGTTCCCGACTCAACGCCAGGTGGGGGGGGGAAGGAGGAAATGAAATTGCTCAGAATCTGTTAATATGCACAGTGTTACAAACCTATGGAAATTTCCTACAAATGTAGCTTTGTATTACCTCTACTGCTCATTGTTTGTGTACGTAAGGAGTTTCTTATTTGTTTGTTTGTTTTTTCTGGCTTACTATGTATATGTCAGTGGATGGTGGAGACCTGATTTATAAAACTCATGTTCTCATGGTAAGATACCCTTTTTCAGTCCTGTGAAACTTACCAGGAGATCCTCTGGCTGCCTGATCCGTAGCCAGTTGTGTTATCCTTTCCCTGTAGAGTCATATTCCAGTTTCTTGGTAGTCGGTATTGGCTGCAAGCACAGAGGGACTGTGGTTGTGGTTGCTGTAAGGCTTTTTTTTTTTTTTTTTTTACTCGGGAAGTGCAGCACCACCGTGGGTCTGACTTCGGAAAGAGGAACAGCTCTAACATATAGATAATACATATGTGTTGTTAAAGATAGCATGAGAATGAAAGCCACAGAATTGGTGCATCTGATAACATCATGCAAAACCTGTATGGAAATTATTTGTTCTCTTTATTTGGTTTTCTTCAAATCTTACTTGTTCTTGTGTTCTCAACTCTTTGCCTGGTAACTGGTAAACTCTTCTGGTGAGTTAGTTTAGTAGTCAGCTTGGTCTGAATGGCATTAACTAGAGAATACTGACTGGATGATCCAATGCACAAATATAGGGAAACTGTCTTGTTCATATTGCAGCACTTTGCACTGTGAAATGCTGGTTGCTATCTTTGCTGATTAGGTAAAAACATATGTTTGAGGAGTAGGAGAAATAGCAATACCTTGACAACAAGTCTGTGTTGTCTTTTGGATTTATTTAGGTTTTTATTCCTTTGAGATTTCAGGGCTCCGCTGACTGGCTGGCAAAGTGAATGGTATCTGTCTCGCAGAGATTTCTAGATAGTTTCATAACTAATCAGAAAGTCTTATTTATTGGGACTGCTGTGACATAGATGTATGACAGAATAGTTGGGGCTTCAATTGGCCATTTAGTTGCAAAAACAGTCCACTTGATGAGTATCTACTTGTTTCTTTGCTACATTACTGATTCTGTCTGAGAGCAGTGAAGTCTTTTAGAGTGCTCTGAAATACACACCTCTGTATCTCCATCAGTAAATTCTGCAGTGTCGTTTTCTCTTCCCCTCTTGTTTTTGAGCACTCATTCCAAAAACAGATGAACTGATTGCATACAGGCTTATTGTGTAAATAAGGGCACCGCGGGATGGGGGAGAAATGCCTAGGCTGACACTGCTGGTAGTAGCTGGTACTTGAAAAGGTTTGAAATTGGACTTCCCTGGAAATTGGTCTCACACTGATAAAGGGGGTTTTCCTGCTCACCAAAGGCAAAAGTCATTGAGCTTGTAAGATGTTTATATAACTTTGCTTTTGTATGTCAGTGGAACTCAGACCCTTCCCCTGTGCTGTTCTCTTGGGCGTGGTTGTTCAACTGCCACCTGGTAGATGGGCATCCTCCAGCTCAGAGGTTAGCACCTGCTTATGGTTATTTTAGAGGTGTGAGGGTGACACATGGGAGGGATAAATCTCACCATGAGAGAGTTGAGTGATAGGGAGGAGAGAGATTCGAGCTTTCAGTTGCACGACCACCCCAGCCCTCCAACTACAGACTCTTTCTTGAGGAAATGAGAGAAAGTTTCCAGCCTGCAGTCCTGCTGCCCCTGTGCCCACTTTGAACAACACTTCTGGTCATGCAGCCAGCAGATGAGGTGCCCCCATAGATGGTTTGAAAATAAGAAATACCTTACATACCATTACTTTCACATAAAACCTTAATTTTCCTTAGTATTGCACATCTCTCTAAGATTTTGGCTGTTGTAAATGGCAGAAAACCTTACAAACATGAAAATTTTCTTGTGGTATGATTTTGCTTAAAATACATTGCAAAATACAAGTTCCTGCAGGTAGAGTATTTTTACAATGAGCACTGTCAATTTGTAATTTTAAACCTATAGGATATTCGTAGGTTAATGGAAAATCCATTTGATTATTTCCCTCTGTCC
>JAOXXN010000471.1:53795625-53822906 GCA_026770055.1 Myrmophylax atrothorax
AATGTGGATCTTAGAACTATCATCACAAGAGTCTAGAGAGGTGCCTGATAGCAGCTAAAATAAGCATTTGATGAATGATAGCCCAGCTCTGAGTAAGGAAAGCAGCAGTCGCTGTCTCTGAGAGGAGGAAGTCTCTGCCTTTTGTGGTCCCCTAATAAATTGTCTGCTGCAAGTAATTCACCCAGTTTTACCATAGATTGAACTACTTCCTTGCATAGTTTTTTCTGTCTTTGATATGTTTACCATTTGCAATCAAAACTGGAAATTTCAACAAAGCTCTGAACAAGAATCCAGAAAAAGAGATAAATGGTTTCTTTTGATTTTGACCTCTTAAACGTTTTTTTATTTAAAAAAATAAGATGATGGGTTTAGTAGAAAACAAAAATAAAATTTATTTTTTGTGTCATTAAAGCTCTTCACAAATCTTGGTGATGCCACCTGAAGTCAGAAGATTTAAAATATTTTGAGAAATGTGTCCCACCATGGTGTATAAACTCTTGTTATGTTACTTTGGTAAGCTGTTGTACCAGTTTGCAGTTTTGTTTGCTTGCACTGTCCCCTTACGTGTCTTCAATTTTAATTCATGTTCATTTTTTACAGACAGAAGCATTCTGTAATGTAACGTATATGTAATGAAATTTTGAGTAATTCAAATGGCAATATACTTCCAAGTAAATGGAGAAGACTTGGTTATTTACAGCATATTTGAAACAGGAGATTCAGTAGAGAATAAAAAGTATTTTTAAGGAAGAGTATAAATTACTTACTCTCTAATCACTAATGTCTGTAATAAGGTAGTGGAATAACACTGGACATACACCCAATGGGCAGAGTTTTCGTTTCCTTTGTGTAGCAGCTACAGGGAGATTTCATGCCTATATAAGGTCTCACCCACTAAAAGCAGTGCTGTGAAAGATGACAACAGCATGGGCATGTGTTTGTCAAACTGTGCATAGTAAGACAACTATTAACAGTATTTGCCATCTATGAAGATCTTTCCAAGATTAATCAGTGAAGTAAGAAGCTTCTTAATTAACTGCAGCCCTTTTTCTAATCACTAGACTTGCACATCACTCAAAAATCTATGAGAGCCAACTTTTTGTCTCCAGCTTCTGCATTACTTGGGACACAACAGGGAAGGCTGCCTGGGCTTCAGAACATACTTGGGGTGATAGAGCAGGAATACTTAGTAGAAACACCAAGAACAGATGCCCATTTAGTAAGGCTGTCTCACAGCTGCTGTTTATGTAGCTACCTTTCTCCATCATCATCTAAGTCACAGCATGTGGTTAGCACCCATGAAATAGGAATAAGCAAGCACTTGAAACATTCCAGAAGAGCTGAGGATTCAGAAAGACAGGTTTATAAGGGTACCATTCTTGCTACTTAGCCTGCTGCTCTGTTTCTGCCCTGTAGCCAAGTGATGTGTCTGCTCTGCAGCTGCCACAGTGCCCACAAAGTGTTACCAAACACTGAGGCTGGGGTGTGTTTGAGCATTGCCAGCCTGAGGAGCAGTGGCTGTAGAGCCACCACAATGCCCACTGTGCGGCTGCAGCACTGATGTGCTACACATACTTGCTCACTGAAGACAGTGACCTTTGGCAACGGGGCAGGTTGCAGGGGTAGGCAGGGACCACTCAGATTGCTGCGGTCTCAATTGCCAAAATTACCTTCCTCACTTACAGTGCCTGTAACTGCTGTGTGAGGTGCTTTTCTTTCACTCTGGTGTTGCATCTTAGACTTCTGGGTCTATACATGTGGAAGAAATCAAGAAGCAGATGGACACGTCTTATAAAAATAGCATTGGGATAATACAGTGCAAGCGAACTGACACTGAATGACCCATCTCACAGGCCCACTCTTAGCTTACTTTTTTGTGTGTGTGTGTGTGTAGAATCTGAGATAATCAACAAAACAAAGGACTTTAAGCAATAATATTGCCTATTCGTGCTTTGCTCGTAACAATCGCCTAAGATACAAAGCAAATAAAATCTACCAGATGCAGCAAATTCTCTTGAGCCTAAGAAAGCAAAACTGTAATGTTGCAAATGTAAATGCTGGCATTGCAGCTTAATACACATATAAACCGAGCAATCTATATTGTGCGATCATCATTTTTTAAGAAAGGCTGGAGCCTAGAGACTAGCAAATGTTCTCATCTGCAGTGTATCAGCAGTTCTCAGTCTTCAGCTGCTGTACAGATAATAATTCTAATTGAAGAATCATTACATGAATCCATATGTGAATGATAGATGGGCTATAGCCTTTTGTTCATGGTGCTTTAAAAATTGAGTTGCTGGTTTTACTTTTATAAGGGCTGATTATATTGCCTTTTCCTTCCCCCCTCCTTTTTTTTTAATGCAACATTTTAATCACCCTGGTCTGACAGGATTTGGAATCTGAAGGGAAAACAATTTCTGTAGCTGACAATTTTTTAAACAATAGCTATTTAAAGCCTTGAATTGGTTACAAAGTGACGCTCCACAGAGAGAACCTTTGTTCAGATGTTTTTAATTCTGAAACTAGTGCTTGAAAAATTGTGCTTGATGTGCTCTATAATAATTGTTTTTCATGTATTATACTTTTTTCCCTCAAAGATAACAGCATACACTTTAGTGCAGTTTAATAATCCTTTTAAAAAATCATAGTTAAAAAGCCATTTGCTCTGTTACTCATCAAGCATTTGTTCTATCAAAGAACTGGTAATATATTTATCTTGATGGATAAGCTTCAGTGTTCTGGACCAAGTTCAGTGTAACTGGACCAAACTTTCCAATACTCTTTTGAGGATCCTAAAGTCAAGTTCATAATCTAATTAAGATAAGGGTGATAATTATATCTGCTGCTGAACAGGAGTCCTTTATCAAACCCTGTTTCAACTAAATTCTTTAACATGGCATCAAAGCTGATCCAGTTCATAAGCTGAATTGCTTTCTTAACATGGATGGTGAAATTTAATTTTCCTTTACATCCTGGATTCAAATCCAGGCTGAGTCAAAATTGTAACTGCTTGGGGTTTAACCTAATGTGAACAGACTGAATGCAGTGGTTTCAGCTGGGCGCTACCTTTCCTGTTGCTTGTTCTCAAAGGGCTGCAACCATTAGGCTCCCATCCTACACCTGGTGCTGGTTGGAATGGGGAGTTGGTCATGTGCACATAACATGGCAGCAACAGAGGCATGTGTGTTATTCATCTTTTTCTAGGCATCCCAAGTAGGAACACACAACTTGGGAATTCAAGACAGAGATGCTGTTGTTACTGACCTGCATCCTCAAAAAACTCTCTCACACACATTTCTTGTGATGAAAGTGTACCAGAGAAGCAAAGGGCCAAAATACAGGGAAAAGGAGCCAGGTCTCCAACATTTTGGGAGGTTTCTAGATTGGTTATATGTGTTGGGCTTTTGTGGTGTATAAAGCTAATATTATATGTATAAAGCTGTATAGGGCTGTGGAAGCTCATGAAAAAAATGTTTGCAACCATGCTTGTCCCTTACCTAAATTGTTTCTGAGCCGAATTCTGTGCCAGGACAGCTCTGTAGCCACTGGGGGTTGAATTCAGTGCCCAAGCAGGGGTAAACATTCCTGCTTTGGTTTGTTAGTGGGCTGCCAAGCAGATGAGCAGTTAATCCTGCAACTAGTCTTTCTGTAGTCTGAGGAACTGCAGAAGGGAAGAGAGCTTAGCTTGGTGTCTGTTAATATGTCAAATTAAGAAATGTAGCTATTGAGGGAAAATACATCAAATGTAACTAGAGAAGCATCTTTTAAAAAGATTTGCAATATACCATATAAACTCTTGATTAAATACAAGTCTGCTTACTCCTCTTACTGTTTTCTTCTGGATCTCTCTGTAAGGAAGCTACAATACTGAGTCTGGCTTCTGATTCTATGCAGCATCTATTTCAATAGTGGCAGAGGAATTGCAAATGGTTAGAGGGTGGAGAGGCTCGAGATACAGTAAAGATACATTTTTAAATGGAAGATGAGGAAAGTGTCTAGGAAGTTCATAAAAATAGAAATAGCCTGAAATGTGCAATTGCTGTGCAGCTGAGGAGGTGGTGAGTCTCCAGGAGGATTGGAGAATGCATAGTAAAGTCTTGACCTTCTGCACAGTGTAAGCAGCAGAGAATACTGTCAAAATGCAGCTCTCATTTCATCACAGTAGTAGCCTGCTCTCTAACATTATGCATTTCCAATACTCTGCTCTCCCCTCGTCCCACTGAGTAATTTTGGCTAGGGTTTTTTTTAGCAGACTGTAGTGTACTAATGCATCAGAAAAAGGATGGGGAGGGGGAAAGGATGCCTACCAGTGTGTTGCCATCCCCACTGATGCAGAACTTCCTATGCACAAAGTCAGCTGGAGCACACAAAGGCAGCAGGTGCAAGTGCACATGCCACTAGCTTTTTTTTGTAGAAGGATTTATAACCAGTAAACACATTTGAATAATGATTTTTTTCAATAATTATGTAACTGGTGCCATTAGAACTCACACTCATATCCCATGCAGATGGCACAAGCTGTCACGCTCTGGTTTTCTCTTTGGTTTGGTTTCTAAAAATTTCAGCTGAATGTTAAATCTGTGTCAGGGCAGCACTTCAGGTTTCAGAAAAGACACACACCATGTCAGTCTAGCAGTGGATGGTTTCATTGGGCCCCACAGAGTTATTTTCCTGCCTTTGAAGGCATGTTTAGGAATTTCAGCCTCACTGGTCCAGGGCCTTTAGAAGTGAGATATGTTACCCTGTGTCACTGTGAAACGGAAGGTCTTTGTAGGCTACATACACTGTTCACAGTACCTTGTGGTGACTTCACACGGTGACTTCTGGATCCATGTCCTCATTTACAGGCAAATAGCTTTTCATCCCTTTTTGCACTGAGATGGGCAGGATAAAAGCTTCTTTACTGCTCTTACACCATTATCAGTATTAAAAGTTACAGTGAATGAAACACTGCTGCTGCCTTCAGCAAGGCTGTAAGGCACGTGTAGATTCGCTCATGGGGTGGAGCAGGGCTAAGGGTGTTCCAGCTCCAGTGATGGTATGCCTTGTGCTCCACATATGAAATGCCATTGCTCTGCTAAGAGAGGGAGGGACTGCGGTGGCCCTTCTGCAGGTGTCAGCTGGGCAAAAATGGAGTGTGCAGCTGGGCTTGGGTTGTCCAGTCTACTGATCCAGGAGGGATTGGTGGTTTCTCTTTCCTAGATGTGATGGCAGCCTTAGGAAGAAGAGGCAATAACAATGTATTGTTTTCATGGAAGGCAGCTCCTGGGGCACCACTTGGAAGAGTTAAAAGATACTGTTTTCATTTAATCACTATATAACTGCATTTCTGACTCTCCTGGTTTTCTTTGTTCTTGCATTTCTGAGTCTCCCTGTTTGCTTTGTTCTTGCAGAAGACCCTCTTCTTGCATTTTCAGGCCCTAATTTCCCCCTACCTTGCACTTTCTGTAGATTTTTACATCCATGCAAGTGGTCATAAAACTCAGCTCTTTTGTTGTGAAAGCATTTAGCATATATGCTGCATTTACTTGGCACAAGCATAGAAGGCCATAGTAGGGCCAAGGCAGTGGGGAATCAAGCAGTTGTTTATATCTTCCTCCAAAGGACTGGTAGGTCAAACATCCTTCTCCTGTCCACAATATTCTGCCATTAACAGCTGTTAGCGAGTGTTAGCGCATCGTATTTTTTTCCCTCGAGGCTGAGCACATTATCTCTACAACACTCCAGCACCTTGCTGGGAACATGCCACAGCTCTGTTTTCGAAGTGTTTTGTTAATGCTAGTGACCTTGGTGGTGTGACCACAACACCTGCTTTACCTGATAAGATCATTAATTTTTTTCTTCTCTGCTTTTGTGTTGAGCCTAAGCAAATCTTCATTTATACCTGGAAAACATTGCCTGAACATCAGCTTACTGGAGCACTGACCTGTATCTCCCAGTATTTTTTAAGGTATTAAACAGACAATTAGAAGAAATCACTTCAATAAAAGCAGAGTGAACACAAGACTCGTTAGCTGCAAAGGAGCAAGATGGGGTTGGAATCAATCGGGCGGCTTTTCAGCTGTCACTCTGCTGCAGCAACAGCTGTCTGTCAGTTGAGGTGACAGCGGAGAGCTGATCAATGCTCTTCTCCGAGCTATTGAGATAAGCTGCACATGCACAATGAATCTGTTCCCAAAATAAACACATTGGGAAGAGCAGCTTTTTTTCTTTGTTGATAAATCTTTTCACTCTTTTAACAATTCCTCTTCCCTGGTGGATTAAGAACTGGCTGAATAGCAGATTCCAGAGGGTCATAATCAGTGGCACAGGGTCTAGTTGGAGGCCTGTCACTAGTGATGCCCCCTAAAGTTCAATACTGGGCCCAGTATTGTTTAACTTATTCATCAGTGACTTGGATGAGGGTGCAGATGCCTCCTCAGCAAGTTCACTGATGACACAAAGCTGGAGGACCTCTGGGCCAATACCCCAGAGGGCTGTGCAGCCCTTCAGAAGGACCTAAACACGTTGGAGGGATGGGAAGAGAAGAACCATCTGAAATTCAACAAAGGCAAGTGCAGGGAACTGCAGCTGGGGAGGAATAACCCCATGCACCAGTACAGGCTGGGGACTGACCTCCTGGAAAGCAGCTCTGCAGAAAAGGACCTGGGGATCCTGGTGGATAACAAGCTGTCCATGAGCCAGCAGTGTGTCCTTGTGGCCAAGAGGGCCAATGGTATCCTGGGGTGCATTAAGAAGAGCGTTGCCAGCGGATATGGGGAGGTGATTCTGCCCTTCTGCTCAGCCCTGGTGAGGGGCACCTGGAGTGCTGTGTCCAGTTCTGGACTCCTAGGTAAAAGAGAGACACAGAGATCCTACAGCATGTCCACTGGAGAGCAATAAAGATGATTAAGGGACTGGAGCATCTCTCTTACAAGGAAAGGCTGAGGGAACTGGGCCTCAAGAAGAGATAACTGAGAGGGGACATCGTTGATATATCTGTCCATATCTGAAGGGAGGATGTCAGGAGGATGGAGCCAGGCTCTTCTCAGTGTTGCCAGGCAACAGAACAAGAGGCAAAGGGCAGAAACTGATGCACAGGAAGTTCCACCCTAAACATGAGGAAGAACTTCTTGTGAGGGTGACCAAGCATGGAACAGATTGCCCAGAGAGGTTATGGAGTCTCCCTCACTGGAGATATTCAAGAACAATCTGCAATCCTGTGCAATGTGCTCTGGGCTGACCCTGCCTGAGAAGAGAGGTTGGACCAGATGACCCACTGTGGTCCTTTCCAGCCTTACTCATTCTGTGATTTCTTCTCTTTTAGTTTACCAGGTTGCTATCACCCCCTGCCTCTTTTCTTACACTGGCTGTGTGTTCTCCTTCTGCTTTTCACCTTAAGGGTTTGGCTTTCTGCGTGCTGCTGCTTTGTATTTCTGCAGCTACATCCCACCTTATGATTCATCCCAACTTTGCTTACTCCACCTTCTGCTTCATTCCCCCTTCTGCTATGTCCCACCTTTGGTAGAGGAGGAGGAGGAGACACAGGTGGTGCTGCTTCCTTGACCAATGTGACCATGGCTGGCAATGCCATGGCTGCAACTGGGTGTCCCTAAACTGTTAATTGGAATTGCTTGGATAAGGTTTATATGGGTCTTAAACTCACTGGGGAGTAGAGGAGCTGTAGGAGCTTGTGAAGGGACTAGTCCTACTTCAGGCCTTACCTTTATGCAGGTAGGCCTACAAGGGTTTTGTATTTGCTTTTGGTTTCTTTACTGATCAGGCATGAGTTTATTGAATGATAAAGTGCCTTCACCTTTCCCCTCCCCACTGTTTGCCCCAGTTTTGCTGTTCCTCCACAACAGTGTTGATATTTTCATGTACAGGGCAGTGCTGCAGCTCCTTTATCTCTTCCTCACCCCTATGCTGGATGAAGAGAAACAGATTTCCTTGGCAGAAATCCTGTGCTTTGGGTCTTGCTACATGGCCCCATGCACAAGTATACTCTGATTGTGTGTCCTGGGTGGGAGGCTGTGCAGGCTGCTTTGCTCTCATGTTGAGGTTGCTCCTGGTTTTTTGCCTTACTCTACATTAATGGGCATTTGTATTTAGCAGTCTGTGGGCCGTGGGGGACCTCACTTCCTCAGTAAAATATAGCAGTGTAAGCACTGTGTCGTGAAAGTGCAGGGGATGACAGTGACTCAGAAGACTGATCATGTCACTGGTCCAGACTAAGAGCACATACATCATGAAGGACTTGCTTCAAGGCCTTTCAGAAAGTCCAGCAGAAACTAGCTGGCATAAAAAGGGGGAAAGCAGATCCCAAAGAAACCTTTCCATGTACCAGGAAAAAAATCTAAATATTTTAATTTTAAAATTCCATTTAATTCTTCGGTTTATGATATTGGTTGTACCACACTTAACGTGTATTTTCTATTTTCACCTGTGGTCTACAAACCTGAAATGAAAAGCATGGGTTTTTCATCAGTCTGTGAGATGGAGATGAGTAAGTATCCTTCCTGTTTTATAGGCAAGAAAATAAAGACAGCAGGATCACCTCTGAGAACAGAATGCCTTTCGTGTAGTTGTGCTGGTACATGCTGGTTATGCCCTTTGGCTCTGCCTCAGAAGCCCAGAGCAGCAGGTCAAAGTGAGGTGTCCTGGACAGGTAGGTCAGGACCCATACTGCCCCTGTCCTTGCATCTCTCTTTTACATGCAGATTGCTTCAAATCTTCCATTTTCAACTGTGTTCTACTTAAACAGGGATAGACACATTTTTGCCTGAATAAGGTTTGCTATAGGATTCACAAGACCCGATACCACGTTATGACGTATACGGGAGTAAAATCAGCAGCCCCCACTTTTTTGCTTGTTTTGACTAAGTGGCTCCTTTGATAATTTCAAAGGGCCTAAGATAAAAGGAGCTTAGAAAATACAAAGGCCTCTGATTTCCTTGCAGAGGTACAGTGGAATAGCAGGGAAGTGACACTAAGCCATCGCAGTTTCTGTAGCTCTTGGTTCACTGAATACACACTTCAGAAAATGCAAGTTTTCAGGGCTATCAACAGATATTTTTCTTAAGTATTTGAAGTATCTCAGCCATGATAGTTATATGGCTTCTTGCATGCTGCAAATCGTACAATTGAAGTCAATGGTTTTAGTAAAGTTTAATACAGCTTGCTGAAAGTTATGCAAATAACTTATCCATATGCAATGAAAGTCAGGTCATATTATAAAACATTATTTTTTTTAAGCTGTTACTTTTAGCTTCCCAGAAAACAAGGTGTCTAAAATGAGAATTTATCAGCAAAAATTTCAGTGCTGTCAGTTAGTTTGAAACATTAATTCTCTTTCTGGTTCTTTCTCAGAGTTGATCTTTTAATTTTAACAGACAGAGTGCAGAACAGCAGCATCATATGCTGCATCTATATACAGAAATTTGGTTTGCATTCCAATGAAATTATAATTTTTGTCCAAACTTAGGCCATTGCTGAACACTGCTTTCAATTTTCCTGCAAAGCCCCAACAATAAAATAAATAGAAGACATACAAAAATACCTAAAATTAAAGGCAAAAATTACCAAAACTTTTTCCAAGACTTATTAAAAAAAATCCTACTAAGAGAGTAGTTTGAATTATTAAAATATAAGTGCCATATATCCTGGTCATCTAAGCCAAACTCATCCATAGCTACACCAAATTTCCCTTGTGATTTCACATGAACACTTTCAGTACACAAGTACCTTTCCAAGACTTTAGCAAAATCCAGCTAATAGTATAGTTCTATTTATTTATATTATAGCTATATTAGTTATAGCTATACAAGTAGTTATATAGTATAACAGTTATTAAACCAACAACAGCATTCAGAAATGTCAACCACAAAAAAATTAAGTTGCTTTTCCTTCCAAGTGATATGCACATGGGGTGGGCAGAGGCGTGAACTGTGCCCTGTGTGTCTCAGGCCAGCTCATGTCTGAGTGAGCGCGGGAGCACCAGCAAAGCATTGACCACAGCTGGGCCAAGCACAGGCAGGTCCCAGCAGAACTCTTGCCTCTGTCTGTCACTTAACCAACTGTTAAATGCACTGAGGGTAACTAAGGCAAGAGATAAACCAGTGCTGTTTGGGAATGCCATTGAACAAATCCCGTTACGTGTTCACAGAGCTTGCAGGAGCGGGGCCTGATCCCACCAGCTGCTGGCAGTGACAGAGCTCCAGGGAAAGCTGAGACTCAGGCTTGCAAGCTCCGATGTGCACACAGGTAATCAGAAGGCTAAGCCTCGGACTTTCAAGCAAGAAAGGAAGTTTATTTTGGGAACACTGTACAGGTGCCAGAACTCACAGCTGGGTGGCAAGAAACACACACACAGGCTGCAGGTCTGCTTGGCTCTATATATCACAGGGCTTTAGACAGGCAAAGTGCTGCCTTCTGAGCCTCCTTTTTCACTCCTTCTCTTCCCTTTTCTCACTTGTGAGCAAAGGAATGCTTCTTTGCCTCTCTCAGATAAGAGTTATTTGTCTAATCTAGCTTATCAAGAAACAGCTCTGACAAAGAGTGGTTGTTCTCACACATTCTCTCAACCAACCCATGTTTCTTTTAGCCAGGACAGGTTTCTTGAGCAAAGAGAAACTTCCAAACTATCTACCTCCTCAACCATTTCTTGCACAGGGACACCCCCCAGCCCCCACAAGCTGGTACTTAGCACCAACCTGGGCACCCACCTCAGCTCCTGATGGATAAGTGGTAATTGAGGGCCCTCAGAACAACCTAAAAAGTCCTAGTTTACCTCTAAACAAGAGTGCCAATGCTGTGATGGATGGCTCCTTACTTGGAACCTTCTTTCCCGAAAAGCACAAGACTGCCAATATTTGTAAGCTTTGCTCACACAGGTCAGCAAATATAATAGGCAAATATGCAGAGCAAAATACATTTTGATTGATTAGACAGTTTGGAGAGAAGGCACCAAGTTCTTAATTACAGATATTTGTCTTGTAATCTTTTCCATTCTGCTGCTTGTTAGTGTGTATGGAGGGGTTTGCATGTATTTTTCAACACTAATAAATGTGAGAGACATGGGAAAGGCTTTTCTGTGGATTTTCTCTTATTTTAATTGAAATGAGATTAGATATAATGCTGACCTGATCACATCTTGTTAAGTTCAAACCTATGTATTTTTGAGTACTTAGGGCATTATTGGAAATCGACCTAAACTGTGTCACAAGATGTGCAGGTAAGATTCCCATCTTCATAAATATTTCAAGTGTCCATTGTAAAAACAAACATCATAGTAGCAGTGGCTTTTCTCCTTTACCTGCATAAGCATACTTGGGAATATGCCAACATTTTCCCATGTAAAATGGTCACCAATAAGTGGGGTTAGTCATTTCAAATTAAATGCAAGATTCTTCCTATTTGTTCCTCAAGCAAATTCTCCTGCCTGCCTCATCTTCCTGGCATATCTTCTTCAAAGTCTTTTGTTGATAAATATACAATTCCTGACAGATTAATCTCATATTTTTATATTCCTTCTTTGCTGCTATGACCTTTAGTTGCTCTTGCATGCTAGTCTTTGGTTGTTCCCTGTGCTCCAGTTGGTTGCAGCCAGCTGTCAAGCAGGAACTTCTGGGAACAGGATTCCCACACCTAGAACTTTGGCTGCACTCCCAAAGAGATTATCTTTATCTTCATTCAAAGTTCTTTTATCATTACTGTATATTTCCATTCTTTCTAGAAATGGGTCTTAACATTGCCCCAAAATGAATGAACCATTTTCACTCAAACTCATCTTAAATAGAACTTTTATAAAATTCTGCTTTTGAAAACAGAAGTAGAAATTTAAAGAAAGGAAAAGGTCATATAAATATGAAGAAAAGTTTGTCAAATGGTGTAGGATAACTAGCGATTTCAGTCTTTTATCTTAAGCAAGGATATTTTTTAAGCTCATCGATTCACAATTCGAACTGATAGGTGTTTTCTGTTTTCAGTGACGGTCTAGTTCAGGGCAATATCCTGTAACTCCAGCTAGCAGATTCTGTGGTGATGATTCTCCTAACAGAAGTCATGGCATTAGATTTGCATTGTTGGGGAGAGCCAGGCTCGTCACTATCCGGCACTCAGCACTGCACCTTATACTGCCCCGAGCCCTGTGCAGGAGCTGAGAGTGCCAGTGGCTGCAGAACCAGAGGGATCACATGAGCCAAGCCTTCATGTCAGAGACCAACAGACCTCCTCTCATAGCTGTGATACTCAGGGTACATATCTGCATTTGTAACAACTTTGGTAAGCCTGGTTTTTTTCCCAGTGCTGCCTATAAAATGCAATAGACTTAATGCTGAGCTTATGCTGACTGGGGTACATCTGAGAGCCTGGGGCTAGAGCAGCATATAACCTGTAAGGGAAGGAAAGCTGCCAATTCCAGCACCCCTGCAGTACGGTATGGGCAGTCCATGGCACTCAGCTCCCTCTTGATTCCTGTTAGAGGGCATGTCTAGGCCAGAACACTTTTTGTAAGAGACTGCTTCTCCAGAGGCTTGATTCCTAATGGCCAGAAACAAAGACATGAGTACCTCAAATCACAGAATTTTAATGTTAAGGAGTTGGAATGGATCATAAAGCACACCTATTCCCAGTGCCCCCTACCATGGGCAGGGACACCTCCCACTGGACCAGGTTGCTCAAGGCCTTATCCAGCCTGGCCTTGGACGCTGCCAGGGTTGGGGCATTCATGACCTCTCTGGACAACCTGTTCCAGTGTCTCATCACCCTCACAGTAAAAACTATCTGACTTAAATTTCAGTTTGTACCCATTACTATCACTACAGTTCCTGCCAAAGAGTCTCTCTCTGGCTTCCCTCTAGGCTCCTTCAGGTACTGGAAGGTTGCTTTGGGGTCTCCATGCAATGTTCTCTACTCCAGGCTGAACAGCTCTAATTTCCTCAGCTTGTCAGAGTGGCACCCGTCCTCTTATCAACTTCATGGCCCTCCTCTGGGCTTGCTCTGACAGTTCCATGCCCTTCTTATATTGTGAACACCAGAACTGGCCACCATATTCCAGATGGGGTCTCACAAGAGCAGAGCGGAAGGGGAGAATCACTCCTTTGGCCTTCTGGTCACACCTGTTTTGATGCAGCCCAGGCTTGGGCTGGCTCTCTACACTGCAGGCACATATTGCTGGGTCACAGTGAGCTTTTCATCAACCATCACCACCAAGTGTTTCCTGCAATGCTGTGCTGTGTGACCACTTCGAATGGCATCCATAGCCCTTGGAGTGCATATAAGGAAGCTACCTAAAGTCCTTTTGACCTGGAAAGTATAGATACTCTGAGCCCTATAACATGTCAAAAGGACTTGAGTACTCCAGTTGGACGTGTGGGCAGCCATGGGCCTCAGCTGGGAAAACCTACACCACTCACTTGGAGAGCAGCAGGATCCTTGAAGCATTGCCCTTTCCTTCCTGGGTTATGAGGCCATAGCTTGTCAAGTTATTTGTTACTTCTTCTCAGCTTAATGAATTCAGAGGGGATTTTTTTTCTGTTTGGCACACCTGGAAGGATGAAGTAAATCTCTCCTTCTCCAGAGGAAAGAGTAGACTCTAAGCCTCAGGCTTAGAGCCTTCCCTCAAGGCTTAGAGAATTCCCTGGGGCAACAGTGAGAATAGATTTGTCATTTCCTTGATGAATGACGACCAGAAAACTGTTGTGTGAGGATGGAAGGTGCTGTTTATAATGATATTTTAAAAATAGTGTCTGGAACTGCATGACTGCATTTTGTGAAGACCTTGATCCCTTGTTATGTTAAGGTGCTTTAAGAAAATATGGTGGCTCAAGGCTTTTGTGGGGACAGAGGCAAGTAAATGCCCCATTTCTGTGTCTCCTTTGAATTTAAGCATGCCTGATCTGGAACCATAAGTCTTGGGCACTTTTGGGCATGGCCCTTTTGAACTTAGGACCCACCAGAGCTGGGCAGCAACCAAGCTGTCGAGAGGAGGCCATCCTGCTGTTGTAAATCGCATTCTGTAGGTGATGCCCAAATTCCCAAGCTATACAGCCTGATTTCAGACAAGGCACGAGAAGGGTTGCCCTAATCTTCTACCTCTACACTGGGTTTTCTTTTTTACCCCTCCAGCCTGCCCTAAGTTATTTGTTGTTACTGATCCATCCTTCTACCTATGGGAAGGAAGTGTCTTGTGCCCTCCCTCACGTGGCCTTCCTGGCTCATCTGATACTTCACTGAGGTTTCAGTGCTCTGCATCTAGATCGTGTCCTGAGAAGTATTAGCTTACTTTCCAGCCTGTCATTTTTTTCTTTAACTGAAAACTACAACTCCTAAAGTGTAGCTTCTAACGTGTGCATTGCACTAGATAAGATCTTGCTGACCATGTAGGAGACTTCACAATAAAAGGAATTAATTTGTTTCTAGAGTATGATTTATGAGTATTGAAAAGCAGGAAAGGATCCTAACACAGGAAATAGAAATCTGATATGTGGAAAAGAGATATTGTTTGGTACACACTGGGAAACATTGACATCCTTGTTACAGCTCTGGAGAAACAGGATCAGTTTAGCCATATGATCCAAAACATAATGGAGCATTCGCATTAATTTTAAAGACCTCAGTAAATCAATAACTGTCTTGAAGGGTGAAACAAATGTCCTGAGCATGAATATACATCTTTGTCTCTGATAGGTTCCATACTAATCTGGCTGTGTTATAGAAATTGGTGAAGCAGCAACCATCTTTCCCTTAGTATCAGCACCAGACACAATATATATGACATATGAAAATTCATTGATGGAACTGAATCATCTGGGGAAAGGAGCTTTTCTGATCCTTGACTATAGATGTAAGGGAAGAATAAAACATAGAACTGAGCAGAAAGTCAGACCTACCCTAAATAAATGTGCTCCTGAGAAAAAGACCAGAGAGACAGATTTGGAAATAGATTGCCTGGAAAAGACTTGCTAGAAGCACAGAAACCGTCTTTGTTTTCTTAATCCCTCCAATGCTCAAAGGAACAGGCTCAGAAATTCTGTAAGAAACAGCATTGCATCAATTTATCCTAAACAGAGTAACTTGCAAAGCATCCACATTTTTGGCCAGAAAGTCTTAGATTTGCTGCTTTGCAACTTCCTCAGGATCAGCTTTTTACACATTTTATAACTGAATCCTTTTTTTCCCTCAGTTTATTCCATTTAATGAGGCTTGTCTAGAGCTGGTACGTGTTGTCAATCCTCTGCCAGGTAGGAACAGATTTGAAGCTTTGCAGGCTGGTGTCCTGTAGAGCAAGAAACCTGTGCTGCAGGAATACACTTTTAAAATGTCTTTGTTTTACCTGCATACAAAAATAGATTCACAAAAATACCTTCACCAGCAGCACCTCATGGCTTCTGCTTCATAGCCTCCAGTGCTGTCCAAGTGTTGTTTTTCTGTTTGTAAATCACCAGCATGTACTGACCACTACATGTTTAGTTGTTTGCTATTTGTTGGTAAAGGTTGAAGAGAACACACATTAAAATAGAGATGTGCAAGTGATTACTTAGTACCATTAAATTTATTGTCTTTTCTAGTAATAGATAAGACAATTTCTGTCTAAAATATTTTTTACTCAGATATACACTATGGCAACAAAAAGACATTTATAGGTCTCTCTGCTGTTTCCAAGTTCAGATGCTTTTTTACACTTTTATTTCTTTACTTCATATTAGACAGTTCCAACATTTTCTCTTGCTTTTCCTGTTCCTCGGTGTTCCTAATGAAAACTCCAGCAATAAATGGCCAATAAAAGAAAAATTCACACTTCAGGTGAGATTTTATCATATATTTTTCATGCATTCCCAAATTCCTACCCCCAAAATCCACAAATAGGAAATCATGATTAAAGCTAAGAAATCATAGCAGAAGGTACAGCTAGTGGTGTCTCCCAGACTTTACTCACATCTTAGTCTAATGCAAGTAATACTTGGAATTTGCTGCATAGGTGCTTATTTCCTAAGCTTCCTGCAAAAATTGTTACCTATTCTATTACTTTCCTGTGGAATGACTAAAGAGCTGTATTTTTGCCCCAGTCCATAAGAGCTATTGCATAGGCTTAATGCTATTCATGAGACTATATGAGACACGGAGGACTGATGACAGATAACAATCAGTCTTAAAACATCACGGATAGGCTTGAGAATCAATCACCTACACTTTAAAAACAGTTCTCTACTCCCACCTATTCATTCAAAGGCAGAGGATAAGCTGCTCTGTCAGTGAGGTGACAGAGGCAGTGTCACAGGTGCTGCATTGATGGTTTTGGGGGGGAGTGCAGCAACACCAGGCACTGTCAGAGCAACAGGGGCTTGTCCTGACCTGCTTCTCCCTTTGCCAGTGTAGCCCATTTGCCAGAGGTGGGATGAATCCTTCCCTCACTCCCTTGAGCATGGCTGAAGCATTTTGGCCCAGCTGCCAGGAGTGCCCTTAGCTGGGACAGGCCTTGTCCCCAGGGCTGCGTTGGGCATCCCACCAGGACACAGCAAGGCTTCACCATTCTGAACAGAGTCTGCAGCTCACAGGTGCACACAAAGGGAGATGGGTCAGCTGCTTTTCTGAGCAGTAGCTCCTGTCTCGTACTTAATGGGCTTCAGGTAATCAGTCCAGAGGTCCCATGGAGTTAAACACAGATATAATTCCTTCCCTCAGAGCAGGCTGGGGATCTGCAGACAGGGTTCAGGCACAATGCTAAAATCCCATTCAAGCAGAAATGTCACATTATTTACTTACTAAAACAATGCTCTTATTACAAAGACATGTTAGGAGTGAACATACGACAGCATCTATTTTAGGTTGTCATTGATCTTTAATTTGCTATGACCTGAAGGTTTTCCATGTAGTCAGTGCTTTTTGGCCGAAATATATGACTGCAGGGAAATGAGTAAATGAGTGCCAGAGTTGTTCTTTTTTTCCTATGAAAAGACTGAAATTGCTTTGTGTAAATGTGTGGAAAATGCTGATATTTTGTTTCTATAAATACTTCGCCTCCTGCGTGCTGTATTTCATTTGTACTGTTTCCTGGGAGTATTTGGCTTCTTATCACTTTTATGCAGGGTGCTGAATACAAATGAGCTACAGTTTACCCAGCAACCAAGCTGTGGAGCATTTGTGGCTGTTGTGCATTTCCTGAGCAAGGGTAACTACTGAATGAAGCAGATTACCCTGTAGTCTTGCAAAACACTGAGGATTATAAAACATGCATTTAGTGGATAAATACACAGAGGAAAATGCACAGACGATCTCTGTTTCTATATATATTGGATGTGTGTGTACATGAATATAATTGGGTGATGCAAAGGAAAAAAAAACAAACCTGAAATAATCCATCATTTTTAATGACAATTTAAATATAAGGCAGGCAAAAACTATCAAAGTTGCATTTCTTATTCTCAGTGATACCACCTATAACCAGGCTCCTTGTTTATGATGTGTATAAACAAGGCTCCATTACTACAGGCTCATGAGGTCACAGGGTGGTTATTCACACTTGAAGTAACCTCAGAAGATAACTAGTCCTACTCTGAGCCCTGCCAGCTCTGAGGTCAGACCAGGTTCCTCAGGGCTTAATACAGTTGTCCCTTGAAACCCCTGAGCATAGAGACTGTACAGCCTCTCAGAGCAGCTGTCCCATTGTCTGACTGTCCTCCTGAGGAAAATCTTTTTCCACATACCCATTCTGAACCTCTCTTGTTTCATCATCTGGTATCTCTCATTCTTCTCCCATGCACCTCTATGAGTTAAAACCCTGGCCTTGCCTCCTTGATGACCTCCCCATAGTTGCTGGGGGGCTGCTGTCAGGTGCCTTCAAAGCCAACTCTTCTCCAGGCTGGACAAACCCAGTTTCCTTAGCCTGTCCTCAGAGGGAAGTTCTGCAGGCCCCAGCCAGCCTGGAGGCCCTCACTGAACTCACACCAGCTCATCATCCTCTTCCTTTTATTTGAAAGGGGCAAAACTGGGCACAGGGCAGCAGACATGGTCTCACTACTGCTGAGTAAAGTGGTTTAGTTACTCCTCTGACCTCCTGGCCATGCTCGCAGTAGTACAGCTCTGGTTCCCCCAGCCACTTTTGCTGCCAGGGCACACTGCTGGATAATGCCCAGCTTGTACCTACCGACATCCCCAGGTCCATATTGGCAGAGCTGCTTCCCAACAGTTGGGCACCAGTTGTGATCCTACAGGGTATTCTTCTTTACCAAGTGCAGGATGTGACATTCCTCTGTGTTGAATTTCAGGAGAGCCCTTCTAGCCCATTCCTTCAACCTGTCTGTGTCCCACTGGATGGCAGACCTGCCCTTCCATTTATTACATGACCCCCACATTTGGTCTAAACCTGATTAGAGTGCACTCATGGTGTTATTGAAGAAGATGTTAAACTGAACGTGTCCCAAAACACATGCCTGCTGCACTCCACTTGTTACTGGCCTCCAAACATAGGATGGTCCATTTACTGCTACCCTTTGAGCCCAACCATCCAAGCAGTTTTTACACACCAATTATCCACACATCCAGACCATAATGTCCTCATTTGGATGCAAGAATATCACAGGAGACAGTGTCAAAAGCCTTGCTAAAATTCAGGTAAATATCATCCATTGAAGAAAAGTGTTCCTGGAGAACTCACTATCTCACCAGTGACCAAAATTAGACTAACTGGCTTGTGTTCCCCACGTTATGTTTTCAGTCTTTTCTGAAGACAGGTGCAAAATTTGACCTCCTCCAGTTCCTGGGCATCTCTCCTGCTCTGCAAGAGCTTTCAAAGGTGACGGAGAGTGACCTTACAAAGGCAGCATCCAGCACAGCGAGCAGACTTAGATGTAGCACATCGGGTCCCATGGACCCCTATGGGCCAAGTTGTCTTGAGATTCCTGACTCAGTCCTCATCCACTGCCAGTCTACTCATGAACCCACCCTCTGCACTCCTGAAATGTTTTGGCAGTGGGGTTAACCAAGGCTCTCTTTGTTGTGAGGGGGAACAGCCTAGTAGATCCAAGAGGAAAAATTTAAATTTTGTCAAGAACATTTTGGGTGAAAAATACAAAGAGCTTTTACAAGACTTTTTGAAACATGTCAGGAAGCTTTCCCCTAGCTGGGCAATTAGCCATGGGCAGAGAAGGCATGGAAAAGTGTGCTCGGAGTTACACACCTGACATCATCATCCAAGTCACTTTTAGCTTTTTGTGACTCAAAGCCTGAGCAAGGACTTTGTGTTGCTTTTGGAGGGGAATGGCAGTGTAAGTGCTGATGTTCTCAGCCCTTTGCATGCATGTGCCACTTCTTTAATTGCTAAAATACACACATAGATATGCCTGATCTTGTTACACAAGAGCATTTATAGTGTCTCAAATCAATTTAAATGAGTCTTGTTCAACTGGTTGACAAATGTAAGACAGATGCACTTCCAATTTTTTCCTTTACTTAAATTAAACTGTAGAGTCAGGGACATAGTTTGCCAAGTTAGGCACAATGATGTCATGATTACTGTAAGTTAATGGTCTCTGTACCATGATTTCCACCTACTTAATATTTGGAGTATTAAACCTATATTCTTTGGTATTCTTTGGGATAAGCTTTTCAGGTTCTATGTTGTAGTAAAATAGAAACATATTTTATAAATATAAAACATATTCTAGCAAAATGTGACATAATGTAACATTATTAAACACAGAACATACTTAGTGAAAATTAATTAGTTCAGTAGAACATAATTGTCCCTTGTAACCCAGTGGTTTCCACATACAATTTTCATGGGACTGGAGTAAGAGAAAATGAGGAGATGGACTCTCACATGGAAATGAGTATAAACAGCAACGGAGGAGTGTCCTTCCATCCAGATGCTCTCTGCACTGACAAGACAAGTAGGAGAGCAACCAGCGATGAGTAACCCTTCTTTCTTATGAAGAAAGAGCTGACAAAGGAACAGAAACCTCTACAATTATTTCAATGTGTAAATACTGTGGTGGAAACAGAGCAAGATGGGGGAGAGAAAGGAGCAAGCAGAGCTTGTCTAGGCTCTAAGAGCCCTTACCCTTTGGCCAGCATTGCTCCTTCACATTTTCAGAAGCATTTAGCATGTCCAGACTGCACAACAGACTGAAACTACACAGAAATTAAGAGCAAGATGGGAAAAATCTAGCAAAGATGGCACCAAATGCAATGCTGCCAACACCAAAGGCACTCTGCATCTCTTTGGGTAATCTTAGACTGTTATGCCTTTCCACCTTTGCAGAGAAAATGAAGCTTGACTTTTCTGAAATTCAGAAAATGTCATAGCACTTTTTAGCGTCACTAACAATGTGACAAATTAAGTCTGACTGCTGTGTGCAACCTCCAAGCTGAGCAATGTCTGCTGCATGATGGATAAGCTTCATCTCAAATGTGCAGAAACCAATTTGGGGCCATTTTCAGGGAAATTTGGACTGCAGAGAATTGGTTCTCTTCTAAAATATAGTGCCTGTTCTGTAAGGGTATTGTACCCTGGAATCCTGGTTTGAATGGCAAGGTTGGAAGTAGCCCAGTGCACATGAAATCAATAAACAGAATCAGGATGAAATGGTCAAGGAGCTGCAGTTGATCAAATGGCAGTTGATAATACTTATTAGCTGATTGTATAATTTTTCTATAAACAAATATATACCAGACAAAATCTAGCCTTCTGTTGAAATGGTCCCCTGCCACGATTCCCACAAACCCTGCTTTCCTTCTCCCATAGCCTCTCTGTGTCTGTTTGGGGGTTATCTGAAATTATGGGGTACCCAAAGATTTATTTTCAAGTGCCTCTGTTTTTGACAGGCTGTAGATTACCCAAACATGGAAAAAATACCTTAATTCTGTTTCCCTGATTTCAAAGGACTTAATTCACCCACACATGGACCACTTTTTCTGTAGCAAATGCAATAGCTATCCTGTCCTTAAGAATACAAAGGATTGATTTTCCTTTCATTTAGAAGTCTAATTTAGAAATTTTTTTGAGTTTAAGATGGAAAGAGAAAAATTAAAAATCCTTGTTGATTTTCTGGGAAGTAAGGTGGTCAAATCACATACCAAATTTCACATAGCAAAATAGTGGAATGCAGTCATCCTGTAAATATCAAAATCTCTTTTTCTTGAAGAATTGTCATACTGTCTATGGGGGTTTTCTTTTGCCTGGAGTCTAACAAAATGAAACTTCTGTTATTGCATCTGTTTGTATTTGTGCCTGTTTGCCAGAATCCTTTGCTAACTTTGAGCTCATTGAGTTTAAATCCATTTGGAGAGAAAGACAGAGAACGCAGAGATCCTGAGCTTCCACTGGCAGCCAGTGGGAAGAGGAGACGAGAGGTAGGCAAGGAGCATTTGGCCAGCCCCTGTTCTGCTCACCCTTCACAGTACCCAGGGTGTGGCAGCAGCCAGGCTTGGCACACCCAGCGTACCGTGCAGTACAGCTGCAGGTAATTCCAATTTCTTGCCCACCTAACAGACACAGAGATGGGGCACAGTTGGAAGGAGAACAGCCAATGCCTCAGGTCACTGCAGATGGAGTAGTGAGGAAGCATAGATCCCAGGTGGGTGAGGATGCTGCAGGGAGAGAAGGTGCAGCGGGATGTGGATACACAGCCTTAAGTCAGACTCTATTAATTTTGCTCTTCAAGGAACAACTTGCAGCTTCTTTGGTGTCTCAGGCATTCACGAGTGAAGAAAGAGAAAAGCATGTGGATTGTTATGTTTATTAATTTTTTGTTCCTTACATGGTGCTAATATATTACTAATACCTCTTCTCAAGAAGTCTTATTGCAGGGTAGGACTATAGGTAAGACTACACATGAAAATCTCTGGAGCATCACTAGTTATTCTGCCTGTTCCTCTTTCTATAGTGATTTCTCTTCAGATCTGGGGAATCTGAAGCCACTGTGAATGCCTGATAAAGGGCCTTTTGGAAAACACAAAAGCAAGGACAGTACTGTGAGCAAGTCCTCTTTTTCTGATGCAATGTGAATAATCACACATGGCATGCAGCACACTGGTGTAAGAAACCAGGGCTGGAGAGCAGGGTGTCACTCCTGAGGACTTGCTAGTTCTCACAAAGTAGGATTTGGCAAGCTGTACTTTTGTTTGATTTATGAGAATAGTCTTCTAAAATGCTTTTCATGAAAGCCTATCTTGTAGTGTGACATTTCAGCAGAGAAAATTACTTCTGCACTTTTTTAAAGGAAAACTGCAGGAACACACCAGGTGTGAGATCTGGAGCAGAAATCTTGAGGAGTCAAAAGCAAAGGACATTTAATCCTGACCAAGCAGACTAAACATTTGGTACAAAGCTGGAGAACATTCAAGATAATAATAACGTGCTCTGCATGTTGCAGTACATCTCCTCTAGCAGATGGAGTCCAAAAAGGTCACATCAACCATGAGTGAAGAAAGAAAGGAAAACACTCAGCAAGATGGATATTGCTCAGAGCATTAATTTTCCCACAACTTCTTTCCCAGCAGGGTCACAAGCAATTAAGAGTCCTCATAAGTGGGACCACTTCCACTGACATACTTTCCTCTCACCCAGAATTTCTTTCAAATTTCTTACTTTGGGCAGGTGGTGGGTTGTGATCCAACAAAACTCATTTCTATTTGCAAATTAACCTAGAAATTAAACTTTCTCAGACAAGAGAATGAAGTATTCTATCCTTCCATACTTCTCATTTTGTATGGAGTGAGGTGATCAGCAGCTTTCTGTCTACTACTGTCCACTTCTGTCAAGCAACAGGAAAAAAGAGTCAAAACATTAACATTAATATTTACTCAACAAAGTAGGAGTTTATGAAAAACGGATTGAGAAAAAAAATAAGCATATATAAGAAAGGCGTCCCTGGTCTTGAAAAAACAGAGCTGACAACTTTCACATCAGGATATTTATTTTAATATTTATGTGTTCCTAAATGTTCATCTGATTCCATTTCTCTTTGAAATTCAAGATAAATATCCAAGATGTCGGAAAAGAGAAAGGGTCATTGTGATAGCAGAAATGACAGTGATAGCATCATACATCACGGTGATGAGATGTCTCACCTGGGAATCAGAGTATTTTCCATGTAATATCCACTTGGAAGATCACATGACCATTGTACCTGTCTGCACTGGAGTAAATATTGTGTCCCAGGGCATGCCCATGCTCCTCTGCACACTCAGTTATGGTGACTGTTTAAAAGCATAACACAGTCTTGGCAAGTCTGGATGGATCTGTTCAGGTTTTTATATCATGCCCATTGACATGCTGTCTAAGGGCTTCTTTGCTGTGTTACCCATCAGAAATGCCATTTTATCTACGGGTATCAAGTAGCACAATCCTTCATATGCAGCTGACTGCATTTATTTGTGATATGACTTGAATGGATGCACATGCAAGGTCTACATAAAAAATCACCTGAGCTTATGAACTGGAATTCGAAGGAAAGCTCCAAAATGCACATTTCAATGTTATTTCTCATTCATTGAAGTTCTATTTCAATGCCATTTTTCTTCTCAAAAAAAGGGGGGATTTCATTTTTATCTAAGGCTATTGCATGGATACAATAGGCATCTGTTTTTAAAGCAAGCAAATTTTTAAATGTTCTTTTAAAGAAATTCATATGTGCTTATCTATATGCATATTTATATTTCTAACCCCCCAAACACCTGTTTTCTGTCATGTGAATTTTCCAAAACAATCACTCATTTTTAATTTCAGCAAGACAGGACCGTCTGCTGCATCCTGCTGGCACTCCAGGCTCTCTCTTCAGGCTCTGACGAAGCCCTCACTCTTCACACTGGCCCTGCTGCATCTGCCTTTCATTCTACCTCATCCTCCTCCAACTCACGAGGAAGGCTCCTTGACACTTTCAAGACTTCCAGAGAGGGTGGTCAGTGCCTGATAGCCCCTCAATGGGTGCAGTGGGGATGCTGCAGAAGAAGCTGCACAGAACACCCCTCGTGGGCAGAGCAGGAAAAAAAATCCTTCTTCCTCTTCATGGGAAGGTGGAGGTGACCACCAGATAAATTGCAATTAAATCACTTAAATCAGAAAACACCTTGTCTGCAAAACTAGTTGTGAGTGGTGATAACAGATAAATAGTTTTCCATTTTGAAGTGTCCTGGAATTTTTAGGTGTCTGCATGAAACAGAACTGAGTTGTGGAATAAGAGTCCTAAACTCTTTGGGGTGAAATAGGTGTGTATCTTTCAGACAGGTGCTTTATCTGTCAAAATGGCATTTGTAGACATTTAAAACATTATAGCAATACCAAACCCTGGAACTGTTTCCTGACAGCATGTTGAGTGCCACTTGGGAAGGGAGGATGCATCAAAGGCTTCCCAAAATGGCACCTCTGGATGGCTACAGCAGTCATGCTTCATGGAGTAATGTCAGTGTCTTGTCTGGTTCATGGGAACATCATGACTTTGTTACAGTTTGGGGAAATTATTGTTGGGCCTATTCTTTTTCATAGAATCATAGAATAACTGAAGTTGGAAGGAACCCATAGGGATCATCAAGTCTGACTCTCTGTTCCTCACAGACCTACCTAAAACAAAACCATAAGACTAAGTGACATTCAGATGCTTCTTGAACTCTGTCAGGCTTGGACCCATTACCACTTCCCTAGGGAGACTGTTTCAGTGACTGACCACTCTTTCAGTGAAGAACCTTCTCCTAATGGCCACCCCGAACTTCCCTTGATGCAGCTTCATTCCATTTCCTTGTGTCCTGTCATTGGCCATCAGAAAGAGAAGATCAGCATCTGCCCTTTTGCTGACACCTTGAGGAAGTTGCACACTGCAATGAGGCCACCCCTCAGCCTTCTCCAAGCTGAACAAACCCATGGACCACAGCCATTCCTCCTACATCTTGCCCTCAAGATCTTTCACCGTCTAAATTGCCCTTCTCCGGACACAATCTAACAGCTTTATATCCTTTCTTACATTGTGGCACCCAAAACTGCACACAGTACTCAAGGTACAGAGTAGAACGAGACAATCCTCTCCCTCGCTGGCTGGTGATGCTGTGCCTGATGCCCCCAGGACAGAGTTGGCCCTCACTGCCAGGGCACTGTTGACTCATACTCAGCTTGTCATCAAACAGGACCCACAGATCTCTTTCCACAGGGATGCTCGCCAGGCTTTCAGCCTCCTATTTTTTCATATGATCAGGATTACCTGTTCCAGGTAGAGAATCCATCACTTGCTTTTGTTAAATTTCATATGGCTGGTCATTGCCCAGCCCTGTAGTCTTACCCACATTTCTCTATAGGGCCTCTTTACCCTCAAGGGAGTCCACAACTCCTCCTAGTTTAGTATCATTGGCAAACTTACTTAATATGCATCAAATTCTGCATTCAGATAATTTATAAACAAATTACAGAGCTCTGGCCCCAAAATGGAGCCCTGTGGAACCCCACTGGTGAGCAAGCGACAGCCTCATGCTGATGTAATCCCATCTACTGTAACACTTTGAGCTCAGTCTCTCAGTCAGTTGCTCACCCAGTCTATTATGGACTTGTCTAGCTGCGTGCTGGATATTTTGTCCAGAAGGATACTGCAAGAAACAGTAAGGTTTTTGCTTTGCTTTACTGGTGATGTGTTTTGTTGGTTTGGTTTTGTTTTGGGTTGGGTTGGGTTTGGGGGGCTTTTTGTTTGTTTTTTTGGCACTTACAGTGACTTTAGGATAAACCACCAGTGATCCAGCTGGAAGAGAAGGACAGGAAATCCAGCAGTGTTCATAGTTCACAACAATTTCTGTTTGCTTGCCAATGAAATAAACATCCTTAGATTATTGTTGCTGTAGAATTAAGATGCAGATGTGGTGCATGGTAGCTCCTGCAAAGTGGTGTATTACACAAATCATTAAAATCACTGAAAAGATATAAAATGAGGCAAAGAAAACTGGGACTAACACTGACCTAAAACAGTTTCTCTGTCTTGTTTCTCCCTGATCAGATGATAAATGAATTAACTTGCTAGCTCAGGTGTTGCTCATGCTTTCTGAATTTTTGCCTGTTGGAGGGACTGTGTATGGGTGGGGATGAAGAGACTTGGATCTGTTCAGCACAAAGAAGAGGATCTCACTGCAGTCTTGAACCACCTAACAGGAGGCTCTGCTGGAGCTGTGAGGGCAGTGGTGAGGGGCACTTGGCACAAGCTGTGGACACTGTCACAAGTTTTTTGCAACTGAGCTGTGCAGACCAAGCAGGGAGACATGGAGGACACAGAAAGTTACAAGAATTAGAGTAATTCTTTGAATGTTACAAGTAACTTATAACACAAAGTTACAAGAGTAATTCTTTTACTGATGTGCATGATGTGTCCTGTTCCAATTGTGGCCCCTCAAATGTGATTTTTAAACACAGTTCTGAAACCTTTCAAACATTCAGACACAACATGATTCAATGAATCAGTACTTAACATACTATTGCAAAGCAACTGTAATTGTGTGGTGTCATCATCCATCTGCTTCTTTCATTGACCTAGACACGCCTGGAAGTTGGTCTTAGAACCAATAGAGTGATTAAGGCTGGAAAAGACCTCTAAGAGTATCAAGTCCAATTATTAATCCAGCACTGCAAGGTCCACCACTAAACCATGTCCTTAAGCACCACACCTACACATTAGGTTACCCAGAGAAGTTGTGGAGACCCCATCATTGGAAGCATTTAAGGCCAGGCTGGATCGAAGGAGCTCGGAGCAATCTGGTCTAGTGAAAGGAGTCCCTGTCCATGTCAGGGGATTTAGAACTAGATGATGTTTAAGGTACCCTCCAACCCAGACCACTCCACAGCTCTATGATTCTGTGAGGTTTTGAACACATACAAGGATTCCACCACTTCCCTGGGTAGCTTGTTCCAATACCTGACCACCCTTTCAGTGAAGAAGTTTTGCCTAATACCCAATCTAAACCTCCTCTGCTGCGACTTGAGGCCATTTCCTCTTGTCTCATCACTTGTTACCTGAGAGAAGATACACCACCATCTCAGTATAACCTTCTTTCAGGTAGTTCTAGAGAGAGAGAAATCCCTCTTGAGCCTCCTCTTCTCCAGCCTAAACACCCCAAACCTCCTCAGTCGCTCTCCATGAGACTCGTGCTCAAAACCCTTCCCTAGCTTCGTTGCCCTTCTCTGGACATGCTGCATGCATTTCCTCAGTGGTCTCCTCGATTTTTTGGGGTAGCATCACCCGGGAGCTACCAATGGGGGACCACCCACCCTCCGCGTCCCGGCGGGGCTGTGCGGGGCTGTGCGGGGTTGTGCCGGGAGGCGGCGGGCGAAGGTGGTC
>JAOXXN010000471.1:53823331-53847025 GCA_026770055.1 Myrmophylax atrothorax
AACGTGAAGAAGCTGAAGGTGTCGGAGCTGAAGGAGGAGCTGAAAAAGCGGCGCCTCTCCGACAAGGGCCTCAAGGCCGAGCTCATGGAGCGGCTCCAGGCCGCGCTTGACCAAGAGGAGGCCGGCGGGGGCGGCCCCGCCAGCGGCGCGGCCGAGCCCGGCAACGGCAGCGTGGAGGGGGAGGCGGCCGAGAGCGGCGGGGGCGCCGCGCAGCCTGCCCGCCGGCCTGGGCTCCCTGTGAGTGCGGGGGGCGCGGGGCGCGGGAGCATGAGGAGGAGGGATGATGAAGGGGTGCGGGGCGGTCCCGCCTGATGGGTGGCATGTCTTTTTCCAGGAGCCTGGTCAACGGGACCTTCTCCGAAGTCAAGGACAGGATGTTTTCTCACCTGCCCTCCCTGCAGCTGCTGTAAGTATGGCACTGGAAAGGAGCACGGCCAAGTAGCACTTCGCCCGTTCCTCCTAGAGTCCCTTTAAACAGAGCCCCGTCGTTTTTCCTAAATAGAGTCCCTTTCCCTTGTAAAAAGGGAGGTAACAGCTAAATCCCCAGCTTGTGCTGCTCTCCAATGGAGCCGCCGTTTCATAAGTGATGCATTTTCTGCTCATAAACTACTTCGTAAAATGTGTATTTAGATACTGAGGGAGGGCAAAATGTTTTCTGATGCCCTAAGTTTCTCTTTAACTTTAGGTTTAATTAGTTTAGGGCTGAGTTTTCCTCTCCAGAGTCATGTGGTGGCTTTCCTGCTCACGCTATGCCCGGGAGTCTGACAGTGGCTTTGGGATGTTGCAGGCACGACGGGGCAAGCAGAGGCTGCCAGGACACACCTCAGAAGGAAGCGTCTGTGTGTGAAGTGCTGGTGTTGTCTGCAGCATGACTCTGCTTCGGTATCCAATTTGGAGGGTGGCTCCTCGGATGCTTTCTGACTCGGTGGTCCACTGTCCCAGGAGACAGTGGTCCTGCTCCCAGCACTCTGCAGCCGTCCTTCCCTCCTGTCCTCGGGCAAGTCGCTTTGTAGTGTCCATGTTGCAGCTAGGCGTGTGCCTGAAGCTTGAGGAGCTTACCCAAGCTTTCTTAATTTAGCTGTCCTGGGAGGCAGCAGCAGGGAAGGTACAGAGACACAGACTGCGGTACAAGCCCCCTGGGGAGCCTGGATACTGGTTTCTCTGATAATCTGCAGCAAAGCCAAGCTGCAGCCTTTGCCCTGCCTATCCCAGTGAAGCCTGCCAGGAACTCCTGATAGCAAGCAGACCCCCCACACCTCCCTCTGTAACCCCCCAGGCAAAGCCGTACTGCAAGGAAAAATTTAGCAAAGCCAGAAGCCTGCCAGAAACCTTGGCTGAGTGGTTGCCACAGAGCTAGATGTTAAAATTGGTCTTAGAAAGAGGTGGTCTCCAAAGACGTCTGGTAGCATGATGGCCAGCCTCCTCTCCTTGGGCACCCCACCTCATTTGACTCAAAGGCCTGTTGCACTACTGGGAGGAGCAGCACCCTTTGCAAAATGCTGGGGAGAAATGGGCAAAGCAAGGGCTGAAAGCTTTCACCTCCTTTGATGTCACACCAGTTCCAAAAGAAAGTCTCTGTGTTATTTGGGAGCCCTGAGCAGAGAGCAGGAGGACCTTGCCCATGTGTGAATGGGGGCAAACAGCAGACCTGTACCGGCTGGAAAGGACAGGGAGGAATCCAAGGGTGGGTTAAGAAAAACTGTGAGTGGAAAACAAGAGATGGGGGAATCTGGCTTGTTTTGGATGGTGGTACTAGGAAAAGGGAGGAAGATCAGAAGAAGGTTATCCCTTTTCCTTAGCTGTAGTAGAGTTCCAGGAGGAGATGCTACTAGGGTGTGTGTTGTGGTGGGGCGGAGGTCAGTTGTTGCAGAAGTCAGAAGTTGCTCATGTCACTTTATGCAGTAAGTCAGATGTGGCAGTGAGAGGGTTTTTCATCACCACAATGGCCTTGGGCCCTGACAAATTCTGTCAGTTAGTGCAATTTGTGACTATTCCCTTAAACATAAGAAAAAAATAATAATTAAATGGCAAAAGAGCTGCATACATAATTGAGCACTTGGGCACCTCAGGACAATGTCTTCTGTGGCAGTAGTTATGGTAAAACAGTAACGCAAGGATTTATTTTTGATGGCAGTCTGCATCATTGTCAGATTTCTTTGGGATAATTTAAGAAGCATTTGTCTAGTATTAGCATAATATCCAGAGACCACAGGGAAAGTTTGCATTTCATGTTCATTAGTCTTCTAAATTAATTTTAGTAAAATGCCTAAAACCATACAGAAAGAGGATTAGTAAGTTGCTCTAATAAAGTGATTAGTGAAGACATGTTAATTCGCAGAGAAAAATTCTGAGATTTTCCAAAAATTATTTTTTTGAGTAGTGTTCATTTTTTAGACCAAATGAGAAGTTTTGCTATTTTCTTGAAAGGCAATTACTTTCTGTGGCTTTGAACAGCAACACTGGAAATCATCTGCTCTTGTGCTTTGATACAACAATGGAAGAACTTTGCTGGCAAAGTCTCCCTGGCATCCTTCTCCCTGATCGCCTTGTCCTGGCTCAGGTGACAGCCACTCTGGAGCAGTTCTAACAAGTTTTGTGCCTGATGTTCACACAGGAGGAGGGCTAGGCAGTGCCTGGAGGAGGCAGCACAGCTGCTCTTCCTCACCACCTGCAAACACAGGGCTTTGCTTTATAAGGATAGCAGGACTCTGGTGGTTTGGGTATGTCTGTGTTTCCAGCTGATAAACTTGCTCCTGTCTTCTCACACCATGGGCTACACCTTGCCTGCAGGTCAGGCTTGTAACAGCACCCTGGGAGCACAGAATGAGTGAGTGTTGAACCAATGCAGCTGCATAAATGAGAGCTGGTGCTGGTGCTTGGGGGCTTACGATCACTGCTGAGATGGTCTCTTTAAAGTTGTCAGTGGGACTGGAGGGGTGGTAAGAAACAGACATGCACACTCAGCAGACCTGCCATCTGATGATGGCTTGACCTGCTCGGGGGACTGCAGAGTTGAAGACCAGGTGGCATTTAGCCAAGGCCAGTGGCACAGTGAGCGTCTTTTCTGGGCAGTAGTAGACATTAACTGCCATGACAAAATGCATTTGATTTTTTTTTGATAGCCCATTTCACAATATTTTATGTGTGCTGCATTGGTGGGCAATATGGGCTCAAGTCAGTAAGATTAGTTTGGTTGTGGACAATAAACACAATGGGCATAATCCAGTGTGTCAGGTTTTAATGTGCTTTCCTAATGCCTGCTCTCCATTTTCAGCTTGCTGAACTCCAACTCCTTCACTATTATACGAGATGATGCCTTTGCTGGTCTCTTCCATCTAGAATACCTGTAAGTTGGGTACTTTATGTTCTTTATAAATAAAGATGTTTTGATAAGTTGCCAAGACTTCTGCTGTGGAATCTTGGTCTTTACTATGATTCTCAAGAGCAGGGGAGATGAAGGATTTATGTCCCACTCCTGCGCAAATGTTATTTACAGGGGCTCACAATTTTTCAAAGGTTACTGTGCATTCTTAAAAGATGCTGCGAATGCAAGGCGTCTGTGTGCAATTACAGCACACCAAAAAGTTGTTAGCAAGAGCTTGGCTTGGCTTTCCAAAACAATGCCGTCACTGCCAAGAGGATTTTAACCTCAGACAAGAGGTGAGAAAGCCTGTTCTGACCTGCAGGCGGCCTGAAGAGGAGTTTCAGAGTATCTGTGTACTGCCCAGAACAACCTTGGTTACCATTCTCATTCTCTTCCCCCAACTTTCTTCTCCAACTTCGCCTTTTTTCTGGTATACTATTTAATGCCCATGTCATTTATCTTTTTATAATAATTAATTATAAATACATAAATACATTTTTCATACAGTATAAATTATTGTAATTATTTATAGTATTTAAATTTATTTAAATCTCCTTTTGTTTACATGGTTCACTTACATTTTTTACAGTACTTTCATTTCCTGATCCTTTTTGATGTTTATTTTTAGTTCACTCCTTTTTTTTTTTTTTTTCAAAAAAAGTATTAGCCATGTTACAGGATTGTCTTACCTTCATATTCCAAAGGAATGGCATTTCTGTGTGTTACTGGATATGAGCTGGTGTGTTTGAAACTATGAGTACAACCTCAGAAAAATTCCTCTTTCCACCCACCTTTCCATACTGAAAGGTAGCTGTGGAAAACATTTGTCCTTTTCTAAAGGAAGACTGATGTTGATAAAACTTGACTCTTGCTAAAGTCTTGCAGGCAAATAGATATTAAGGTGGAGTATATTCAGGGTTAATAGTCTGATACATGTAGAGCAGCCAACAATGGAATTTTCAGACCACGAAAGACAGGATAATGGTAAATGGTGTATGCTAAAATTCATGATTCAGCTACATCTGGATTTTCAGAGCTAGCAAGTTATCCTTTCTCTTTTCCTTGTATATACAGGAAAGAGAATTATTTACAGTATGTTGGTAAAAAGGAAGAATAACATTTTTATGTTGTATCATTAATGACTTGCTTTCAAGTACTGATGAGCTTGTCCTTGCAGTCATGGCAAGACCTACTCTCCTCAACTGGTCAAAGGGGAATTCTCTGTCCCCAGTCATCAGCTGCAAGCCAGAGAGCAGGATGAAGATTAGTAAAGCCACACAGTTTGAAATTCCTTTAGCAGCTGAACGAGTGGTCTCCATTACTGGTTGTGGTTGCCCTTCCTTCCAAATCTATAGAGCTCTTCCTCTTCTAGCAAATCTCCCCTACACCTTTTGGAAACTGGCTGTGAGTAGCCTTTCTCTGTGGTTTGTTTTTTCAGCCATGCAGCCAGTAAAACTATTACAGTTTCCATAACTCATGTTCCTTAGTTACCAGGGCTCAGACTTTGCAGGGAATAAGGAAACCTCACTGAGAAGCAAGAATGACAAGCATCTTTGCATACAAAGCAAAGTCTCTGGACAAAGAGCAGCTGGGGAGCACTCACAGCAGATACCCATAAATATAATATATCTCCAGCTGTGTCCTGCTGCACTTGCAGCACCAAAATGACATACAATGCCCCCTTAATCTGACTCTGTGTAGAGAGTCTGGGTAAAACAGGTCTGATAAAGATGGGAGCTTTGCTGGCAAACCGAGTGGCGTTCCCAGGGTAGCATCTCTTGGAGGCCAGGTTTGGTGACTCAAGAATCTGCCAAATTACTGAGCCCAAATTTGCATCATCTTGCTGTACTGTGTGCAGTGAAGCCCTGTTTATTTGCACAGACCAGTGAGTTGGCACTGTGTGGGAATGCCAGGTGCCAGTGAGGGTGTCAGGAGGCAGTGTGGCTCTCTGCTCTGTAGATTGAATTCGTGTCCTCCTTCAGCCTTGTGACTGCTGACCCTCTTCTGACATCCTCCACATAGACACAGCACTTTCTCATCTGCACCCTTTGCATGCAGACAGGGTCCCAGTCACTTCATGAAGGATTTTGGCTACGTCTAAACTGCAGAACCCAGAGCACTTGTCATCTCCTGCATTCCCGTCTTGACTCTCTTGATAAGAGACCTTGTCTCATAGCATTTTTCCTGTAACTTCTCTGGAAGGCAAACAAGGATGCATAGGAGGAAGGCAGGCACATTAACCTCATCAAACCTTTTATAAAGTCAGCATGCAGTTGTCTTCACCCAGGTACAGCTGTACTATGCAATATCTTGATGACCACCTGGCTGCAATCGCTTTGCTGGGCTGCCGGTGTATTTAGGGATGTGTCCTCAAGTGCTCAGGGGTCAAGATACTCAAATATCAGCTCTTTCTTTAAATGCTGATGTGCAGTCAGGAAGAGCAGCTCCTGGAATCGATATGTGCCTGTCATTATTCCCCTGGGGCACAGGGCCGTGACCGGTGTGCAGCCAGGCACCCTGTAGAGGTGACGTCCTGACTGGAGAGAGCTGAACTGTGGCAGCCATAACAAAGCCAAGGCAGTGGCCTTGCCATTTATGCAGATATTGAAGGTCTGCAGTTCAAGTCATGGCTGTGTGGGTGTGGAGGTGGCACTCTATGTGCTGCCATGGGAGTTCCCCATCAAAGTGCTGGTCTGCAGCCTGGGCAACCCTGGCAGCTCGGTGCTGCCTTGTGGTTTAAAATGTAGGTGATTTGTGAGGGGAAGGTAGGATTTTAGCTTCTAAAGTACGTCCCAGGAGCCCCTTCTGTGCAGGTCTCTTGCCTCACACAACACACCCCAAGAGGATTAAAGAAGAGGAATCTTTTTTTTTGCCTTTTTCTCTTTGTTCCTTTTCTGCTGGACATTTGTGTTGTGTGGATATCCCTTATGCTGCTTGGTACTTGCATCGTTCCTTGCAGTCCACCCAAGGAAAGGGGATAAGGAAAAGTGAGCAGCTCCACTGAGACTTCCTCTCTTTCAGTCTGAAGGAGATGCCCAGGAATCTGCTGAATTTGGCAACCATAGCTTAAAGCACTGGTGATGCTAATAATAATGTTAATTAAAATATTTTAAAATACTTCTTTTTCTTTATCTTTTTTTTTTTTGCCTAGATTCATTGAAGGAAACAAAATTGATACCATTTCAAGAAATGCATTTCGTGGCCTTCGAGACCTGACTCACCTGTAAGTTACTTAACACTTGGAAATTTCTACTTGAACAAAACTCTTCTGGGGGACCACTGGCTTTCCTGCCACACAGAAAACCTCTCTTCCCTCTATTTGTCAGCTTCCTCCTGCAGTCAACAACATGCCTTCCATAAATTAAAAACTGGCCTTATAGCAATTCCTGCTTGGGCAGCACTGCAGCATGTTGGGCTGTCTGTGCACAGGTGCCACACCGATCCCACTGCCACACCATGACTAACACTCCTGCTTCTCTTCAGCGTGCTCAGCAATTGCTCTGTGTGTTGCATTTGCATTTGGGAATTCAAAAAGCTGTAAATATTTCACTTTTATGTGATCTTCAAGCAGTCTCCATTCTTGAATGAGAATAATTAATGCCTGTTCCTGGTAACTACTAACAATGCCAGTGGCTGGACAGTACCAGATAATTAACAACCTGTAAGTGAGCTCTGACTTGGTAAGGGTTGCCAGGAAAGAGATAGCAACAATACTAAGCTCTAGCTTTCTTTTCTAGTTCTTTGGCCAATAACCATCTCAAGGCTCTGCCACGGGATGTCTTCAGCGATTTAGATTCTTTAATTGAACTGTAAGTAACACGAATCTTTCTGTTGGCTGTCTGCTTCTGTCACTTTGTTGCTCTCAGTTTTAGGTTCTGGGTATGTGTGGTGCTGTATCTGGTATATACACAGAAAAAAAGTGTATTTTTCGTTCTAGCTTTTTTCATTTTATCATTATTTACTTGACAGACTCCTCTAAAGTAACTGCTATTTCTTAAATCACTGTTGCTTCTCATGATGCTATATATAGTTTGTGTTATTGTACTTCTTTCTGATGTTTCATGTAAATTATTTGTTAGGGAAAGGGAGACAATGAATTTTAAAACTACAGTTTCTCTGAACATTTTCCTCTGTTAATGTTGCATGCACTCCCTGAGATTATTTTAGTCAAAGTCATTAATTAAAAAAAAAAAAGGTTTCCTTTCCTTGTTTTTGTGCAGTTGTAGCCCATTGCTGATATCCTGTCAGTGTTTCCTTGTATAACTGAGCTCCTTGTATAACTGAGCTCCTAGTCCCCTACTTTTGGCCTGGCTTTCTCAAACAGCAAAGTATAATTTTAAGCCACAGATATTGCCAAGGGATCGAAGAACAAGTACAGTGTTGAGATTGCACATACATTAGTAGAGGGAGGTTAAATTGACTTTACATCAGCAGCAACTCAAACAATACAAGCCTTACATCTGCATTTTAATGTCACTCAGAAATGGTGCCAGCAAGGCTATTCAGTCAACCAGCAATACTGGAACATTTTAGTGAAGGATTGGGATTTATCCATGTCAGCAGTAGCTGGTGTGAAGGAGGCTTGCAGCAGACAACCTGACTGTCAGGATTTATTACATTACAGTCCTAATCCTATGAAAATCTACCAAAAAAGTAACTTTACACTTGAGTCACAGTGCTCTATTACCATGATTATACGTGAGCATAGACTGTAATAGTTTTTTAAAAACTCAGGAGACCCCATAGTAAGAGTCCAAATTAAACTTAAGAAACTTCCCTATTCACAGTTCAGAACAATTCAAGGATACTCAGATATTTTGAAATTCAGTATGTCAAGGTGATAACAGTTCTGTAGTACTCATATTGCTATCAACATTTTCAAATATGTTTATTTCTGTGTGTTTTTTAGAGATTTAAGGGGAAATAAATTTGAGTGTGACTGCAAAGCCAAGTGGTTGTTTTTGTGGTTAAAGATGACAAATTCCACTGTTTCTGATGTCCTGTGTATTGGTCCAGCAGAATATCAGGATAAGAAGTTAAATGATGTGACAAGTTTTGATTATGAATGCACCACTACAGGTATTCAGAATGTATATTTCTAAGCACACTACAAATGGTTAAATATCAGACGTTTAGACTATACCCTTTCCTTCTGTGAGCATGACCTGGGGGGAGGAAAGGGTTACATACAAAGCACTGTTGAGTAGTAGAACAAGTATAAAATGGGAAAATTACATTTCAAAGCCAAAGTAAGTACTGAGTTTTTATTTGGATTAAGTGATAATAGAAGAAAAGCTCTGACTATTCGTATTCCAAGACTTGATTATGACTCACTTTGTGGCTTAATTTTCATCACAGAATGCTTTCTATTATCTGGAATAAGCCCATATAGTTATGGCAGATGAGCTTCAACAAAAGCTCTGTATTTCACAGAAAGCAATAAAAAGAAGTTCAAAAATATGGCTATTTCTGTATATTTATTTAATAAGCCACAACTTATTAGCATCAAATGTGGTGGCAATAATGCCAGCAGTTCTTCCTGGAACTCCATTAAGTTGGAGAAAAAAGTCCAATAATACTCTCACTACTGTCTTGTTTAGGATCTTCTTTTGTTTTTAGGTGATATAAAGCATGCTGAAGCAAGTGAAGAGAAATTTGCATGTGATTATGCTTATATTTTATGACTGAACAGCCACAGTTCCCTATCTTTAAATGTAGTCACATCATATAACTGAAAATATCAGCTGCAAGTATTGTTTTTTGTCTTTTATTTATAGAATGTCAGAACTCTGCCTTTTTTCTACACAGTAATATCAGAGGTGTTCAAGTTCTTATCTGTCATCGAGGCAGTCATCATTATTAAAAGATATCAGAAAAGCTGATTACTAGCAGTGTAAAACTAAGTTTCAGAAAAAGGTGTGAAAGGTAATTTGATGACAATATGTGAAGGAAAAGAGAATGAACTCAGAATTCAGAATTATGTCAGAAAAGCAGCAGAGACAAAGTGCAATAATCTGCTGCCTGCAACGATGTCAAGCACAGGAGAGCAATGAAGCTTAGAACAGTACCAAAGTTACATTCCCATGTCTGCCAAATCACTGAGAGGCAGCAGTACAAAGTAAAAGAAGGCTTTATTTCATTGCAATCTGGTTTAAGCAATTGTGTAGCACTAACAGTGTTCAAGAACAAGCCTTACCTAGTCCTCAGACCTATACTGGCGTACCTGTCCTCTTTTGCCTTTTTGTACCTAGAAACCATAAAATTGTTACTGGCAAAATTCACCCTTAACACTTGTCCCTTTGTCTGCTGTAAGGGCAATTACACCAAGCAAAAATCAAATTTCATGTTCTGTAGAGTTTGGGGGGAACTGAAGGTGTTCTGTGGGGCAAGGATTGACCAGCTGAATATTTGCTGAAATGCCACTGGAGAAGTGCTCCCACAGCACAGCACAGCACAGAGCTGTCACACGCTGTTCTGTATGACTGTCGTGGTCAGTGGTGTCAGGCCACTGCTGCTTTCTCCTTCTCTGCCATTTCCTCCCCCAGATCCAAAGGGAGTGTAAATATGCCCATATTCACTCCTTGAGGGTTGATTCGTCAGAGGCTCAGGCTTATACCATATTCTGAAGTAAAGCAACATACCCCACAGGTGTGTTCTCCTTTCCCAGTCAGTGACAGGCAGGGCTCTGCAAACCTCTTTCTTTCATGTTAGTGTTCAGTATAGTGTTTCCCTCCTTTGCCAGGTGGGATCAGACTTTCTTTCATGTCTGGTCTCCAGTACTCTATGTCAAGCATGACTGGATGTAGAATGTGGTAACAAAGTCGTTTGCTTGGTAAAATGTGCATCTTGTTGACTCAGACAGTTCATTGCATCAGCTGAACAGCTACAATAACAGGAGGAGAGATGAAAAAAGGTACTGCCAAATCTAAATAGAAAGAAAGACAAAGAACAAAATGGTCCTGTTGCTTCTTCACAGAGGAAATGATTCAGTGTTGATGATCTGCACTTTTAACTCCTTTTATGATAGCATCTATCTTTTCCATTTCTCACTGCTTGCATCATGGAAGCAGGTTAAGCCATTTCACTGCATTTCTTGCCTTCCTCCCCCAACACTGCGAGAGGGGGCTGTGCTGTGGCTGTAAGCACCACAGGGAAACGTGTGACTGACTTTTCAGGAGACTGGAAAAGAGGTCTTGTACTCTCTCAGCCACTGGAAACAAGCTGTGTGCATGCCCAGGACCTGCTTTGCCCAGACCTGCAGGCAGGGATCATGTCACTTATCTTTGGAAGCTTGTTTTCCACCTTCTTTAACTATCTAAGCTGGGACTGTCTTCTGGAGATGGTCCCGTCTTTCCCCACTGGCTGGAAGGGAGGTAGTTCACACATTAATAGGTAACCTGCTCCATACTTGCTCCTGTGCTAGAGACCTCCTGTGGTGGGAAAAGGGAGGGGATGGCTAATGCTTCCTGCTGACACCCCCAGGTCTTTGGTAGTCTCACCTGGAGTAGAAGTCTCCACTGCAGAGAAGAAGCAATGTGAGGAGAGTGGGATGGATTCACAGGATGCAGTTTAGAAGCTGCTGCTCAAACACATGATCACTCCCATTTTTCCTTAGTGTCTTCCAGCATCCTCCCTGCACTTTCCCTCTGTCCTTTGCCAGCATCAGTGCTCCTGTGTGTTGGGGTCAGCTAGAGCTGAGTCTGCCAGAAGAGAAATCAGCCCAATAAAAGAGTTGGGTCCCTCGTCCATGATGCCTCATGCCATTTCAGCCACAGAGGAAGCAGAGGCAGAGTGAACAACTGGAGGACAGGGGGAGCAGCCCAGCCTCAGCAAACAGAAAACAGTGAGAAAAACCACACATGTCTTGAGACAGGGAGAGCAAAATTGTGTGTGAAGTGGGAGGGAGACGGGGCAGCTCATGCAGCCAGCAGCACAGAGACGAAGCATGGGCTGCATCCTCTTCCCTGTCCTATGCAGGGGATCCAGCTTTAAAGATAAAAATATTGGAAAACAGCCCCCCAGCTCTGCATTTACTGTACTAGCTCTGTCTAACATTAAAGCAAGGCATGTAGAACTAAATCAAACCCCCAAGGCCTAAAATTTTGGCAAGCCTGATCTGGCAGCAGCTCTTTACTGTGTAACCCTCTTCTACATTAGTCTGGTGTTTTAAGCTGGTGCTAAAAACAGTGTTTGTTGCTTCTTACTTGCTTCTTTCTGATTACAACTGATTTTACTAGTAAATTTTACATACAAAATGATTTGTTTCAATTCACAAATTTTCCCTGAAGTGTTTCACAACTGTTCAGATTTCACCACGTCTTTTTCAGGATTAGTTTCTTGGGTTTTTTTTCTCAAGATCTTTAAAATATTTTTATTTTCTTTGACTGTATCTGCTATTTCATTCCATCCTTTATCTACCTTTCATGATTGGTCAGTTACTTTTACTTCCTACATACTTGTGTCAGTTTTCTCCAGTCCTTTTAGTTTCTCAGTGAGAATGAAGATAACTTTCTTGTTTGCCTAAGAGCATTTATGAACCAAGCCCAAGCTGTAATTATAATAGTCCCTCCAAGAACAAGGACTGTCATTTCTTTCACTGCTGTAGAATCTGCTCTGTTTGTTTAATGGTAGTCATCTATCTTTATTCTCCAGAAGTGTAACTCCTCAAGGGCAAGGCTTTCAAGCATGCAGAAACAGAGGGTTCTTCATTCAGAAGCAATTATTTCATAATGCACCAAAATAAGGGACTCCAGTGAGGACTTAATTACCATTTCACCAAAATCCCTGGATGCTCAGGCCCTTCCAGCATAGGAGTGCGTGATGAAGGCATGTAGCAAATGGAGCTTAAAACAGAGCAGTGCATGGTTCTGCAGAGAAATGCCTTCATAGCTGATGTCTTTCGTTTTCTACATTTCTACCTATGTTTACATTACTTCAGTGCAGGCATCCTGCCCCAGTCTAGACCCAGATGCTGGATTTTCTTTGTCAGTTCTGCTATAGCATGGGGTTTTTTCTGAGAATAATGATGTTGCTCAACTGTCAGGTCAAAGACCAAATTCAGACCCAAGTCTCCTTGCTTTGCCCCACATTGGCTCTGTGTAAGACTGCTGTCTTACCCTAGGGTTACTTTTAGAATTAAATCTAAAAAGGTACTTGGGTTTTGAGAAAAAAAAAAATATTTAATTTTAGAGTTACACTCCTAATTTCTACAGGTTGCTCCAGTTCCTCAGTCTTATTATCTAAGATAAGTTTTCCACTGGATAGTAATTTTCAGGTTGGTTGTATTTTATGCCTAAACTACATTACAATGCCCCATAAAACATTATGTTAACTGAGTTTTTGATTACACCATTTTGTCTATGGTCTAGGCAAAATGGGGTTATCCCCGGGCGAACTTCAGATATTATTTCACTTTCTGCCTGGTTTAGCATAACACAAATTGCTAGTGATTAAATTTGCATGACTTAAGAAGTTATTGGACTTGAGCTGGTAGTTGCTGTCTCTCAGCTTGAAATTGATTCTGGTAAGGCCATTCCACTTGACGGGAAAGCCACTTCAAGCTGTGGGAAAAGAAACTTCTCTCTCAATATCCTGATTTCATTGACAGTAGTCAGCCTAGCTGGAATATCTGATTTCCTTCACTATTTGCTTATTTGATCTCCTCGGCAACTGTATTTCCAGAGGACAGTTTATGATATTTAACAGAGGACACACTTGGCCCTGTTGCTGTATGCCTAATGTGAGCAATGACAATTCCATGCTAGTGTTATACAAAATCCAGAGTATTTCACTCATTTTTCAGTGTAAATCATAATCAGGTACCACTTATTCTGTGTTTCCAGCAAGGATGTATCCTAACTGTTGTAAATGTATGTTTCTAGATTTTGTTGTTCATCAGATTTTGCCCTACCAATCCGTTTCAGTGGATACATTCAATTCAAAGAATGATGTGTTTGTAGCCATTGCACAGCCCAGCATGGAGAACTGCATGGTGCTGGAGTGGGATCACATTGAAATGAATTTCAGGAGTTACGACAATATTACAGGTATATGAACACCGGGATTTCAGTCACTGATGAACTGTTTGCGTTTCACAAGGATGAGATTCCTATAGGAATGGGACCGGTTTGTTGGGGTTTGTCCTAAATCTCTGCTGAATTTGGCCCATCAAACTGAGTGATGTCTGGACATGAGTGACTCCCTGGAGTAGTGCATCTTGTTAATACATGCACATTTAACCTCACTGTAACACACAAACTGGGCTTTTTTTGTCTGAAGGCACAAACACTTGCTGTGAGTGTCACACCATGGTCCCACTTAGCATTCACTGCCTCAATCACGCAGCAAGTCAAAGTAGAAGTTGAAGGACCACTAACACTTGCCAAAGTGCCTGCAAAACAGAATATAAAAATACTCTATTGCATGTAGAAAACAGGTCTGTAGGATGCTTTTAGGGTAGGTTTGCCAGGGAGCCAGCTGAAGATGACATAGAAATATTTAAACTGTTGTTGTTACCTAAAGAGATTGCTGTAAAGCTTCCAGGTTTACTTTCATTTTACAAACATGCTCAATTAGCATGCTGGCCAGACTACTGATCAAACAAAAGGCCCATGTGGATGCCAGGTGATGTTCTAACACTGATTTTCTAACAACCATTCTGTCCCTGACCAACACTCGTGGTGCTCAGTCACACTGTGACAGCAGGGACAGAGTCTTTAGAGCTGTTATCTGCTGCCTGATTTCCCAGCTGCTTCAAGCTTGTAGTTCTGAAGACTCAGGAGCTAAATTTATCCATGGAGCATCCTTCCCTCCTGTTCCTTGTTATGTGTGATAGGTTATTTTTTTACCTTACATTTTGGGAAACAAAGAGTATGCTGTGTCCTCATCTGGTGTTTAATTCTACAAAAGCAGCAAGTCCCTGCCTCCTCAGATCAGCTGTATGTGTCACAAACAAAAGATTACAAGATGCTACCCCTTTGTCAGGAAATTTTGGAAATGAAAAATGTTGCACTTTGAGGTTTCATTGTGTTTTGGTAGATTCAGGTGAAATATGGTACCAGTGGATGTAAATTGAGAAGTCAACAGCCCAGAGAGAGCTAGCTGAGTCCTAAGAAAACTCTGGAAATGAAGTTGAGAGTTTGGGCCATTTGCAAAGACAGCTGTCGTCCAGGCATATTGCACCTTTCTGTGAATGACTGGATCAGGAGACATTTCTGCCAGGGACTTGTGTCCTAGATCCACACCCAGAATGTGTGCCCAGGCTTGTTCCATAAACAAGTGTCCTTTGTTCCTGGAAGGCCTGAGCCTGAGCTCTGGACTCTGAAATGTATGTGAGCGTGACACTTTTGCCAGGGGACACAAGCACATGAAGAGCTTCTTGCAGAGCCTGGAGAGTGTTACATAGAGCTCTGGAGCCAGCTATTTGCTGCACAGGGAATTTCATTACTGTCTGTATGCTTGGCATTCACATATCTAAATTTAGCCCTTTACACCTTGGGCTTATGGAGCTGAGCTAGTTGTCAAGGTTGCCTTTACAGTGAACATGCAGAGAAAGGCATTGTGTCCTCTGCAGAAGGAGACAGGTGAAAGCTCTTCTAGAGTTCATTTTGACTAATTAGACCAGAAAGAGCCTGGATGATCAGCTCAAGCATTCATGCCTGCGCTGCAGATACCCTGTGGTACTTAAGATGAAGGTGCTCCCAGCCCTCCTACAGTGGGAGGGTGGCAGATCAGTGAAAGCCACATGTAGGGGACCAGCAGAGGAGCCAGGGTGAGTGTCCTGAAGTGACTGACCAAGCACACATCGGGAACTTGTGCAGCTACAGTTCTACCTCAAGTGTATGCTTCTTACCAGAATTCCTCTCTTCTTCCAACAAAACCTATCATAATATTCTAGTTGTTACTTTTTTTGATGTGGTTTTTCCATAGTGTAACTTGACATTCTCAAAACAGACCATAACCTGATCTGATCTAATCTGGCAACTGCAATATTCCTAAATATTTCTGGTTTAACATAATCTCAGGAATACCTAACAGAAACAAAAGAGTTAGATTTATCTTTTTCATCCTGCTGTCAGGTGATATATCTGCAAGATGCATCAATATTTCTATTTACAGCAGCAAAAAAGCTGACTCCAATCCTTCTAGAACAAGAAAAATATATGATACTTCATTCTTCTTGTCTGAAAGACAGACATTCCAAGAATAAGAAAATTTCATATTTCTGATCAGCAGCAAGATAACTCTTGTTATTTTGAAATAATAAAATTTAAGTAGTTGTTTCGAGTATTAGGGAGCATGTGTTTGAACAAACAAAGAAATAAAAATATTCTGGATAAAAAGGAATTAGCATTTTACAATACATCATATTTGCCTACCTTGCAGGGTGTGACATTTGAAGTCATTTCTCCAGTCATCTCTCTTCCATACTGGGAAGAAAAAAGCTTGAAAAGAAACTGACATGTAGCAGAAGACAAAATTATTAGATGGTGCATGTTTGAAAAACGAGAGGGGTGATTTGGTGATCTCTCTGTGGTTTAAAGTGTGTTTGCACTGTGATAATATACATGTTTTTTTTTTCCTTTGGACAATAGGTCAGTCTATAGTGGGATGTAAAGCCATTCTTGTTGGTGACCAAGTCTTCGTGGTGGTGGCACAGCTCTTTGGTGGCTCACACATTTACAAGTATGATGAAAGTTGGACAAAGTTTGTCAAATTCCAAGATATTGAAGTATCTCGCATTTCCAAACCAAATGATATAGAGCTTTTTGAGATAGACAGTGAAATGTTTTTTGTCATAGCAGATAGCTCTAAAGCAGGTTTGTCAACAGTGTACAAGTGGAATAACAAAGGATTTTATTCATATCAGTCCCTTCATGAATGGTTCAGGGACACTGATGCTGAGTTTCTTGATATAGATGGGAAACCACATTTAATCCTCTCTAGCCGTTCCCAGGTTCCCATTATACTCCAGTGGAACAAAGCCTCCAAAAAGTTTGTCCCACATGGTGAAATCCCCAGCATGGAGGATGTCTTGGCTGTGAAGAGTTTCAGGATGCAAGACAATCTATACATCACGCTCACAAGATTCATTGGTGACTCCAGAGTTATGAAATGGAATAGCAAACAGTTTGTGGAGATACAGGCTCTTCCATCCCGAGGCGCCATGACGCTGCAGCCTTTCTCCTTCAAGAACAATTACTACCTAGCCTTGGGAAGTGACTATACCTTCTCCCAGATTTACCAGTGGGATGATGAAAAGAAGATATTCAGATTATTTAAAGAAATCTACGTGCAAGCGCCACGGTCTTTCACAGCTGTGTCAACAGATCGAAGAGATTTTTTCTTTGCCTCTAGTTTTAAAGGAAACACTCAAATATTTGAACATATCACCATTGACTTGAGTTTATGAAAAGCTGCTGGAGTGAAATTTATGTAGAATGACATTTATACACAAAATAAACAAAAAGAGACCTTTCCAAAAACAGGGTGCACCTATGGAGTATGATGACATTTTCTGAACTTTTCAAACTTGCATATTAATCAGGGACTGCATTTACTTGGTTACTGCATGACATGTCCATTTTATCCTTTTTCAAAGACCCTTTGCAATCTGCAGTCATTCAGAGCCGTGCAGTGCATTAGGATTAACGCTGACATCTAAGAGAATGATCTAAATTTTATTCAGAAAACTACCTTGTACACCTCATAAAAAGAAAGTGAAGAATAAGCCATACAAAGTATAGAAATTACCCTGACTCCTAAACTAACGTGTTAGTAATGATTTTAATACTAGAGCCCATTCTTCATGGTTGTTGATGAATTATAAAAACAAATAGGAACATTCCAGAATACATGCCATTTTGGTTTCTTGAGATTTGTCTTTGTGGCTCATAGTAAATCTGAAGCATCATTTTAATTCATTGTACACTGAAGTGAAAGTCAAAATCTACTGCCATTTTTCTTCCATTATTCATTTTTTCAGCATCAAAATGTGAATAACAAGTAGCCCAGTCCATAGTAACTGGCTAGCCAGGAAAAGAAGAGTGTGTTACTTTTGGACTGTGAGATCTTAACAAGTTAACATAGACAGAAAATACCAGAGGTCTGCATGGTGCCCTGAACAAATCAACCACAAATTTTGTCCACTCTCTGTTTTAACAGAAATCCATCCTAATTCATTTTGCCCTCATTCATACTTTTCCTCATGATGCCAATAGATTCTGGGTGTTTTAACACATTATTCTGTTGTGACCTCTCACTCCAGAAGGCACTGCTTACATTTAGCCTGAAACACACCTACATTTGTGCACTCCATGTTGTAGTTCCTCTGTGTGCAATGAGATGGTTTATCCTCCAGCGTTTTCCTCCCAGCACAGCTCACAAGCAATACATTCAGGTTTGGGTCATCACAAGGTGTATTTGGGGAATGCTACTTCTGGCTGAAGTCTAACTCTGACTTCAGTGTCACCAAGTCATTTGAAAACGAGGCAGCTGGAGCCATTTCAGGCTACAGCTAACCCTGCCTCCAACAAGGATTTCCACTTGGCACGTCCAGGTTTTTGCCAGGTTGCCAGTCCATTGAAGGTTAAACAGGAGGATGTGGACAGACTGTGCTGCGTTGCTGTTTTGGGTGTTTACGGACCAAGGCATTCAGCCTTCCTAAATAGGGCTGTCCTGGCACACAGAGCCTCTCTCAGGAGAACAGCAAGGCACTGTTTTCCTGGAAAGGCCTTTCATCATCCTTATCCAACAAAACTGTGCATCAGAGCTCTTTTTTGTTCACTTACACAACATGTTTCTTTTAGTTTTCATACCACTTAGCATCCTACATTGTTTTGTCATGTTTTGTTTCAGCACTGCTGCCTTGGATTAAAGGGAGGTTTTGCATAAAGCAGGTGGAGCAAAGGAAAATGTCCTTTATTCCTTCGTACTCAGGGCTATCTCACCATTCCTCTGATGAATGAGCTTCACACTTTTCCCATGGACATGTGAAACATGGCTTGTTATCACAAATAGGGATGCTTTCATAGACTTTCTTATATCCAAGGTGTGAAGTATGTTGCAGAAGAGGATTATGTGTAAGGACTCCCATGAGAAATCATAACTTAGGAGTGACCTGACATGTCACAGCCTTCCCCAACTTTTGCCTCTCTGCTATGAAATAAACTTATTACTCGCCTGTCAGAGACATAACTCATTCTGTTTCTAAATTATGTGTTAGTCTTTTTTCCAGATTGAGGTGCTCAACCTGGTTCTGTTTTTAACTACACTGGCACCCTAATCCATCCAACCCTCTGAAGTACTGAGCACTGCCCTCCAAATCCCAGTGCAGTGTCAGTCCCACTGGTTCAATCGGACCACTAGATGCAAATCAACCCTTGGGAGTAGGTTTTAGCAATACCTCTTCTACGATTAAGCTAACAAATCTGACAAAACAGAGAGATTCTTATGTCTGCCAGTGAATGCAATTTATCACCATGTTACCAGTTTACTTTTTAAAGCAGATATGGCTGGCAAGCAGTATTTATTTAACCTGTGTTGTGGGAAAGCATTTTGTATTTCTTTTCTGTCAAGCATGCAAGTTTAAATAGAGTTAGATATTCTGATGAGAGGGGCATTTCTCAGTGAAACAGCACTTTCTTTTAGGGCTCACTGTGAGTACTGGTCACTCAGCAAGGGGCATCAGTCAGAGCAAAAAGCTAGTTTGGAGAAATTGGATCCTGGCATTTTTAACTTGAAGGGAAGCAAGACGATACTGGAAAAGGGCTTGTGTATCGAACACCAGAAAATTGTAGTGTTTCAAGAGCCAAGGGGATTTTGAGGCTTGGCAATCAAGTTGAATTAAATTAAAATGGTCTCTGCAGAGATGGGCTTAATAAAGAGGATAAAATGATCCACAGGACTCCAGCTCATTCACATGGGACCAGAAGAAGAGAGTGAGGGAAATGAATTCTGCTGGCAGGCTGCTGCTTCTGCTGAGTAGCTGCATTGGTAGGTCAGAAAGCCCAGCTCAGCACCCCTCAGGGCCTCAGGAGGACTCTGGAGTCAGATGCTGGCCTGCCTGTTCCGCTGAGTTCCTGCACAGGAGGTCAAAGCTGCTAAGAGGAAGGACAAAAAGCACCAGTCAATAAGAAAAGGTTACAGTACTTTTCACAGGATTAAACAAAGGCAGGATCTCAAAAAGACCCTTGGTCTGCTCTTCCTGCTCCCAAGGAAAAGCTGCAGGATGCAGCCATAACAACAGAAATCACTAATCATCGAAAATACACTTTCTGCCTCTCCAAATGTAACAACGGGATTGTCTCCATGGCCTACATCCTGTAATAGAAATTGTTTTTAATAGTAAATAAAATATCCATATCCGTGATTCATTGCAACTGTTAGACCATCAGGACAGTGAGAAAAGGTAAGAGAACATGTCACCTGAAAATTTTTAATGTATTCTAAAATACAAAAATCTGTGTAAAGAACAGTAGTTTATATATGCATTGATTTAATATATGCTTGCTACAGTGGGAGAATTTTAAGGCTGTATATACACTGAGCTTTTTTTAGTAAAGAGGAGGTGATGCAAACTATGCTACTGACATGTGTATGTATCCTTTCAATATAAGAATAAAATGTAGTTAATGAGACGAATAGTGGCGTACCATGCGTGTTGAAGTATCCACATGGTGAAGATCCACAGTGCCGAAGGAATGGACAAGGTGGGCAAACATCTGCTTCTCTGCCTGAGGTAATTCGGGCCTCCAACGTTTTGCTGTTCACCGACTTTCCCCCTCACTCTTTCCTCAGACCCCATCTAGTGTTAGTAAGTATGTAATGCAGGTATTGCTGCGGGTTTTGGTTTGTGGTAAGCTCAGTTTCTTTCTTTCTTTCTTACCACAAAACCAAGAGACCTTAATTTTCAAAATAATTTTAAAAAATACTTAAGATATTTAAGTGTGTTTCTTACATACTGAGTGAATAGGAACCAAGCCCTAAAATTAATCTTGAGACTTTCAGATCTTTGCCCTGGGGTTTCTTAAGATTTGTTAAATTTTACTGAATCATTGACATTGACTCTGAAATTGAAAAAATAAATCCATCAAATATAAATAAATTTTATTTAAAGCAATCCTGGAGCATTATCCACTGACCCTGCTAGTCACCTAATGCAGAGAATAATTCTTTTGTTTCCTCCTAGTTCTTCAGTAACAGAGCAACTCTATATAACTAATTATAGGTTTGTGCAATCAAAGATGTGTCTGACATACCATAATGGGATGCAATTGCTGGGATCATTGCTTTCCTTTTGGGTATTCAGCCTTTTTGTGGGTCAGCAGCCCTTGTGGTGTGGTTCACTAAAACTCCATCGTAGCTCAAACATCGGTTGGGAATCAGCACCATTTCCCCACCTACCCTTCCCCAGTCTCTTTGCCCTTGCTGGGTGAACATTTTTTTTCCACCCATTACCACATTCTTCAAATCTTCCTTGGAAAGTTTCTATTACTCCTTGAAAGTCATAGCAAAATACCAAGAGAAAAGCATGAGCAATGCAGGGATGGTCACTTCTCTGCCAATTTCAAGGGGAAGACAGAACGGGGTCTATTTGAAAGGTCAGGCTAAAGGCATATGTGTAAGAAACAGCTCTAAGATCCCATTTACCCTCTAAGTCCCATTCACTCCTGGCCTACAGAAATGAGCTGCTACCACCACTCACTCTTGGCAGCAGTGCTCACAGCCAGGAATTACTGAGACTTCTTTTTCACACCCTAACCCAGAAGAAATGGAGCTAAGCTGCTAACACTAGTTGGCTTTTTTGTTTAATCTTCCTAGTATCTGGAACCATCCCCTTAACTCTTGCTCCCCATACAATCAGACTCCTTTTTGAGAAACTTCAGGCTTGATGATCTAATGGGCTTCAAAACTGACCTTCAAAATCTGACAGAATCAGCTGGCTACATGATGTTAGATCCTCCACAAAATTAGAAATTGACACTGTGAAAGCATTTCAGATGACAACTACAAAAACTTCATCTATCTCCTGGTACCAATTTGCACACAAGCCATTGCCATTCTTGCCCCAGAGCTGTGTGATGAGGTGCTCCACCATGAGCAGGGACATCTTCAACTACATCAAGTTGCTCAGAGTCCTGTCCAATTCGACCTTGAATATTTCCAGGGATGGGGCATCAACCACCTCTCTGGGCAACCTGTTCCAGTGTTTCACCATCCTCTTAAAAAATTTCTTTCATCTACTCTGAATTTAACCTCTTTAAGATGATTATGCCCTGTCCTGTTGGTACAGGCCCTAATAAAAAGTCTGTCCTTATCTTTCTTGAAGTACTGAAAGGACACAATGAGGTCTCCCTGGAGCCTTCTCTTCTCCAGACTGAACAACCCAAACTCTCTCACTGTGTTCATAGGAGAGGTGCTCCAGCCCTTTGATCATTTTTCTGTCTGTCCTTTGAACTCAGTCCAACAGGTCAATGTCCTTCCTATGCTGGGGACCACAGAATTAGTGGGGTCTTACCAGAGAAAAGTAGAGGGTGGGAATCACCTTCCTCACCCTGCTGGTCACATTTATTTTGGTGCAACCCAGGATACAATTGGCTTTCTGAGGTGCAAGTGCACACTGTTGGCTCATGTCCAGACTTTCATCCTCCAGTGCCCCCAAGTCCTTCTCTGCAAAACTTCTCTCAATCCCTTCATCACCCAGACTGTATTGATTCTAGGGGTTGCCATGACCCAAGTGCAGCACCTTGCATTTGGTCTTGTTGAACCCCACAGGGTTCCCGTGGGCCCACTTCTAAAGCTTTTTCAGGTCCCTACAGATGACATCCCACCCTTCAGGTGTGTCAAGTGCACCACTCAGTTTGGTGTCATGAGCAAATTTGCTGAGGGTACAGTCAATCACTTTGTCTATGTCATTAATGAAGACATTAAAATGTGCTGGCCCCAATATGAACTCCTGAGGGACACCACTTGTCACTGATGTCCATCCAGACTTTGAGTCATTGACCACTACCCTCTGGATGCAATCATCAGACTGATTCCTCATCCACCAAACAGTCCACTCATCAGATCCATCTTTCTCTAATTCAGACAGAAGGATGTAGTGGGGGATCACGCCAAAGGCTTTACAGAAGTCCACATAGGCAACACCTGTAGCCCTTGTCCATTGATACAGTCACTCCATCATAGAAAGCCACTAGGTTGGTTTCGAGAAAATTGGAAGAGAAATTTCTATAGGCATCTCCTTATTGCAGTTTTACCATGTCAGTGAGGTAGCCAAGGTGGAATCTGGTAGAAAGCAACAAAAGCAGGTGCCAAGTTTAATATAAGTAATATTGAAGTAGAGATTAGAAAACTAGAGATGGTGAGGCTGTAGACAAATGTTTAGTTACCTTGAGGGAAACAAATCACATTTTCTAAGCACAAAGAAAATCAACGTGAGATCAGGGAATCAGAACAAAAAATATCTTTCTAAATAAAGGAAAAGAATCGGAGTGATGGCATATGAAGTGTGAGTTTACTTAATTGCTGTGTAGAGAAAATACGTAAGTGCCTTCCCAAGGTCACTCATAGAATGCAATCCACATCATTTTCCTTTGAAGAGTCACCCTAGTTTATGCTTAATTAAACTATGCAAGCTCTGCACACTCTAGAAAATGCCCTTTTTATTACATTGTTGGCAATTTACATTTCTGAAGGGCATTTGGGAACCATGACATCACCAGAATGAAGGGCTTCTGGTAGCATTGCTCCCATCTTTATTCATTTGCAATTGTTGACTTCTATTCCAAAATTAATTTCTATTTCCTGCTTGGACATTAGCACTGGGTTGTACAAGAATGCTCATTTTCCAACTTCAGTGGCTGTTTCAGTTCTTCTGACTCAGCAGCCCCTTGGGGCTGACTCATCCTCCAGCTGCAGGTGTGCCCTAACAGTTAATCCTCCATTTTACTCCCATGAATGAAAGGCCAGTGGGTCAAGAAAGTACTGGCCATGCAGCACTGGTGGGGTCAGTGTGGCTGGAGCCTGGGCTGGCATGTGGAAGGAGGGAGCAGCACTGCCCTCTGCACAATGATCAATTGCTCTCTTTCTTTCTGGTCTTGCCAGTACAGAAAAAGGTTTCACCTGAGTGTCTTAGTTTGAGGGAAACTGAAATGTTTACCAAGACAGAGGAGAGGATTCCTCCTCAGTAACCACATCACCTCTTATTAAATGTAGGGAAAAAAAACTTTAATTAGAAAATGTATATAAGAAGGATAACTGTTCTTAAGTACTATATATAGATACAACTATGAACAGACCAGAGAAAACCACTCACCCAGCACCCCCGC
>JAOXXN010000471.1:53850401-53863995 GCA_026770055.1 Myrmophylax atrothorax
GTATACTTTTTCTTTGCTTCTAAAAAGAAATCTTGGTGTTTTTCTAACTGTTCTTATTTCCTTTCTCTCTGTCTGCATCTCTTAGCAATTAGTTGATTAATAAATAATAAATCAGTTTTGGGAATTAACGGATAACTTGTTTGAGTTTTAATTTTGTTGGGGAAAATATTTCAAACCTGAGTTCTTTCTGCAACATTTAAGCAGACTGTAACACTAACACTGTAGGGGTAGGGGGATGAGAATTACATTTTGAATTTGGGCATTCAGGATGAAGATGCTGAAAGCTCAAGGCTGCCAAGTGGAGCTGTGCATGTCTTTGTCATCTGACCATAGGTACCGTGTCTTTTTGGAGATTCATTTCAGTGAGCACTGGGAGGGAAGAATCCATTTGCAGTGTGTGGACTCTAGAGAGAGCTGTGCAAGTTAAGAACTCTCTGCAGTGAGAAATGCTGTACATTGGCTGCAGTCATCATTAGAGGCATGCTAGATTCCTAGCATTCCAGAACTGTCCCCTTTCCCTGCTGTTATTCAGTTCCTTATTGGTGTTGTCTTTAGTGTTTGCTTTCCTGAGACTCCTCTCCAGGATGTAGTTAATGAGCTGAATATTAACTGTGTTTTCTGGCTTCATTGTCCATGTTGGTCAGACCTTTGATAGGAAGGATTGTCAGAAACAAAGCATTCAACTATTGGAATGTCTGTCATGACCTGAGCCAAACCAGAAAAGCCATAGAATAGCAGAATGACTGAGGTGGGAAAGGACCTCTGGAGGTCATCTGGTCCAACTCGCCACACAACCTCTCTGGCCAACCTGTGCCAGTGCTTGGCCACCCTCATAGTGAAAAAGTTTTTCCCTTCATTCATTTTTTGACTTACATTCATGTCCTCCCTATGGAAGGGGCACAAAGAAGAAATATACTGCTTATAACCTCTTGCATAGAAAATCGAGCTACTCTCTGTTCCTCTTATCCTCATGAAAATGTGTATAGATTAAATCACTTCCATGTCATTTGCAGCACCAAAGTGTTCCTAAGTATAGACTTAGCTTAGTGACCTTGTAGTGAATGTCAGCAGTCAGTTAAGTCACCACTTAGCACTGACACTGGAGTAATTTAGGAAGTAATGAGTTGGCACAGCATACTAACTTCTGGAATAACTGGAAGCTTGCTAATGTCTGCTGCATGCCCCACGACGTGGTATAATTTAGGGAAGAGGGTAAGTCACTCTTACTGCTCCTAAGTGTAGCCCAAGGCACGGAGTTTGTCTTCACTAAAAACATCTCAGGTTCATCTACAGGTTTCTTCCCTGCTGTGCTTCACCCTCACTTGTCTACATGGACAGCTAGCTCAGGATCTACCCTTTCAACTGAAGAAGACCAACTATCTGTTTTTATCCACAAACACTGACACTGAGGCAAACAGTGTAAAAATTATCTCACTGTAGAAATTTTCTAGAGACATAACAATAGTGACAAAATGGTATTTCACAAATCCTCTCATCTGAAGTAGTTCATGAGTTGTTGACAGTTGTCTTTCCATGGATGGGCTAAGCTTATTGGGACCTCTATTATTTGTAAGAGCCTGAGTGGTAGGAAAGCTCCACCCTCCCCAGTCCAGAGGGGAGATAGGGTCTGGTATCCCAGTCCTGGGGCTCCACAGAGCCTACACTTGTAAATGAGAATAGATGACCTACCCTTATTGTTTCTTGGAAGTGATGCATGGTTATTTGGCATAGACAGCATTCCATAGGTGCCCAGATCTTTGAGGAAAAGGCAGAGTGTCATAAACAATGGATTTTAATTCCTCTGAACAACAGAAAATTGCAATAGGAGGTCCTTGGGGAGCAGCTCCTCCCACCTGGGGAGGGCACCAGCATGTGGCAACTGCTCCTGTTGCTTATTTTGTACAAAGCAAATTTTAGCCAGAAGCACCCAGCTTACATGAACAATTCAGCATGAGAAACTGGAAACAAGCCTATTCTAGTTCATAAGGATGGGTTTTAGGCCTTCCCTTTCTTTATTTGGTAAAATCTGGCAATTTCTTTCATCAAGAAACGAAGGCACAGCAGAGATTTTCAAACAGTTTTGTGTGGGAAAGCAGAAAGGATGCCTGGATGCTCACAGTTCCTTTCAACACTCCCTGCTTTTTGCAGCTTGACCTTGAGTAGTTACTGGAATGTGCCAGTAACTCAGCATGCTGGCAACCCTCCAGTTACAGGCATGACCTCTAGTAGGTATCCATCCTGCACAATTCTGTATTTTTGTTTCGTGCTCTTAAATCAAGACCAGTCTCCCACCTGGTTCTTCTGTGAAGATACAAATATACTCCTCTAAGGAGCACAGCTTCAATCTGAGCCAGCTTCTGAGAAAGACAGACTACTTCTTTCACTGAGTTTGTTCTCTAATGTCAACAAATCAAATCTGAATATGCTCAGTTTAAATATATTTTCAGAAAAATTCACTGTTGGATACATCCTATTACACAAGTGTCTGAAAATCAAAGGAAAAATGATTAGGAAAGGCTCCTATCTTCTGGGGTTTTTTACTGTTTCTTCTCTCCCTGAAATTTTTCACATGCAGATGTTGATGGTTTGTCAAGCACACAAAAAACAGCTCTGTTTCTGCAGATGCAAGGAAATAGAATATCTAAGGAAATTGTGAAGAGTGAAGCAAATGAAAGATCTTTTTCAATTACGTGCCAGGTTATGGAAAACAAAGATATTCATGAATCTTCTAAAACTGAATGCAAAGCAGTGAGACTGTATTTACTTTAATAAGACAGATTTCTTTTGCAACTTTGTATTTAACCCCAAATTATTTGGGTTGCCTCCCATGGCAACAAATTCAATCCTTCAGAAACATATTTGCCTTTTGCAAGTAATGTTATTACAATAAAACATACCACGTTTATTGTCAAGACCTGTACAGGAGATACAGATAGAAATTTCAGAAAGGTGAAAAAGAGCTGGTTTATTAAGCCATGTGTTCAACACACTAAACTACAAACTATTTAACCTCGTGTCTCTAGTCTGCTCTTCAGGTCAGCTCATGTTTGAAGTGTTGTTAAGATTACATAGTCCTTATGCATGGACTAGAGATTGCTCAGTAGTGACCTCTCTGCCCAGTTAAAACCTGGACTGAAAAATGACTGCATGTTGCTAGGGATTTCTATCTCATCCTGCTTGGCTGCCTGCTAAGAAAGACCATGGAAGAAGTGATCACCCATATGTTGTCAGATGCCTTTCAAGAAATATTAAATAACAACTTCAGTTGGTACAAACTGTGTTTGGTTTTCTTCCAGGCACATGCCTAGGTAGGTAAGAGAAACACCAAGAGCAACATTTGATCCATGTGATTGCAGCACTGCTGGGAAACAGGAGGAACAGACAGCTGGGAAATTTGTCCGTCTGGCAGGGGTGGATGGCTGAGGCAAAGTACTGCACCAACACAGCACATCGGGGCTGGTAGATCCTCAGGTCTCCACGCTGAGCATGGGATTTTTGGCCTGGGCATCATTGCACTGTGCACTGCTGAAGGTGTTCCACTGTACTTCAGTGACTGTAAATTTGGAGTCCTTGCCAGAAGTTTCAGAGTAAAGAAGAGGTCCTCCTTTTTGCTTCTGACTCTGTGATGAAAAGGTTATTTCAAAGGTCTTTCCTTGCTTAGTTCTCAATTCCTCTGTTGACATCTGAGACTTATGATAAGCAACATAGGGTCATGAGCAGCTCAGGGAGTGAAAAGAGCCCTGTTCTGGTGAGAGAGGTGATTTCTGACCAGAAAGACCAGACATTGTGCTGAGCCCTCTCAGCTCCTCTCCTTGATGCAATCCATGTCCGGAGATAGGATTGAGCAATGACGCAGACCTGTGACTGCAGTAACAGATCATGCTGGGTGGGAGGGGAGCAGAGCTGCACTTCAGTGAGTTCTCATCTGTTTAACTTCCTAATAAATTGCATCCTTATGGTAGGCGAAGCAGTGACTTGGAGCCCTGTGGGTGGAAAACAGACCTGCAAGTACTAAAGATTACTGCTGCAAACTGTGAGGAGGGAAGAGTGGATGGGGAGACAAAGTAGTCAAAAATCTATTCTCTACATGGATGGAAAGGAATCTAGACCAGCTATCAAAGAGGGGGAAGGATGTTTTGCTGTTTATTTGTACGTACTTTCCTGCTGTGTTCTGAGCTTCTGCGGGATTCACTTCCCTCAGGCAAGATATCTCTCTTTATAAACAACTTCAGGGAATGCAGTCAGATGTTCTGGACACCCACAGTGGGTGCATTCACTCTTTTGGGGTTTCCAGATGCAGGTTTAGCCTATTCTGTTGCTCATTTGGTTGTTCTAAATAGCCTGAACCGTAACCATCTGATGGTATAGTAATGTAGCCAAATATTCCCAAGACAGCAGCAGAACACACAGCAGATTCAGTAGAAACCTTTGCAGAGTTCAGGCACTGCACATTTCCACTTAAGATTTGCATCTTACTCCATTATGTGGTTGAGGATATATTGGGGTCCCCTTACCCCGAGTAAGGGGGCAGCATGAATGACGGTCAGAAGAGCTCAGGCACAGCAGGCATCAGAAGGCTTGATCAGAAGGCTTACAAGAGTTTATTCAAGACAGATTCCTTATAGTTAATAGATCACAGTAGTTCATAGTTCTATTCTCAGTAACATCCACACCATTTATATCCTCTCACGTCCAACATGTCATGACATTACTGGCTAGCCCATTCACCTCACATTCACTGAAGCATCTCATTGGTCACAGGACCCCCCCACACCACAGGTAGCTCTCTTCTCTTTAAGGGAGAACTCTAAACTGCTTTCCTTAAGGGATGCACTTACAGTCACCGCTACAAGGATAATGGAAATTTGAGACAGTGTTTTCAGGCAGTTCCTCTTCTAGTACTGCTGTGCAGTTCTGAGAGGGCTTTTCACTCTGAACCCTGCATAATCTGTGGCCCCAGAACTGCAAGAATAACATGCTTAGAAAAACCACAGAATAGTAAACACTGGACATTTTTGCCTGTGATTTTCCTAACTATTGGTCTAGTTCATGCTTCCAAAGACCTCACATTTATCTCCTCCTGGCTGTTAAAGCTCCTTTTCTCTCTTGTTCCCTCTTCCTACAGCTCTTTCACCCTACAGCTGGTGTAGACAGCTAAGATGAAAGAAAGGAAAAATGGATGGAAGAGAAAAAGATGAAAGACCTTCACTGGGAATCTCTTGCTGAAAGAAATTTGAGGTACCTATGGTATGAGGGTAAGAAGGTGTTCGAGAGGTCTTCCTGTCTTTTTCTTTATTGTCTGTCATAGGTATTACTTGCAGGTGAGTGAAGCAGAACTAAAGTGTTAGTCTGAAATTGTTCTGGGACTACATCCTTCAAACCTTCATGGGGTGGTAGCATTCCAAGGGGGCTGACTTTGCCCTGTCTCTGCCAGCCCCATCTCCAGTCCCAATCCAACAGCAGTCTGAGCCATGTGAGTGCTTTTTAGCAAAGTAACCCCCTCAGGCACTTCTTGCCCCCTCTGTGCTCATTTGATTAATAGGCTGGATTGAGCAACATCGTCTTTTTGGAGCAACCTCACCCCACTGGACAGGTGCAATGGCTGGTTTCCAAACCATGCAGCATGGAGCACTAGGGCACAAGAGCAAACTTACAGATTCATCCTGGTATGCAGTGATGAAGAAAGCAGGGACATTAGTCACAAGAAGACCAGGGCTTTGACAGTGACAGCTGATGATCTACAGCAGCTGCATTTGGTTTGCCACACTTCAGATTTTTATGTGTCTTTTAGAGATTTTTTTTGTCTTCTTCCCTTTTTTTTTTATCATAGCCATGGAATTATGCACATTGTTCCAGTTGCTGTGTATATGCCAGACTGAAAAAGCATTCTCTTTCAAATCCCCGATGGCCTGCTAAAGCCCCAAAACAAGCAGTAAGGATTAATTCCTCCCCAGATAAGATTTTCCTAAACCCTAACAGATAATTTGTTTGAAGTTTAATTTTAGTCTGTTATTACACACATGGGCCTTATCTTCATTCAGAGTTGTTAACAAAATTAAACAAGCCTCTGCAAACACGAAAGAGAAGCATAGAAGAGCCCTAGCATACGAGTGAAACTCAGGGTTAATGGAAATAATGGTAGGCTTATGCAGTGCTGGCATAAATCCAAGCCCACAAGGAAGCTGTGATTTGTAATATTTTTGCATGCTTGACCCATGCAACATCCTCGCCTCTGGGGTCTCATAATGCTCAAGCCACCTCTGCTGTGATCCATGTTAGGGTACCTATACCCTGTCCTTCCTTCCAGTTAACAGGATGCCTCACTCCAAGGTTTTCCAACTCTTGCCCATCTGCCTACATTGCAGCAGCTCTGGGTTTGCTCCCTCAGATGCTAAAGAAGGTACAGCAGCAGTGCACAGTGGAACAAAGAGGAGAAGAAAAGCATGGCAATGTCACATCTCACATAATAAATGTGCACTGTATCAGTGGTACTACTGGTTAGTCATGTACTTGCTAGAGGGACCCAGGTGGTGCCAGCAGTGCTAAAGAAGAAAGAAACTGATTTAAAGACACAGAGTGGCAGCGTTGCTATTTTTCCAGCCTTGCCAGTCACTGGTAATCATAGTCCCTTTCCTCTTATCTCGATCTGGGATTTTTATATACACTGCAGTTGGGGAAGGGAGACTTCCAGAGCACTGTCTGAAAAGAATCCGGATTTTTATAAAGACAAGACTTTATATGAATTATGACATACTCAGATGAGCTCTGGTTCAGACATTGTTGACTGAGGTCACACAGCATAAAAATGTCAGCTGTGTAGAGGTACCCTTAAACATCTCCCTGACCAGGGGCACACTGCAGTGCCAACATGTTCAGACAGCTTGAGACTGAGGGCCCAAATCCTTTTTACAGAGCGGTGCAATAAGGAGATTACCTCCTTCCCTGGCTCCTGTGCCATGGTGGATAGAAGGAAAGAGTTCAGACCACTGGTGAGGATAGGGATCCACCATGCAAAGCAATTTGGACAGACTTCAACCAGTGGTACCACAGATACATTGCTAAGAGGGTTTCTTGGAGCTCTTCAACTTTGGCATACAATTAGGCCTCAGGGTAGGATGCTGAAGACCTAAGTTGCATTTTCTACTCTTCCCCCATCCACAGGCCCATGATCGAGTCACTTAGGGCTAAACTGATGGGACTGTTGAGGGGGATGCCAATATACCCCTTGGGCATCCTGCCAAACAGCCTGGGGGCTGCCCTGACCCCTTGCACAGCTCCCAGGTAGAGATAGGCACCTCCGAAGGAATGAGAATTTGTGGTGGCCACCCACAAACCACACCATGAGGTTTTCAAGCCCAAGATTCAAAGGAAAACACTAAGTGGGGATTTTAGCATTAGTCTCACTCTACCTCAGTTCCCAGCCTTAATCTTTGAAAATCGTATTTCCTCACCATCCAGATGTATTAACAATGTAGTAGCCTAATTTATTATTTACCTATGGGTATAAAAATAATTAGTAGTCTTAAGCAAATTCTTAATTTTTAGAGAAAAGTTCATAATTCAGACTCTTTGTAATTCAGTTAAATAAAAATTAAACAGGTCAGTCTAGATTAAGGTTATACAGTAATATCCCTTCCACACACTCTATGTTCAATAATATAAATGCATTTATAACTGTTAACTAGCTACTTCAGTGGTTACAGATCTGCCACAATGTTTTAACGACAAAGTAAAAGAGGGTGACTATCACTGATTCCTCATATTTCTCATAAACATGAAAAATCTAGAGTAGTTCTACCACAGAAATGAAGACCTGTTAATCCTTGTAAAGGAGGCGGTACAAAGCCTCGAGGCCTGGAAAATCCTGTATCTGAACACCAATTTGATGCATCAATAAAACCCATTGAATTCAGCCATTACTTTCGATAATGGAGAATTGACTGTATAATTTAATTTAGGGCAGCCTGCAAAAAGAAACTGTAACAGCCAGAAAATATCTTCATTTTCCCTGCCTTATAATATGGGTAGGTCTGTGTAGAGTTAGATGGAACAGAGAACAATTTTTCTCCTCTTTAAGTATTGCACAGCAACAGAACAAGAGGCAACAGACATAAGTTGCTGCAATGGACATTCTGATTAGATAGAATCACAGAATGAATGAGGTTAGAAGGGACCACAATGGGTTATAATTTTCTTCTATCATCAGATAGAAGAAAATAAATCCATTCAGTGTGGGGAAATGCTGCACTGTGTTGCCCAAGGAGGTTGTGGGATCTCCATCCTTGAAGACGCTCAGAACTAGACTTCACAAAGTCTTGGTAACCTGACCTAACTTTGATATTTGCCATGCTTTGAGCAAGGTGTTGCACCAAATGACCTCCAGAGACCCCTTTAGCTTCAATTATTCTATGATTTTATGATAGACACAAAAGTGCTTTTGGCACATGAATTGAGAATATTTTATATTACCGAGAGAGCAACACGTTTTAATTCACGCACATGAATACAAATATACGGTGGAGGTCTAAAGGCAGGGCAAAAATCACAATACAGGCTTCAAATATCTACATGCAATTTCACCATTTCAGAGACCAGCCTCCTGCTCTGGGTCATAAGTGTGGCTGTTCCCTAGAGGTTAGCCCAGTCTTTGTATAGCATCTCACAGACTGAGTTGTATAGGTACAAGTGAAATTGGAAGTAATTTGTTCAAAATTATATTTTCAGGCCTTCCACTTGCACTAGTTTGAAGCTTTTTTTTTTTTTCTGGAAAGTATATACTACCTCCAAACAGACTAGGTAGAATTCTGTTCCTCTAAAAGGTCACTAAAATTAGGCCAGCTCTTAAGAGGTTATTAGCAGCAGGTCACATTTTCAAATTACTCATATCACACTATTTTCCACAAATACATTTTGAGTTTTTTAACTCTCCTTTACAAAATGACCTATTTTTTGATACCAAAACTATTTAAAAATTGTGTATATTCAAGTTTCTGTGAAAACATTACAGCAAATATACCACTGTATGCATGTTCCTCCTTAGCTTGCACAGTCATGCCAGTCTATTTGCTGTAAACAGTAACAGCATGTTGTAACTTCATACTGGGAAAAGAAGAGAAGCATTTTCAACAGGGGTGTGAATAAGATCGTAAACAACGTAACAAGCTGTGGAAAAACTGAAGTGATGCTCTCTTGCTGAACAAAGACCTCTAAACACAGATAAACAAGGTGAGGTACCTGGATACCAATATGGCTAGTGCAGATAGCGGCTGAATCTGCATTTCTCTGCTATGGAACTACACATCCCCCCATGAGATGCAAAGGATGCCTTTCATAGACTGAAAACCATTCTGATTCAGACTAAACATCCTAACTCACTGTCATTAAAAGTGAGTTAGGTAATTTAGATTAGTCTCAGGTAATTTAGATCTCTAAATCCCAGGTTCAAGTGACCAAGGCAAAAACTTTCCTCTTTTAACCACCTTGCTTTCGTATCACCTCTACACAGTTTGAAAATGTGAGCTAGTGGAAACTCATCATTCAGAGACAAGGAGGCAAAAAAACCCCTCAATATTGTGACTCTGATGAGCAGATGATAGGGCAGCAAGTAAATTCCAGATAAATAGATTGCCAGTAGTGTTGATATCAAGACTGATTTCTCCTTATCTTGATCACCTTTCATATCATTGAAACTTTAAAAAAAATTATTTTTTATTTCTGCACTAGTCTAAATATTGGTACTTTTTTCAGTATTAGGATACTCACTCGGATTTAGGAATGGAATTTTGGGAAATATTCCTTATTATAGTTAAACTTACACATTGTTTAGAGTCATAGCTAAGCAGAAGTCCTGCTAGTTTTTGTGGGGAATGTAGTCCTTATGGACTAGACAGTTGCTGGACAGTGTTTTCCTGAAAGCACACTTCAGTAAATCTTTATGCCAACAGAGCTCTGGGATCAATCAAACCTTCATATGCTGTCTAAATAAAGCATATTTACAGACCTTTTGGGCAGGATCCAAAAAGAAAAACCATGCTCCTAACACCTCAGACATTCTGGAAGGTCAGTTCAAAACTCTCACCCTAATGTGGTCACCTTAACAACTTTATTTCTGGAAGCAAAATTCTCTCTGATCGAGAGCATGGTCTGGAAATCTATAATGGAATCTGATTTGTGTGGTTTGATTTCATCTGGGGTTTTAAGACTGTTGGTTGTGCTATTGATTTGTGTTCCCATACAGAATAAGCACAAGATTCATTTACATGAATAACCCCTGGGGCTTGAAGTGCCCCAATACGCTAATAGTACACCTCATTTCTGTTTATTTTTTTGTGGCAGTGTTTTTTCCCCACTGGTTGCTAACTCCTTTCATCTTAACATTACACCAGTGTAAAACTTGGGAGCTGATTCAAATCCTTCTTTTAAAGAAAAATGGTAGCCATAATGGCAGACATGAACCCAACAGCTGATGCAATAGCGGGGGTCGCTCCTGCATTGCCTCTTGCTGGTGTGGTACATGCTGTCCAGGTCACACCAACACAGCCCTGATGACAAGATGGCTGTGGAAGAACATCTCACATGCACCCTGCATGGGACAGCTCCTTGCCTCTTATGTAGATAAGTCATAGGGTAAACATTACCCTGTGGACTGCTCAACTTCATGAAGTTTTTCATAAATTACTTTTTTCAGTATCATCTGCTAATATGCTTAGTTATTATAAAATTCAGTGAAAGTATGGTACATGTAGAATGGATCCTAGAGTGGGGAATGTTTGGTAGAACTGCCAACACTACTACTGCTGCCCCTCTGGAGCCCCAAAATTGTGAATCAGACCCCTGAAAAGTCACAAAATCCTGACATTTTTCATTTACATATAGGATAGGTAATATCCCTGAATTCATGTATAGTTTGGACAGTGTGCAGCTTGCACCTCTGTGCCCGAACTGCTCCACATGGGCTGAGCAGCTTGGTCTCCCTTGCTCTCCTGAGAATCTGCCTCTCCTCTCCTGCACTGCTTTCTCCTGTTGCTTGGGGATGTTTAATGTCTGCACTCAGACTTGCTTGCTGGCTGCTGGCAGGCCATGCTGTAGTGCTTTGACTCTGCTGTGGGAACACACTTTCAGCCCAGCTTAACATCTCTCAAGTTGCTCCTGTGCTCTTTGTAAGTTGCTCAGGACCTGGTTCTTCTACCTGTCAGCCTTTGGCTGCCTTCTAGTGTTTTGAAAGGATTAAACACACCATCACTTGCCCTCTTCCTTTATATTGTGCCCGTCCTTTATCCTGTGTGCTGCTTGGCCAGGAAGCATTCCCCAATGAGCCTTTCTGTGTTCTGTGGCTGCACAGCAGCACCACTACCTGACCTGCTCCATGTGCTTGGGCTTGCCATGCCTTGCATCACATGCTTGAACACACCTCTTGCCACCGTGAACAAAGGGTAGCCCAGCTCCCAGAACCAGAATATAACACACCACCAGTAGTTCATTCTGGTGTATGAAGGCAAGAACCATCCACTGGCTTTTTCCCAAGTAACACCTTCCTTTTTTTTCCCATTTTCATTTTCTTTTTTTGTCTGTCGAGGTGGAACTCATATTGTCTTCATATGTTCAACTGATCCCATTATATTCTCAGCTGGATGTTCAATGCACTTGGCTTAGCTCAAGCCAATGCCTTTTACATCCCTGGCTTGAGGGGTGTAAGCCATACAATATGGTTGGTATTCATCTTGTTTGGTCAATTCTTATGCTGGCATTAGCTGGCATTTTTCAAAGTCCTGCCTCACATACTCAACCCACACTCACAGAAAGTGGGCTGAATTCTCTGTGAGAGCCATAGACTGATCTGCTCTTCCCAGCTCTTGTGTATCACTCCTGAGAAAGGCAATGACACCCTGACAGACCCACATTTGTCACACACAGCCTCTGCTTACACCCTGGTCTGAGTGTGTGGCTCAGCCTGCTGCTGGTAGTCACTCTTGTGGTCTGACTTTACCCCTGGCTCATGTTACCAAAGACTCATCTTAGATATGCTATAGTTCCTCACAGGTGCTCTGCAATGGCTTCTGATCCAACTGCAAATGTAGGTCATGCCCAAAAGTAATAGCCAGACCTAGAGCAGAGCAGCAGTCCTCACTGGCCTCATTTGAGAATGAGATCAGAGCCATGGATGGGTCAGTGACAGATCCAGGGATTCACGAGAGGAAAGCCTCTCCAATCTGGATTTTTACAGTTGTGAACTAGTCTTTCAGTCAGGCCCTGCTCAAAGGTAGGCACAGAAACTAAAGTCAGATAGAAAAAGGCCCCGCCTAGAGTAAAAGGACAGAAAGAAAAATATAAAGAGGAGGAGAAGGTTAGAAAGCAAGAACAAAAATCAAGACATTTAGACTAGATTCATTGTAAAAAGGGAGGGGAAAGGAAAGGGAAGGTGAAAGCTAGAAAATTACTCAGTAAGCTAATGAAGAGTATGTTCTCAGGTTCTAATTATACTTCAGTTAAACTTTTATGCTTTTATTTAGAGTTAAGAGAAGGAAGGTGGACTTGTCAGCACATAACAAGATTTTTTTTTGGATCACAGTGAATCCCTTAGATCTTGCAGCCCTGGGGATAATATTTTCAGTATTACTTCTGGGTTATCTCTATAGCACTCAATTCTGATTTAACCATGTCACAGCATGCAAAATCTTTAATAACTCCTGTCTCAAAAGGAAGGATTGAAACCTTGGCCTTTCTAAGGTCAATGAAAAAACTCTATTTCACTTCAGTGAGAATTCAGGATTTCATCTCAGACATGGATTTTGTTCAATACTGAGAGCTCTGTGAACCTCAGGTCATCAACAAAGCCAAATCTTGGGATTCAGGTGTTTTTTCTCCCTAGAAACTAATGTAAGTTGGCAGGAGTTTTTCCCATTCCTTATAAGTGGAAAGTCTGTTCCAGGATTGGCATAAAATAAGCTGCAATTCTTCTTAGTTTGAAGAAGAATTTCTCTGTGTAGTGTAGCAGGGGCAGGTTTCACAAAGGTGATTAGAAAACAAGCATTTGTACACAGGACTTTCAATGAGAACGTTATCTCCTCTAATCTGAGAATTCTCTCCTTTTTTCTGGCTTGGGGTGCACAGTGCTTTACAGACAAACACAAAGGCAAAACAGTCATGTGCTCTGAATAACTTATATTTAAATTAATCAATTTATCGCAATTTTCACCCTTCAGCTCCAAAGTCGCAACTTCAAACCTCCTTAAGTTTTGATCCAGAACTCCAAAAACTTCAAACTTTATATCAATCAAAAGCTAAAAGAAAGATCTACAACTTTCATAAAACATTTTTGTCAAAATCTTCCTAGATCAATCACTTAATTCTTTTTTTATTCATTAATTAATTATATACAAATTATAGTTGATAAAGAAAAAACTAAGTTAACTTACTCCGTATCTTTGAACTTAATCTAATAATCATGTTTAATTTTATTAAGATTTATTAATGACTTACTTATATTTAAATTAACCAATATATTAATCATGTTTAGCTTATTTATTTAATTTCATTTAGATTATTTTTAGGCGCAACTGTAATCACTTAAGTAATTATTAGTATATATTAATTA
>JAOXXN010000471.1:53873752-53883913 GCA_026770055.1 Myrmophylax atrothorax
CGGGGGAGCGGCCCGGCCCAGCCCAGGTACGGCGGCCAGACTGGGGGACCGAGCTGCCCCCGGGCCTGGCTTGTGTTCGTGCTTCACTCGAGTCACATATGGAAGGGTTCTGAGACCTATGGTGACCTTTATAAAATGGGACCAAAGAATGTAATAGCACAGTGGCCATGAGCTTCAACAGGTGGAGGATTTTCAAATCACAAGAATAGAGAGTTTGTTGTCAACTGTGTCCCCATTAAAAGATCCACAGTGTTTGCAGGTACACGTTTTCATTTGGGATAACTTACCAAGCTCAAAACCATTTGAGGTCGGTATAATTTAAAGGAGTGTCATCAAAGTCAAGTCTGTTCAACAGGCAAACTCATAAAGTAGATTGGCCTGCTGATTTTTGTATTGCGTGTTGCATTTTGTTAACTTTGTGTTACTATAAAAATAGTATTTTTGTGTTTACTGCTAGCAAACAAAACTTTTGTGCAAACGGCATGAGCATAGATCAGCTTAACTGATCAGCTGTCCTAGAGTGTGGTGCACACAGGTGAATTCCTCTGCTTTCAGGAGGGCTTTGCCTTCCCTGTGTTACGTGAGCATAAGGCTTAAGGCCCTGACCAATCAAAAAGATGTTTGAGTTTAGGGTCTTGAACCTGTCAGCTGTCCCAGTGGTTTCAGTGGGAGGTTGTGTAGGCCGAGATCTGTGCTGGTGCACTGCATCCAGAACTGGAGCCTATCTATGCACGCAGTACTTGCAAACATACTAATTGATTCACAAGAAAATGAAAGGTGCACTTTTAGCAAAAGGTGTCCTGATTGTGCAGTGTTGCATCTGACATCTCATTTCTCAACTGGAGTTTTATTTGGGGAGGGGGCTGGTTTCATATGGCAGTGAAGGGTAAGAGATAAGATGCAAGTCATGAGGTGTGTTCAGATGAAATGTTGCTATTCTTGGCTTCAAAAAGTCATTTAGAATTGCTTTGGAACTTTTTTACTTTTTGTATGGTTTAACCTAAAACTCAATCCTGAAATTGAACACTTAGTTTAGGGGCTTCTTGATTGTAGCAAAGTTTAATGACTGTGCTAAGCTACATTCTTGGAGATATTTAAGCATACATATAATTTCTTTTTTTTCAGGAACAATTATAGGCCTAGTGATTTCTATTCCATTTTTCTGCCTTTCCCTGTGTTCCCTCAGCAGGCTCACAGCCTGTTTTTCTGCATGAAGTCTGTAGTGTGTGTTGTCAGCATAGAGGCTTCCCTCTTTTGCCTTCCTCTTCCTTTGTCTGTTACTCACTCCACGCATTAACTCCAACATCCTGATGGGTGTGTGACAAAGTGGCTCAAACTTCTGAAGTAACTAGGAATGATCTTTTTGAGTTTACTGTATCCCTGAATGCTACAGAACTTCTCAAGGCCTCTTAGCTTCAGTGTCTGCTAGGTAGTTTTTTTTCCCCTTTCATAAACATATTGAAATGCTTCCAAAATACAAGATAACACAGACAAGAAAAGACATGGTACCTCTAAACAAAAACTCTTCCATTGCTGATGCTGGACAACTAAAACATAAGATGGGGTTAAAAATCTTGGTGTGAAAGACCAGGAGCTGATGGGTTCAGTTCTTTTTCATTTACACAAGCCCAGTCCTCCAAGTTTGAAAGGTAGGAATAACTGAAATACTTGTCAAAGCAACTGTAATTTTTAAAAGTCTGATATTGCAGGTGTTTAAAAAAGTGGTAGGATGTGGATTTGGTACTTATATGTACTTGCACAAACGCTTTTACACACAGCATGTATTTTTGTAGGTTGTCTTTCATTTCCCATTAGATAAAAAGAATACCTTTTTTTTTCCTGTTCCAGTCTTTTTCTATATTTACTCCTCTTTTTCCATTTGACTTTTGTTCCATTTCAGTGCTTTTTGCTCTGTACCCTTTCACATACCTATCTCTGCTATTATTGTGCTCACCATTAACTTCTTGCTTGTTCTTTTGCCTCCATGTTTCTGTATTTTTCCACTTACTCCACAGCCAAATGCGTTTCAGGTCTAGTGTGCACCTGGTACTTTGAAAAATCTTTGCACCACGTGTACCTTGAGCATTCTTTAAACTAACTCTGAATAGGATGACGTAGGAAGGAATACTGGGACGCAGCCAACTTAGCAAATACTGAAGGAACAGGAAGAGTCATTATTTCCACTGAGCATTTCACAAACTGGAAGCAAAAGAACATGCTTCAAGAGCAAGAATCCACATAAATGTTACCTGTTCTTTAGCTGAGTTCATGTATTGGTTGAATATATATAAAAGGAGAAGTACTCTGTGGGGTTACCAGGTAATTTTTTGCTTGGACTCTGGGTTTTCATCTAACATTTACATCTGAATGACCCACGTTTAGGGTATTTAAAAGCTGCTGTAAAGTTGTAGGTTGAAGACCTGGTCAGTAACTGCTTGTTTGACACAAGAGAAGCTGAGCCATGGCATTTGGAAAAGGACATGGAAGTGCTGAAATGCACTGTGACTTACTGCACTCCAAGATTCTCGAGCTGTGGGAGAGGTGCTGTGACCACCTGCATGCTGGGCCTTTGGGCAACAAAACAAGTGTTGGCTTTTCATGTTTCCCTGTTTCAGGTTGGACTAAGATACCCACAGGGGTGTTGTGGAACAAATACAGAGAAATTAATAATGTAATCCAGTGCACAACATAAAAAAATTTTAAGGGCCAGGCCACATCACAAAGTAGTGTAATTTTAGCTAATAAATTATGGTAATTCCTAAATGACCAGTGAAGATGATGTGGTGCAATATTGTCATCAACATGGTGTTCGGAGGAGCTGCTTATATCACACATTCTCAGTGAGCGGTACCAGCCTGCTCTGTGTTTCAGCAGATGGGAGGCAGCCAGTGAAGCAAGAGCTGGGCAGCAGGAAAAGCAGAGTTGGTATGGTGGGGTAACACCGAGGTCTCTGCATTTTCTCAGGTTTTATCAGAGATGAGGACATAAGATGGCAGGCAAGTGGCCAGCCATTGTGTATTTCTCTGGGTTTGAGTGCTTGACTCTTTCAGGTAAATTGAACAGTTTAATCTGAAGTCAAGGGGAGGGACATTACTGAAACACAGTCAACAAACATCTCAATGACATTGCAATGCATTTTGAGACTTTTCAGTTCCACAACAAAATTGCCTCCAAGAGTACAGTGAGGAGAAATTTGATAAAACTTCAGGCAGTTCAGTAGCAGTTGGATCTCTTGTCCAAAAGATAGTGAGTAGAGTTCATGATTTCTCAGAGAACGTGGTGGGTGACGGGTTTCAAGGCCCAGTGTGGTAGCTCATCATCATTTAGAAGAACACAAGGCCCTGGAGTGTCAAGAGAATACAGATTAAGATCTGTAGTGATTCCAAAGCACAGTTTGGAGATAGTATCTCTACTTTTACTCAGAAAATTAGGTATTTTCCTTGATACTAATTGTCATTAAACACACAATGATAGGCCAGTAGTTTGTACAAATTAAAAAAAAATTCTTATAGGAATTCAGCGTGTTTGTTGGTTTAAAAAAGGTCTGAAACCTTGACAGTGTCTCGGCCTCATCAGATTATTAGACCATGTCTCCAGCGTCATTAATGAGATCTACCCAGTTCTGTGGCTAAAAATAGTAATGGACAAATAGTAAGTGTTCAATGGAGAGGGTCACCTTGGCACAGTTACACTCTCCTTAATGCCAGTCTCTTTTTACTCAATTTCACTAAACTCGTCATCTGGCTGTAAAGCAGTTCAGGCAGTAATGTAGGACGTCATATATATTCCTTTAATTATTATGATCTTCCTTGTAGCAATTATAATTTGCTTTATTGCAGATAACAGCAAATTGGTAGATAAAAGGTACCAGACAGATATGAAAAGTTGTATGTTGTAGCTTTTAGATTGAAAGAATAGTTGGTTCTTGTTTAACTTTGCTTTTTAAATTCACAGATTATTTCGTAACATTAGTTAAAAAGAAATAAAAGACAGAATATTTCATAGTTACCATAGTGCATAACAAAATTTACTGCTTTGTCTCACTGATAAACAGCACATGAGATTTAGGCTTTCCTTCAGCTGCAGAGGAAGAAATCTCTTATATGAATGAGTGCCAGAAGCATCTACTGAATCCTTTTTTTCAGACTGAGGAAATTTGCCTTATTGCTTGCATTGCTCCAAAAAGACTGTCTCACTCCTGCGTTCCTTTTGACAGCAGACCAATTTTGTTGCACTTAGCTGAACATACAAAGGAAATTGTTGATGGGACTCAGTTGTTTTCCAGAGTAAAATCCATTTCTGGTGTATAGTTGTTAGGTCAGTTTGTGGCAATTATTGCTACATTGTTTTTTAACATTAAGAAATGTATATATTGAATAACCTCTTTCAGGTCTGTCTTTGTAAAATTTGTTTTTCCTTCAAAAGTGCTAAGTGCAAGCACAGCTCTGTTGAATAACCAAATTCCACAGAAATGCTGTGGCTTTACTGGTTTTTTGTACCATAATCCCATGGAAAAAAATTATTACATTACTACCCCATTTATTTGGGAAAGTCAATGTATGCAAAAGGCAAAAATGGCTTCAAAAAGTTTTCTACATGGTCATTTTTATGGTAAAATCCAGACTGTCCACTGATGAGAGATGCCAAGCTCCTTCTGCCCGTATGGCACATCATCAGTATATAATTCATCAAGTTAAAATATAATTTAAACAAGGAGGGCATCATTAGGATCATCATTTAGACCCTGAGCACAAGTGCCCCCGCAATCTGTTTATGGTTCATTATCCACAGCCCAGTAGGTAATGGACAATTCCCTTACTCCCAGCAGTGCTGCTGTGAAAGGTGAAGCCTTTTGTGCTCTGAATGTGTCCTTTCTGGAGGGCTGTGACTCGGGCAGAAGCCAGATTTGTTGGGTGCTGGGTCTGCATTCCTTGCCTGACAGGTACTGGATTTTGTAATCTTACCCATATGCTCTGGTTCCCTTACAACTCTCATACACTGTTGCACTCACCAGCAAGGCTCTGAGGCACTTGCTGGTGCTGTGGGTGTCCCAAGGTGAGATGTTTGGCTTCTTTCCACTCCCATTGTGTGCATTGTATGGGCTGTTCTGCTCCGCAGGGTGTGCTGGGTGGGGCAGCCGCATTCCTCCTGGTGATTCAAGGAGCGGGACAGGCTGCTCGGTTCAGGGCTTTAGGCTGTTGGGTTTTTTGAAGTGATTGTGAGTTTTGCTTTTACTCATTTTTATTTGTAATTACTCTATCAGATTGATAGCATTTGAAAAGAATTTAGTGAAGGCATATTTTGGAATTAGTAAGACATTGGATGAAACTGGAAATAAGAGAGATTGTGAGAGGCAAATATTTCTCTGTAAGGGAAGGAATTATTTTATCAAGTTTGAAGCAGTTTACCATGTCACTTTCACTTGCTGACAATATTAAAGTTTAGCTTCTGATACCTTTCAGTGCCTTATCAGGGGATTTGACATTTGTGTAAGGTATCAGTAAGGACATAAGTACATAGGTACAGTTGCCTTTGTTGATGCCAAGGCATCATAATCCAGAAAATTTATGGCAGGATTTCAACTTCAGTGTTGCCAGAAATAAACTTAAGCCAAGGTGGAAGTGTCCTTTTTGAGAGTTCAAATCCTTCTTGGAATTGCTTTTCTCATTCCCTTCCCCTTTTTTTTGCAACTAAGCATTTACCTCTTTTGGAAAAGGTTGACTGTACTAATATACTAAACTCACTTTTCCCTTTCTCATTGACTTGAAATTGAGGTTAACAAAGTTAATTCCAAGCAAGTAATACATACAAATAATGATTTTTGTCCCAAAGAGCAGCACTGACTTGAAAGTATGGAAGTGCTGATGGTCTTGCTTTGTGCAAGAGCCCATAATGACGAAGTATTCTTGTCAGAGGATATAATGAAACTATAAATTGTTTTCATGACTGCTGTAGTATTTGATCTCTTGCAGAGCACATTCAGAAAGTATTTAGTGCCATGTCATATGTCAGTAACATCAGAAATAGAAATAAACGCTTTAGCATGAGCAATGTCCAGTGATGGGTGAGAAGAATTTGCTGATTGAACATCACATTAAGTGAGAAAAGTTACCTGCAAGTTCTGATAGATAACTCTGAAGATGACATACACGTTGCTCTCTCCCTCTCAGTGGGGAAAGGCAATGAAGCACATCAGACTAATACAGAACAGCTTAGATTTGCAAGTTCTGCTTTGCTTTGTGCATGAGCCCTACACGAGAGGTGGTGGCTGAAGGGGAAGGTTCACCTCTGCCTTTCCTTCTCATTTAGGTGTTTGCAGCATTCCTGCATTATTTACTATTCTTCTGCCTCAACAAGCACGTGGCTATAGTATCTCACCTTAATTGAGGTTTTTTTACCTGTGCCAGTAGGGTGTCACACTGTAATCTTTTCAGACCCAAGGTAAATTTTGGTTACTACTCATGTTACTCCTTTTCCTGTAACTTGGTCCCATTTCAGTATCCAGGGGGAGGCTGAGCCCAGAGGACATTGCTGATAGGAGGAGTAGGGCAGAGGGAAGTGAAGTGGGAAGGGCTGGTTTGTACCTGAGAGCTGGGAATTTTGAGCACAGGTAGCAAAGGGAGTTTGCAAATACTTCTTCCTTAGCAGCCTTCCCAGGGCTGCTGGTCCTCATCCTGCTGCATATGAGGAAAAAGTGGAGAAACTTGAACTGCTAAGTTTTTCTAACTCACAGTGGTCAGGTGAATTTGTAGCCTTACAAATGGATTTCAGGCTTCCAGTACAGCAGATATCTTTCTCTTGATTATTATTAATAAGCTAAGATGACTTGTGGCAGGTTTTGATCTTGTACAGCATCTTCCTCCAGCTTTTCAAAAAAGCCTCTTGTGTCCAGTACTGGCTGAGGTAGAAATGGCTTGTAACATTAATGTTTTTTTTTTCTCTTCTGCAGTATCTGGTGTGCAAAAGGAAGCTTGAAAGTAAAAAGGAGGCATTGCTAATCCTTTCCAAGGAGCTGGACACCTGTCAGCAGGAAAGAGACCAGTACAAGCTTATGGCCAACCAGCTGCGGGAAAGACACCAGTCTCTGAAAAAGAAGTATCGGGAGCTGATTGTAGGTTGTTTTTTTATGAACATTGTATAACTGGGGGACAAGGATGAACCCCAAAAAATGGAGAGATGTCCATAATGACTGCTGTAAAAATGTTTAGGTACTTGTTTACGGTGGTCCTGCAGTTGTACAGCCCTGGTCATATTATTACTCATTTGTTCTGTGCTGATGAGGTAGTGCTTGTTATATAAGACACAAAAAGACAGTGCATTCTCTGAAGAAATTAGTTTCAGTCATAATTCTATTTAAAAACTGATTGCAGTATTATTATTCCACAGCAACTTAATGTACCATTATGAAAGATAATTCAACATAAATTTATAATGATCTGCTGTTCTAGAAATGTAAACAAATCTTCAACCTGAGAAATCTTCTTGAGTTGAAGTATTATTAGTATTAATTAGTAGTATTTTAGAAACGATTTTGATAACATTTGAGTTAAAATACATGTTTTAAAATTTGATCCACAGAGTTAATATAGTTGCTGGTTTCAGAAATAAGTTGCCAATAAAATACATCCATTTATTTGTAGGATGGGGATCCATCGCTGCCTCCTGAAAAGAGGAAACAGGTAGGATTTATTTTTCAGTTGATGTAATTTACCTGCTACAAGAGTATTTTGCAAAAGAGTAAAAATATTAACTAAGAAATTGGGTAAAAAGAAAGTGTTTCTGTCTATTGAAAAGCTTAGTCTTTAGACTGTGGCTTCTGGTTTTGTCTACACATTTCACTCTGAACTACCATTAACTAGAATCTATGTCTGTTGCTTTCATGTTCCCCTGAGACTGAAACTGGTCAGTGTACAGAGACTTGAGATTGTTCTCCTTCTTTTTTATCCTTCTGTATTGAGTTCTAAAATGGATCAGTGGCAGGACTTTACAGACTTCAAAGTAATCTGGGAATGCATTGTCTGCATTCCAAATTGCTAATTTATTGTTGTGAGTGCTGCTTTCCATTAAGTATTCTCCCAGGCCACTTGGACTCTATGAGTTATAAATGGTAAAACAATGATAACTGCGTTTTATGGTTCCCTGGAAAAACTCTTTGCCTGCTTACATGCATTTTTGTTCCTGGATATTCACGTAGCGTGTCCCTGGTGTGGAATGTTGCTTGTCATATTCTTAAAATTATCTTAGTTTTTAGAGAAAAATGGCACCCAAAACACAATGTGTGGAGCAAGGAGATGAGAACAACCTAAAAGAACAAAAAATGTTACTGTAATTGCTAGTCTTGAAAGTCTTCTATGTTTAAAACACGGTTATTACATTCTCTTAATGGATCAGTAGTTTTACTCATCATCCTTTCCCAGGGAGTTTGCATATAGTTCTTGCTATTTTCCTAAAATTTAGGGCTTAGGGTTTTAGTTGTTTTAAACTTCCAGAGGCAGTATAATTACTCCTTCAGGCACTTAAACAAATAGCTGCCAAGAAGTCAGTGGCTCAGTGTAAAATCATTTCACTTCCTCATTATTTAGCATAATTTATTTGCAATTCTGTTATTTCAACAGAATTCTAATAAAAGTTTATGACTATATATAAGTTTGTACATTCTGAGTGTTACTGAGGAATATACAATTGAAAGGAAAAAACCAAGGCAGTATATGGATCATTACAGAGGTAAGTAGGAAGGGAGATTTGCCATCTCATAGATGTTGTTCTAATTATTTCAAAACAAATAAAATGGATACTAGCCCAATTTAGTACAAATTCAGAAGCTGTAAATATATTGAGTTTTGGCAATTTGTCTTATCATGGCATGTGCCTGGAAAACCATTTAATACTCCACCTGGGATTTTGGTTTTCTTTATCCTGAAGAAGTTATGTATTCATGCTAGATAGCAGTGAAAGAAAGAAAATCTTGTCTTCAAATGGGGTCATTGATAGGTTTCCCCCAAGAACAATGTATACTTTCAGTGGTGCAGTAATAGACTGTTAGTGCACTTCTTGAGTTTTCATTTTCCTGAGAAGTGTCTGTAGCATACAAGGTGGATAACCCAGAGTAGTTAGGGCAGCCCTTCCGAGGAAGGGTGTAGTTTTGCTTTGAGAAATGCATCAGAGAATAATAAAAGAAAGTTATGAAAGTTTTCCATTATTATTGGACATACATTTCTGAGGATTTTCTCACCTATGAAAGGCTGAAGTTCTCTGTGCCCTTTTGTGCTTTTTCCATCCCCTTTTTGCCCAGGACCCCAGCTGCCTGCTGGGAGCAGCTTGTGACCTCAGTCACTTTATGAAAGGAGACCTTGATCCTTCAATGAATTTTGTGTGACACAAAAGTGCATGTTGTTTTCATGGTCAGAAACGAGATGAAAACATTATGTGCTTAAGAATTTGCTATCTGTTGTGTGTGTTTGCTACAGCTGAGAAATTATTGCTGAAACTTCAATCTAGAACTTAAATGTTACAGGTGGGTTGGGATTGCTACTGTCTTTTCCTTTTTTCACCTTTATTATCAATTATGCTTTGACTGCCTAAAGTGTCTTGTTTTCCACACCATGCCTTCTTGTTCTGCTTTGTAACACCGAATTTCCTTGTTTTATGTGGTAATATCATGTAGCCAGGCATTTTCTGTTGGCAAGCAGCAAACTCAAAACTGTGTTACTTAAAGCTGTCTTAACATGGGGAACTCGGCAGCGTCTTTCCTCTCAAAGCTGTATTTGCATCTCTGATCTTTTCCAACCTAAACAACTCTATGATTCTATGGTGATTCTGTCCAGAGACTGCTCTGTGTGTGTTGCCTTCTGCCAACCAGCAAAAGCAGAAAATGAGAAACTGGGCTATTGAAATCCCTTTTCCGACAGTAGATGTTTCACCATTACTGTTGTTATCACAGCTTGTGAGCTGTCAGTGCTTCCTGGCCCCTCATGCCAAACACTCTCAGTTAAATGCTGTGGTTGAAGGTAGCGTTCTATGTCTTGTGGTGTCAGATGGAGGGTAATTTTTAGATAAGTAATGGAGAGCTGAAATATTTCAGGAGGACAGGAATAATGAAGAGTGTTTTTAATGTTAAAATTCACCAGAGACAGTAAACAACAGACACTCCCCATTTTGGAA
>JAOXXN010000471.1:53886852-53903049 GCA_026770055.1 Myrmophylax atrothorax
ATTTTGGAAGACATATTAAAATGTCTACATAGCCTCTGTTGAGCATCCTATATAAATAAAAATTCTACCATTCTGCAGTGATATATATTTATATGCATTAGCTGTGATACAGGACATTTTATTGGCAATTTACTTGGTGTCTGTTGGCCAGTGTTGCCACCCTGGGAAACGTAAAGAAAAAAACAGATGAGATTTCTAACTTGATATATACTGCCTATTATTTTCATCTGCATTGCTTAAATTTTCAATATAACTTCAGTTTGGGACAAGCTGTGCCATTGGAATAACAGATTAATCCTTTGACCTTCCATATGACATGAAAGTTCGTTTAATACAAATGAGATCTTTCAAATAAACAAAGGTGAAGTAGAAAAATTAACTGTGCTGGGCCACTGTCCTAAATATGCTTTGCTTAATTTGATCTCAGTGAGACCACTCAGTGGGAGAAAATGGGTATGCACTGGGCCCATGTGTCAAGAGTAAGCCTGCAATTCATGTGTTCACTGGTGAGGCCTTTTATTTGTATTTTAAATGTATAAGTAATCAAATTAAATGGAACTAAACATCTCAAGACCACAAAGTGGCTGAGGTGGGAAGGCAGCCCTGGAGATCAACTAGTCCAATCCCCTTGCTCAAACAGGGCCACCTAGAGCAGGTTGGTAAGCAAAGCAGGCTCTTCTGTATTAATTCAGCCATTGCAATCATATGAATGCATTGGAGGAGAAACTGTGCTTAAATTTGTGATCAGTCACACCCATCAAGTACGCTTAATGTTTCATCAAACTTTTTTTCTGTCAGCCCTATAATTCAGTGTTCTTCCTTGTTTGAAGGTGTGGCTGAAACAAACATAAAAGACTGTAAACTGCAGTATAGGAATGCTTGTTTGTATTTAAAAATACTTTTAAACTGTAAAGGTATGTTGGAAGTTTTCCTTTCTTCCTTCCCCCTTGCCAAATTAGTTTTTCAGGCAGTACCCTAAAGGCAACACAAGTCCTTTTTTTTTTTAGTGTCGGGTAAGATTTATGTGCAAGAGAATTGAGAGCTGTATTAAAGACTGTTACTATCCATCATTTTTAAAGTGGTGTGAAGAAAAATAATAATGTCTATGTGTAGCTAGATTTGCAAAATTGTTAAAGGAGCCATATTCAAGTGTAGTGCATAATGCCAGTGAGGACTATTTGGAGTTACTTTCTCCTTCTTCTTGGGTCATTGGTCAGTAGTGAGCAAAGATCTCTTGCTGCCTGACAGGTGTTCACTGGCTTATGCTAATAATTTTTTTTTTTTAGGTCAGTAATTTCAGATGCTCACCTATACCTAAATGTAAGGTTCTCTTCCACTTTCTATCCCCCAAAAAATTGTTCTTGCAAATTTTAGTGCAGTCCAAGTGGAAAAGGATGAGGTCTATGTTCCATCCCGTTGAATCTTTCACTCTCTGGTCTGTTCTGCTCGATGGTGCTTTTTTCCCTATGTAATAAAGGTAGGCACTTCCCACTTGGCCCTCTCACATCAATCTTGTTCTCCATTCTTTCTAGTTTCTGGTGTGATTGTTGACTATGGTGGCACTTGCTTTTGGTCAGAAGAAGGAATAGGGGAACAGTTTCCTGTGTCTGGTACTGCAGTGGGGTTTGGACTGTGCTCGGATCGTGCTTCACTGAGAGGGTGGTCAGACACTCACACAGGCTCCGCAGGGAAGCGGCCATGGCACCCAGCCTGGCAGAGTTCAGGGAGCATCTGGACAATGCTTCTTGTCGTATGGCTTAGTTTTAGGTAGTCCTGGAAGGCAGAGGGAGTTGGACTTGGTGATCCCTATGGGTCCCTTCCAGCTGTTTTATGAGTCTATGATACATGCAAGCTTCCCATGACAGACGGATGTAAAGCAAATAGCTTGTTGTGCTGCAGAGGCTCCAGAGCACCTGCCGGAAACTGAATGTGGATAGAGCTCTGGAAGATTGTCTGATAACTGCAACTAATCAGAGACATAAATGAGTGATATGTTAGTTAGAGTTAGAAACAGTTGCATTCACAGAGGGTAGGAGAAACAGTTTCCACTGTTGCAGGTTGTTGCATTGGGAAGACAAGATGAGGCAGCACAGAGGTGTTCCTGCCTGCGGCTTTCCCTGTCTTTACCCAGGGCTCAGAAACCTCTCTTCATCAGTACTTTAGAGTTAGTTTTGCATAGTGTGAGTGAAAGAAGTCTATGACAGGTTCAGGAGTCTTTTTAAGGCTTCACCTAAAATCGAAAGAAAATGTTGAGGAAATTTAGTCTAGAGAAACTGAATTTGGCTAATTTTCAGGGAGTTGTTCTCTGTTGCATAGGCAAATTATATGGGCTTTATTGTCTGCTGAAGTAACTTGTCTTGAATTTCTAAGTGAATTCAGTTTGTTCTATGAATATGGAAAAGAAGTTGCCAAGTGGAAAAATGAATTGCCTTTGTTCTTGCATAGTTTTCTTCCCTTTCGTCAAAAAATAAATGCTTGCAGGTTCATGAAGCTAGTCCTCCATTGTTAGTTTTATCATCTTTCAACCATATGGTATGTTTTCTTGTATATGCCACAGAAATGGTACCCAGTCCAGGTGTTGTTCAACATATCCTCTTGGCTGGCTCTCTGTAAGCCCAGTAGAGCACTTTTGAAAATCAAATATTTCTCCCTCTATCCATGTCTAACTGAGAGCTTTAATGAGGTCTTGCCAAAACCTTTAAAACTCAGAACAGTCTAAATTATACACTGTATGGAACCTCTAAGCCAGAGAAATGAGTAATTGCTGGGGGCTACTTCTGTGACATAGCTTGGTTGTTTTAGTTTAACTGAAGTATAATACAAGCCTTGCAGTAAGGAGCAAGTATATACTTAGCTCACTGTAATGTTCTTGGCGTGCTTAAACAAGGTTGGTTTATATTGATGTCTAAAATGCTTCGTTTAAAGTTTCTTCCAAAATCTGTGTCTCGAGTGTAGAGGTTTTTGTCACGTTAAGTCATTTATATGACTGACAAATAAAATTCAGCATAGAATTGCAATCCTATAGAAATTATTTTAAACGAAATAAATCTGAGAAGAAAAGATTTAGTATAGGCATGGTAATGCCTTTCCTGCAGTTACTGGCAGCCAGATTTTGACTACAGACTGCTAAAATCCTGGTATTGTGGCTGTAAACACTGATTAGTGAGATTGAGTTCTTTCCAGGTGTTGAAATTACATGTGCTATTGCAGTGTTAGGAGTTGTTCCAATTCATCATAAAAAGGGACTTTATAAATGGAAGTGTTTCAGAGAAGTTTGTGCAAATCATGTTCCTTTTAACTAACTGAGGCTTTATTTAAAATGAGCTGTCTTTAAAAACCCTAAAAAATTTCATCTAAGCAGTAACCATAGATACTTCAGTTTAAATACAATTTCCTGCAAACATGGATTCTTTGTTTTCTGTCTTTTAAAGAGCCTTTAAGAAGTGTCTCTCAAAACCATTGACTGAATGCTTTCTGAAGCTCCTCTATTCATTCATTACGTGAATGACTATTACACATTTGTTTAACATGTAGGAAAAAAATAATTCCTCTAAAGCATACTTGAGGAACCCTTTGCATTGCTCGAATGGTTGTCGTCTTGAAAATAAAACAGAGGCAGCTTAATTTTGGCCCCATGATTGACTGTTTATGGGGGGCTTTTTTTGCTATGACACTCTTTTCCCAGATTATTTATTTTCAGTCTTCAGGCTTGTCAGTAGTTTAAAAAATGCTTTAAACTGTGGGAAACTTACCTTACATTCTTCAGAACTTTTGGTCTCAAAGCATTGGAGCTACGGAAGCTGTAGCAGTGACTTACGCTTGTTCATCAAATAGGATGAGTCAGTTTCTTGAGTTATTTTTCGTGTTTAAAAGTTTGTTGCTAATTTAGACCAATTGGAATTTGGAGTTGGCTTCCTCATATAGTAGTTTACAGAAGTTCCAGTTGAGTGTAGTTTAATAGTCCATTCCTGCAAATGCATGCATAGGTATGTTCATATCACTATCCATGTTAATGTAGTCATCTTAATGTTTCTCTTAAATATAAAGCAGGACATGTGGAAATAACAGTTGTTGGTAAACAAGGACAAGATCGCAGTAATGGCTATTGGATACCTTGTCAGTTTGATAGTGTATGGGTTGTAAAGGTAAAACTCAGAAAAACATGCCATGAGACTGTCAGGTGGTAGTGAGTATGATGGGTAAAAGAGTGAGACTGAAAAAGAAAAGGAGTTGTCAGAATAGAGAAGTGGAGGAGTTGAAAGGGAAGCACAGCAAGTGGGAAGCACGGAATCTAAAACTGAGTCTAAAGTACCAAGAGAGAACTAGAAACAGTCAGTTCATGCATTGGCCTCAAGTCCAGGGAGGACATGTAAGGGTAGTTCAGAGATACTGACTCATGAGGCTTTACCAAGTCATGCTTAGATCTAAAAATTCTTTTTTCATTTCTTTTTATACTCTTGTGATTTATTTGGCAATAGATGACACTCGTAGCTGTCCATAGGCAATGGCTGAAATGCTGCACCTTGGCCACTATGGTTATAACTCTTAGAAGAGATGTCATTGGTAGGCTTTTCCTGTGTTGAGTCAATGCTTGTGCATCTGTGAAACATTTTTAGGGTAAAAATGCAATAAATTTATCTCATTTTCGGATATCATAGATAGCAAAGGAAGACATGCATTTATTTTTTTGAGTAGTGGTTAAGCTACTGGAATGTAATTGTAAAATTATAGACCAGACTGCTCACTCTGCCAACTTAGTAGGTTCATGTGAATGATAACTTCTGACCCGATTTTTTAGGGGATGGTGGTAGTGATGTTTGGTTTTAAGTTCTAGCTTTCACCTCTGTTTTTCAAGAAACTATGTGCTAGCTACAACACAGGTCACGTTTGAAGTTTTGTGCTACTAAATGTCCATAGGACAGTGACAGTGACTTGGCTGACATCCTCTTTAGTGGCTAGGAGTCTGCTCTAAACACATAGGGAATTTAATTGTGTCATAATTATTTCCAGCTATGCATTTTGTCTAATGATGTGCAAGTTAAAACTATTATTTTGGCAGCTTTGTATAAATGTTGTTCAAATAACTCTGCATTTTGTTCTTCCCACCAGCCAAGATACTGGAACTAGCATAGATGTTTTTGCTCTGTCTTGTTTGGACTTTGTGTGCTGTTCTGGGAGTCTGTATCCTCACATGCTGTTTGTATTTTTTACTATTAAAGATAAAGGAACCCAGGTGATTTTGTTGTTATCTCTCTAATGAAGCATGAAGTCTGGGTACCAAGAACAATAAAAGTAAAGATGGTTGGCAGATAAGGAGTAATTCTAGAGTTTCTTTTCAATCACCACTTACACTTCTCTCCATGGGCACTGACTTATGATTGGTATTTACTCCTTTTCTAGGCAAATCTTGCTCAACTACTGAGTGAGGCTCAAGATCGAAATAAACATCTTGGAGAAGAGATTAGAGAGCTTCAGCAGAGACTGGGAGAAGTACAAGGGGACAATAAGGTACCGTAGACTTTTGTTACCAGTAAATGGCATGGAATGTGTAAACTGGGCTGGAGTTTTTCATTTACTTCTTAGGAAAACAAATAAAACAATGGGTTACAGAATTTCTAGAATAATTACAATAAATGCTTAAAACAGTAGAATAAAAGAAGCTTGTACAGGATACCGATAAGTGCAGCTTATTATTTATTTTTGTATGCTGCTTTTGCTCTGTTTTCCTTAACTATGTATTTTGTACCTAGCCTTGCTTTAATACTCTGAGTTTCCTTTTCCCTTTTTTTAAATATATTTTATTAGTGTTATTTCCTTTTACAAATAAGTACAGATAACCATGTCTTCATCCTGTGATAATTTTCAATTTTTTGCACTGAAAATGCAAAATTTAGTAGATGAGAAAACCAGAGGAGCCATAATTTTTTCCCTTAAAAATATGGAGCAGTTGATCACAAATATATATAGTGATCTTTGTATTAAGCCCTCATCCCATTACCCTTACATAACCAATTTATTTTATTTCTAAATTTAGCAAGGTATATGGAACATTGCTCAAAATCTGCCATTTGGTATTAATCAAACTCCTGTTGTCTCCATTAATTGAAATATTTAAACTCAAGCCAAATGTGTGTAACATTCACAGCTGGAGCTTAATGCAAAAGTACATTCAGAGATCAAACTAGTGAGAGGTTGAATTGGAAAGTCGAGGCAATTAACAAAGTAAAAAATTGAAACAAATAATTAATAATAACTTCCCTCCCTCAACTAAAATTTTAAAATAATGCTATTTTACAATGCAAATAAAAGTGGTGCAACTTTTAATTACTCAGATGAGATTTTTTCTTTCCATTGATGTTTATTTTATTTAATTTCTTTTAAACATAAGTATATTGTGATTCTGCAGTTTTATTCATTGTTTTTCACAAAGAACTCCCTTGAAAGTGTTTAGGGAGCTGCGAAAGTGTCACAGGAGACCTGAATTTGTGGTATGTGTAACATTCAGTGTAACTTGCCCAAGCCTTCAAATACCAGGTTTCCCAGTGCTTATTTTGAACGATATTGCCATGTGGCAGTCAGTGCATTGCAGTTCTCCAGTACCAGTATTATGCCATATGCCCTTTCCAAGCCAGTCCTGAACACGTAGCAAGGGTCTGTAGGTACAAACAGAACACAAAGGTAGTAAAACTACAACATACTTAAATATCGAGGTTATGTATCTATCTAATTCCTTATGACAATATGCTATTGGTAACACAGTGCTTACTTCTTTGTGCTGAACTGGCACTGTTTTATCTTTATGGGTTAACTTGGTATTGGCTGGTCATCTCTGAGACATCTGTATTCTCAGCATGAATTTAAATTCATGATCCTCAAAATGAACGGAAAAGTACAAAAAGAGTTGTTCTGCCCAGTGTGCCCCTCTCCAAAAGGTGCAAAATAGTGCATCACTAAATAAAGAGTGGGAGGAAAGAGCTGCATCTGACACGGATTAATTTAGACTAGGATTTTCATTTTTGGAACACATTCTTCACTTTCCTAGTAAATGAGAAATAGAGCTTATTTTAGAGTCAGGTTCTGTTTTTCAAAGTGCCTAAAAAAGCATTGCCATCTCTCTGAGGGATTTAACACTCTCCTCCTGTGTCAGATTCCTTTCCCTACCAGCTTCAGTGATAAAATTCCAGGCTTGCTCCCGAAGCCATTCTGTTCTGCTCATCACTTCTCCTGTACTGGCAGCTGGGCTACTTCAGGCACTGGAGTCCAGATAATTCATGGTATATACAAAAACAAAGAGCTATAATAATTTGCTTGTTCTTACATTTTCCCCCTGCATTTTTCTCACTGCTTTTTCCAGTGAGGGAGGGCATCCTGCCCAGCTGGTCTACGTCAGCCTTACTTCTGGCAAGAGATGAACAAACAGCTGCTTTTGCAGCAAGTGAAGCTGCTTATGGATGAACAATTCTGCCTGTGTCTGAGCAGGGGTGACTCATGCAGGCTTTGTCACCAAGTGGCAAGAGCTTTGCAGCACTAAAAAAGAAAAAAAAAGCCTCTTTAAATGTCACACATTATTGATAAAGAAATGTTTTGATGGCTTGACTTGTTTTTCACCACTTTAATGTTTGCGACAAGTTGGATACAGTCACTTGGATTAGCAGGGAGACCTTAAACTGGAGACATTTTACTTGTTGAAATCATGTTAAGTACGTCATCAGTTAGGCAATAGCAAATTACTTGCTTTTGGGTTAACTGAGCTAATTTTTTCCCCTAATTTAGCTAGGATTTTGTTGGCACAAATAAAACTTCTTCAGACAGTCTCTGGAAGGATTTGTTGCTGCAGTTTGAAAAATACAGCAATAGTTAGACTGCAGCAACAGATATCTAAGACTATTTATTTTTATGATTGATCACCATCTCACAAGCTCTGACACATGAAAACTCTTCCATGTTTATGATAGTTATTTGTTAATCTTTTTCCTTCCTAATGTTTTGGCAGCAATGCTTGAAAACAATTACTAAAACATTAGAAAGAGATAGTTAGAAAATCTAATTCTCTTTTGTAAAAGGGTAAAAATGGAACGCTTATGAGACTTCTGCAGCACTAGATGACTCAGTTGCTGCTCCTGAATTCCTACCTACACAAAGAAATGCTTTTGTAAGCTGCTGAGAGCAGTGCTAAGCAAGAGGAAGGTGCACGGGAAACAATGGCTGCAGTGTTACTCTCAGTCTGTTATTGCCAGGCAGACAGTCACTCATGCAGCAACAGTGGGAAATGTTAAATGTGGCGTGTGTGTTTCGGCAGAACCAGGACTTAAGGTAGCACATTTGCATAGTTCTGGTCCACTTTTTAAGGTTTTGTCAGCCACATGGTGAAGACAATTGCTGTCAGTGTCTGTGGCTAAACATGACATTTTCTGCCTTCCACGAAGAATTTACTGGTTGTGCTTGTTTCCCTTTTCCTTTTGCATGTTTTATTGATAATCAGGAGTGTCCAACTTCAGTGCAGGCATTGTCTGTGGTCTCTTAGGCTGCACAGCAGCTGTCCCTGTGAAGCCTGTTTGGAGTGTTGTGAGGCTGATACAGAGTTGTTGCCTTGTAAATAATTATCCTAGCTGAAAATGATTAAGAAAAAGCTGTGATATCAAAATAAAAAGACTAGTGGCTTGCAGCACTAAATTGTTTTGTTTAACAATCCAGGACATACAGGAGCTCTTGACAAACAGGAGCTCTCCCTGGTAAGGTGCCATTAATTTAAATCCACTCAGCTGTAAACGCTGTTCACAGAATCCTGAGGGGTAGTTCTCTGGCTGCAAAATGAATTTGAGCATTCCCTTCCTCAGTGATTTCTGAATGACAGAAATAAAAAACCAGCAGCCAGAGGGCAAGTGTATAAAGTTTATAACAAAGCACTAATATATGAAATAAACCCTTAAACCTCTGGCATAACAGTGTCTCTTTGGGTCACAGCATTTTCAGGGAAGAATTTTATAGCAGGTGGTGCTGCCTCGTGAGACATTCACAATGCAGAATTAAACGACTTGGCCTGTTCTGCCCTGTCAACTCTCTGATTGGCCAACTGTCTGGAAGAAGCACTCTGTTGTTTTATGGATTGGTATTTTACTTTATTTTATATGTTAATAATGTGGGTTTTACTGGCTGAATTTGGAAGGCATTCTTTTCATCAGACTTCATACTTTTTTTTTCTCCCCCTAAAAATTAGTAGTAAATGAAGAGTTTTCCTTTTATTGGCAGACTATTTGACCTTTCAAGTTATAATTGCTTGCAGTTAAAATTGCATCTCATGCCTCACCCCCTGCTGGGCTGGGGAGGAGTTGGTCATAGTGCGTGAGTGACAGCTCTGATCTCAGCCTGGTGTCGATCATTGTGCAGAAGTTTTGCTCTGCTGCAGGCATTAGCAAAGCGTGATTCCCCTTCCCATTTCCAGTTTCTCTGAACAAGATTGAGACCTCAAAGTGTTATTACATTTCTTCTTGTGGCTTTTCTCACTAGTGAGAGATTGTAGAAATAAAATAAATCCAGCTAACTTAAACCATGTTACCACACCTTTTGTTCATCAGCCTTTTAGCATTTAAAAAAACCCAATCCAGTAGCTATGAAAGCCATTTCAGGATTTGCTAGTTGCCTTTTTGACTTGTTTTGATGAAGAAATTAATAGGAGTTGTATCTCCTAGGATCCATTCAGCCTTACTAACTGTGCAGTGGTTTGTATCTTTTTCCCTGTGGGGATAGGGAAATGTAGTTTGCCAAAACAAGTTACTTTTGCAGCCACAGCTTCCCCTGAACAAGTGAACTGCTTATCAGAACATGTTGTACTGGCTTCAGTGACTTGCACTGAACCGGATCTGAAATAAGTGAGGAGGATGATTTTGGTGGTCTGTCTTGCATCAGCAGGATTTTAATTGGCACATTGCAGCCATGGTGACTGGCATCCCATAAATACCAAAGACAGATTTTAATGTACAATCCTCTACTTCAGAAGATTGATTTTTTTGTAGCTCTGCAATATAATGATGTACATTAATTCCTTGGTGCAGTCAAAGATACAAGGGAAGTCAGACTGGTTATTGTGGTGGGTTTCTGTAGTCTCTGTGGAGCTCCTACAAATGAGGCCATAGGGAGGCAACACTTTTGCCTAGTTGTACTCAGTAGAAACAGCTGTAAATACTGAACACCTTATAGATGGGGGTTTAATACTTCATAGTTCTTGAAAGAACATTGCTTTTTGCTTTGAATATTGAATGTAAATGTGTATTCACTCAAGTTAGACTGTTTTCAGCAGTGACAAAGCTCATGAGTTCATTAGCTGTTCAAGCATTACAGCAGTCTCTTTGTTGTTGGCCTTTTTTTTTTGTTTTTGACATGAATTAACTTTTGTGAGTGGATTAAAAAACTAATGCATAAGCAAATGTATTAGCAGCTGTTAATACTAATTCTGCACTGATGTAGCAGAGAGGGGTTTTTAAGTGGTATCAGTAAAATGAAGCTGGGCAAGCCACTTCATGATTTTTTATTAACTAGGAAGAGTTCTCTGCTGCACAGGATTTTAATATAAATAAAATAATACATATGAAAAGGGCTTTCTGGTAGTTCTCTGACTGGAATTAGTTCCTCTCATTCCTGAAAAACACTGACCATGCGTCTGTGTTTACTTGGTCTTTGATCATTTGTATACTGTGGTGACTGTTCTTGTAGCATCTGATTCAATTCCTGTTGGTGCTTTGACCATTCAAGTGGAATTTTTCACTGAGATTTCACAGAATTGAGCCCTCAGCTCAGAAGGTTGCCTCTGGTTTAAATAGTATCAACTGTTTGGCCTGGAAGAGCTGAAGTCTATGACAGCTTTACTCTTTCTAATACAGATGTCCTCTGCTTCTGCAGCCTGTGTTCTCCTGCTCACCGAATTCTGTTTCTGTCATGGCAGCTCCTCCGAATGACCATAGCAAAGCAAAGACTTGGAGATGATGAAGTTGGGGCTCGCCACTTTGCAGCACACGAACGGGAGGACCTTGTTCAGCAACTGGAGAAGGCTCGAGAACAGGTAATAATGAAATGGACATACAGTTTTGCAGAGCTAGTGCAGTAGCAAGTAAATGACTTCTGTTGTATTTGAAGGGTGGTTAACATTGCAAATAGTGGGGAAAGTGTTGGGATTTTTACTTAAATAGTCCTTATTGAGCACTAATTTAAACATGTATACGTGATTAGAGTGAGTTTCTAATCTCAGGAATTCCTTCTCTACGTTAATGAATCTCCTTTTTTTTTTTTTTTTAAATGTCCAGCAACAACTTGTTACAATTGAATATTGTCAATGAAAGGGACCCTTTAGTAAAAACTGTTACAAGTATTCAACACAGTATGCAGTGGCTGACATACCTCCTAAAAAGACTCTTTGATTCAAATTTTTTTGTAGAAGTGTTGTTAGTCTCCTCTCCTTTTGAAAAATTCTTGAATCAGATCTCTTTCCCCTACCTCGAGTCTGTGTTAGTACTCTGTACCATGCAGCATCCAATTCCTAAGACTCTTTGCCTAATATGAATGCATAAGTTTCTGAACAGTTTGGGGCGGTTGTGTTCTCTGTTCTTCCTACCACTATCAGTTCCACCCTGCATGAGCCATTCTGTGATCCAGAAGAGGTGCCAATTTCTGGTTTTTCAGTCTTCACTCAACTGCAACACCATTTTGCCCTGCCAGAAAGGCTGTAGGTGATCTTGCAGTGGGATTCTCTCTGCTAACTCTGTTCCCAGTCTTGCGTTCTTTCTGTTCATCACCTGGCCTCTTTTTATATGGTGGGCTGTTGTCCTTCCTGGCTTATCCATGTTTTCTGAGATGTGGATGGAGACTTAGGAATTCATTGTAGACTTTTCTCACACTCACAGTTTCATCTCCTTGGAAGTTTGAAGCTCTTTGTCCTTAAGTTTCTTTCATACTGGACTTCTTCACTCTTGTGCTTAATAGCAAAGCTTACCCTATTGCCTCCATGCTGGCTTATTTAGTACTTTTTCATTTCTTCTTCCTATTCTGTGGAACTTCCTTGCTCAAGTCCCATAATTAGTATAAATTCCCACTTAGAGACGTTCTCTTCATTTTCCAAATCTGACAGGTTCTTAAGCAGTTGAATTAATTTCTGGAGTACTAGAAATTATATGCTAAACCAAACTTAATATGTTTGTAGGAGATTTATAGTAGGGATTGAGGTTTTTCTTGCTGCTACATTTTAGGTTTTTTCTAGAAATTTTGTAAAACAAATCTAACCAGTGAAGTTACTTAACTTCAAATTAGTGACGTATTACCAAAATAGAGTGAAGGTACCTGGGGGTATGAGCTTTGAAAAGACTTCTGACTGTCCAAAATCAGTCCTGTTCAAAATGTGCTTGTTGCTGTTTTCAGGCTGGTTGCTATGTAATCTTTTGTTTAAACTTCAAAAGAGTGATAAAGCTCTCCTTTCTTCTCAGATTGAGACTCTGAGGTATGATCTTCAGGCTGCACTGGATGAATTACAGGATGTGAAAGAGGAACGCTCCTTTTACCAAGATAAGTCTGACAGACTTAACCAAGAGCTGAATCATGTCTTAGGAGGGCATGAAAACCGTATCATTGACGTAGATGCTCTGTGTATGGAGAACAGGTGAGTGCAAACCCCACTGTTTCCTTAGAAATAGGAGCATCAGGAAGTCAGTCACAACAAAACTTGGAAGAAAATATATCTAAGAGCACAGCTTAAGAGGTTTTGGTAGTTTGTTTTGTTTGTACTGTAACTAAGCATCAAATAATATTGAGAAAGTTAGGCAGCATAAAATTACCAATGTTGTATTTGGCTACAGAGATGTCAGTGATGTTCCCACATAGAGCTAAACACGGAGAAGAAAGAGAAGTGCAAACCTTTTTATTCCCGTCACTGAATGGTGCCAAAGGCAAAAATGTTAAAAATTTATGTCATGAGAAACTCATAATGAGCTGTAATGGGCTAATCTTGGATTGAAAACAGGAACTTTGGGTACACTTTCAGACATAATTTCCAGCACAGGGAGATGTGGTCATTATGGAGGGATTTGCCAACAGAAGCTGCTAGTGAAATCACCCTTGTATTCTTGCCACTTCCTTGGGAAAAAAATGTGTCTATGGTCTCCACTAAGGATGACAGAGAGGAGTCACTGACAGAGCCATAGCTGGGACCCCCCTTAGTGTCAACAGTTACCTTAAAGTGGACTAGAACTTATAAGACACTTTCCATTTACAAAGGCTTACGCTTCAGGTAAGAAAGTCTAATACAAAAGACATTACTTCTTCCAAGCAGCTTCAGGGTTTTTTTCAGTTTTGTGTGGCCTACAGAGTTCTGTATCAATTTAAGTTCCCTGCTCCCCTGAAAGTAGTGTGAAATTTTTTTCACTAAAATATTTAAATTGTCACAAACCCTAATACAGCTACAATTGCACTATGTGAAAGAGGATATTTATAAACCCTTTATAAATAAAAAAAGATATTTTTGTATGTGGAAATAGCTGTCTAATCCAAGTATATAAACTCTGCCAGGAAGAACTGTACTGTTTCATTTAACTGTGTACCATTTTTCAGCTATACTGTTAAATTTTCTACTTTGTGATTGCGAATGAGAAGCACCAAGTAAGTGATGGATATTGCAATGCAAAGGTTCTGCATAGCTGAGTCTTTTGTTGACATATATACAAATCTTGATGTGTCCATCTCACAGACCTTCAAGTACAGAGGACACACATAAATGCTTCCTGACTACTTGCTCTAGATATAAATATATTCTTTTTAGTTTTCCTCCCCAGAAACCTGAGGACTGATATAGAGTAGTTGTGCAGCATGTTTGACAAATCTAACAGGAGGGCAGCCTCCTGTTCTGATGCAATTTGTTTCCCTACTTAAAGTTTTATAGGGTCAAGAGCAGTAAGATTTTGTTATTTTATCCCTCACAGAACAGCTGAGGGAAAAGAACTCAGTAGTTCAAAGAGAGGAATGCCAAGTAGTAAAGAAGACTGCTTGAGGCAGTACTTGAAGGTAACATGAAGTAAAGGATTACATTTCTTTTTCAGGTATCTTCAAGAGAGATTAAAACAACTTCAAGAGGAAGTCAACCTTCTTAAGTCTAGTATTACTAAATATAAGGTAAGATCCTCTCAGTGTATCATCTAAACTGTGCTTCATTATTCATGGAAGTTAGTGTTCATTTTCATGTTACATGTATTTAAAGAACAAAATTATGTCTTGAAAGAAAAATCCACCACTGACATTCTGACAATATTAGTATGTATATATATTACATGCTCAGACTTCCTTATAGGCTTCTTAGCTGATGGCGGTACAGAGTCATACCCATTAACAGTATTTTTAAAAATTAATGAAATGTCTCCTTTTTAAGTTCTGGGGGGGGAACCCACCTCCTGCTGGGGGGCAGGTGATCAGCCTTCCAGCCAGCTGGTAGGTGCAAAGTAGCAGCTCATTGAGTGTGTGGTGACTGACTGCAGCTGTGCTGCCTTCACAAGATCTTGTCTCCCTGTCCCCTAATGGCTGCGCTGTTTCTTCATGTATTTTAATGATCACTAAGCCTTCATTGTGCTTCCATTCGTGGGTTAAGGCATGTGCTGTTTTACATGAAACCTTCAGGCCTGAGTTTTGCCCTTCCCTGAAGCTAAGCCCTTTTATTTTCTTCTGCAAGTGATTTTGGGGAATGGGAGAGGAGGGGCTGCTGCTTGTCAGAGCAGAGAAGGATAGTCTTAGGATTATCAGTAGGACTTCGTTTAGGTTGCTATAAAGCAGTCACAGCACTGATTGCTTTTTGTGCATGAGCAAAGCTCCTCAAGGTTCCAACTTTGTATCAGTATGTGTTCATGCTTACAGCTTGGGTCTCTTGGAGTATGAGTGTATTGGTGAGAACTGAGCACCTTGGTGGTCTAGTGGGTTTCACTGAACTGTGTTTGAAAGAGGTGGACTTCTGTAGCAAGATCATTCTGCTTCTAATTCCTGAAAGTCAGTATTTGCTACTAAAAGGGCTTCTAAAAACTCTGGTGGAGGAGTTTGAGCTTTCCCTTTGAAGTCTATCCAAAGAAATGCTGGGAAAAGTCTGATTTTGTTTCTGACTGGTATTCTCCACAGGATACTGCAGTATCTTCACTGGCACTCACCAGATTACTGAAAAATAGGCAAGTCTTAACAGTGCATTGTGGGGAGTGGGTGGGAGAGATTACAGTAAAGTGATTGTGATGAGACAGGATGAGTCCTTGTAACATTGCAAAGACTGTTTTGGCTGAAGAAAAATACTCTAGGAGAGTGGCCCCCCCATACTATGGATGTAAGCTCTAGGCTCTGCAGAGTTGTTCTGAGACAAAAATTCCAGATTCTTTTCTCCTAATGACAGGATTTGTTGGCTACTGTTTTTCTAAATAAGATATTTATTGTTTCCCTAGAATGCCCTAGAGAGACGAAAAAATTCAAAGACTCATAGTAGATCCAGTAGCAGTGCTCTGACTGGAGTCCTTTCTGCAAAGCAAGGTATTGCATAAATGCAGCTTGGTGTTGCATATCCCATTGAATTCCTTTCATCTTGCCTCTTAACTTCAGTAACGCTTTCCTCGCCTAGCAAGCCAAAAGCTCTCTTCTTTCTCCCTGTTTATTATTATGTGCTAATTCTTGTCTTTCTCTTAGTTGACTTGACAGTATAAAATTTGCCTCTTGATTACTGCTTCTTCTTTTGTTAATTCTTTTGCCCTTCATTCTCTCCCCCATCAGTTTTACTAAATATTTTCTTTACTCTCTAACCCACTCTGCAACTTTGACCCTTTATTCATCTCTTTGCTCTGCTAACAATGGCAGTCACAATTCACATTCCAATGAAAAATAGACTGGTTGGTAGAGTAGGAGGGGCCCTAAGTTGGGTTTTTCTGTTACTGTTCTTGAAAGCTTTTACATTCAGATGTTTTACAAGAAGTCCTTGTGTCCTGTGTTTCTTCATGGACAGCAAAATGGAGTAATCTCTTTTCCTTGTCTCACAGAAAATATCAAGATTAGGAGAAAAGGGGAAGAGAAAATTCTTTGAGCCAAACCATATACCTTGTACCCTACTTTTTAGGTGTAGGTATGTTCATTCACACACACACACACACACACACACACACACACACACACACACACACACACACACACACACACACACACACA
>JAOXXN010000471.1:53907306-53929402 GCA_026770055.1 Myrmophylax atrothorax
GGCCATGTATGTTGGAAACCATGGGAGAGCCAGAAAGGAGCTTCCAGAGTCAGGTGGAGCATTCCTGCTGTAACATGAACAGATTTCTGTAAAACCTTATCCTGGAGGGAGGTTTAGACTGACTCCTTTGTTGTATTAAACACATGACCAGAGGACAATGGAAGCAGCAATCAGCACCTGTGTCCATGCCATGATCCTTCTGTTTTACTTGAAGGATCTGGTCCACTGTGTCTAGAGATAGCAAAAAGAACAATTTAGGGAATTTGATTCTACCAACTCATGCAGCCTACCCAAGCCACCACAGTTCAGTCTTCCCACAGGACATATGGAAGTGGCAAATTATGTGGAAGTCAGAGGGGAAAGGAAGAAATGCAGTAAACCACATTGTGTTCAGAATCGCTTACCCATTTCTTTCAAAAATTGTTTCTGTAAAAACTTGCAGATTTATTCAGGTTTTATTTCTCCCATACCTGTATGGGTTTTTGAAGAAAACTAGAATCATACTCATCACTGAGTGTATTTTGCTCTCTTCCTGAATGAAAGGAGTGGGGTTAAGTACTGTCCTCTGCTTTTGCCAACCATTGTTCCAATACATAGAATGATCCTTCCATGCAAGAGCCTCCAACAAAAGTTAAAAATAGCTCAACACCTCTTCTCAGGATCCAGTAGGTATTATCAGGATATATTTTCTCCAAAACCTTTAGAAATAGTGTGGTACAGCTGATAAATCAATTACAAAATTTAAGAGAAGCCAAAGAAAAGTGACTTTGCTGTTATTGCCTGAATAACAGGAGCAGTAGCAATAACTTGATATAGAGAGTTGAATTTCCTTCTGTGGTATGGCTAGCTGGCAGGGAGGGCAGCATTCTTCTGCTGTTTTCTGCACTGAAACTACTGGTGAAATACTCATTAAAATAATAAGGATTTTTTTCTTTTCCTGGCAGAAGTGATGAACTTCTGACTTGTTTGTGGTGACAGTCATTAGCTAAATCAATGTTGTTTTGTGAGTTCCCTGCCTGAGCTAACATGATGTGTAAGAAGTCTTGCATCATGTTTCTCTGTTCCTGCCCCTCTAGGACGTGCTCCAGCTGACCCTTAGTGAGGCCTTAGGCAGGAAGGTGGGAATGGGCTCCTTTGCTCCAGGTGGAGCTCACTGAAAGCTGCTCTGTACCCTTCGTGGTCAGCTCTTGTGTGGTTCTGCAGAGCACAGTTGCTGGATGTCAGGCCATACTCTGGCATATGAAAAGAGTTGTTAAGGCTGAGTCTTTCATACCAGATGGAAGCATTCTGAAAGTGAAATCTAGACTTGAGTAATTTGATTTTATTTGGAGAAGACAGTAATAGATCCATCATAACCTTTGTAACATACTGGGTTACTGAGTTTCAATGGGGAAATAAGCACAACTGCTTCCAAATGTCTTCTCTCCTGCTTTTGAATGTGATGTACTGTTTGTTTTTTAGTTGATGCACACCTGTACCTCTAGTGCTTTCTTTGATGTTTATTATAAGCTTTCTCTTTCTGTTTTACATTCTGTCTCTCATCTTGGTATTTTTGTAATCTTTAAAATACTTACAGGCTTTTATTTTGTCATTGCAGAGCACACACAGTAGAGATTTCAAAAATACTTAGTCCTTGTTAATCAATTTTTCTAGTCCCTTTTGATATTTGCTGGATTTGCTGTTCTTCACATCCTTCCCAGAATCTGCCATCTTGTCAGTAATGACAGTCCCAGTGTGCTCAAATGTCTGCACATAAAGCCCTCGCTGGAGAGCTCCAGTGCAGTATTACACAGCTCTGGTGTGCATGGGAAGATTGCATTGCCTTGCTGTGTGGTGATATGCTGCTTCTCAGCATTCAGTTCAAATTTAACTGACTTATCCTGCTGCTGTAATTTGATGAGTAAAACTTGCTGTCCGTGATCTCTGCTGTCGTGTTTAGAATTGCTGCCTCGTCAAGGTTTCTCACCCTGTTGAGTATTGTTTGGGATTTATTTAAAGACTTCTGACTCTAGGAGACTTGCTGTGCCTGCGAAACACTTTCAAAAATTCATTGGAGAAAAGAGCTTTCTTGGAAAGATAAAAATCTCTCATTTGATCTGGGGAGAGAATTAAGACTAAAAGTTAAATCCTGCAGGAGAGCTAACTGCAAATAGTATTTGTGTATGAAATCAGATACAAAAGAAGAGATGACCCAAGGAATGCAGTGAAAACCAAGAGTGGGTGATAAAGGCACGAAAGATCTTGAAGCTTTTCTGTAAAGTAAAAAACACTTCAATGTTTAAAAAAAGGTGTAGTGGATAAAATGTTCCTTGCCATTTTAAGCAATCTTAGTGATAGAGAAACCTTTCTGAATAAAGCACTAGGCCAAAATTGTGTCTTGGAACTTCAGAATCAATCTAGATGTTGTCTTGGGTTTTTCTTATTTTGTCTGTGTAGCTTTTACCTTCTGGTTTTAGCTATAGAGAAAATAAAGTGATATTTGCAGGCAAGGAGATAGAAATATTTGAGTTGCTATTCTTTGTCTTTACTGAAGGGCAAAGGTTGAATGTCCAGTAGATCCTAGGCCTTTTTTTTTTTTTAAACCATGGGATAGATCAGACAGGTATTTTCTTTTAACTCTAGGAGAGGTTGTGTGTTGCCATTAGTGAAAAGAGATGACTGTATACAGATTTACTGCGTTAGTTAAACAACAAATGAAAAATTCAACTGTAATCATGGGAGCAATTGTGCTTTGGTTACCTTGTTATAACAACTATTCTTTTTCTGAAGAATTCTAGGTAATCGAGTGGCAGAACTAGAGAAAAAATTAAGAACTTTGGAAATTGCTGGCTTGTGGAGTCTTCCAGGTTAGTAAAAATTCAAGAGAATAGCTTGCATTACATAGATTTCAAAGGTATTTTTGCATTTTTTTAATGCTACAGTTTTTTTAATGACAGTTATTTTGCAAATGTTCTTTTCAGCACATTTACAAAATTAAAAGTATCTAATAATATTAAGTTGAAGCCAAGAATCACTAAACTTTTTAACTCTTAAGTCAAATACATATTGAAAAAAACATGAACTACTAGAAAAAAATATATATTGGGAATAATCAAATTATTTCTGTAGACTGCAGGCAAAACAAAAAGGAACTATTTTATTTGAACATCATATAAAATGTTATTGGCCCTTACGTTTTTCAACTAATTTTATTTATTAATTTTGTACTTCTTGTAACTTCCATGGATTTTTTCCATTGTTTTTTAAATGTCTTTTTGTAGAATCATCAACTCTTAGAAACTGGAAATGTAGATGGTCCTAAATTTTCTAGTCCATCTCTCCAGAACAGACTTATTCCCTGTAGTGTCTAAAGTATTGTATTTGGTTTTGAATTACTCAAGTAATGGGAGATTAATCTGCTTCCTAATAGACCTCGTTGTTAGGAAATGTGCAATATTTAATTCACATTTACTTTTTGCGTCTTTTCTTCCCATTACACCTAATTGTGTCTTCTTTAACCACTGTAAATTATGCTACTCCGTTGTTGGTGTTTGCATCATTAGGCTTTGTTGTTAACAGCTTCCTAGCAGTGCTGCTGGGGGTGGGAGAGAGTGTGATTTAGGCTTGCAGTTTTTTGGCTCTGTGTTTTTCCCACCTAACCTGTACATCCAGAAGAAAACATTTGACAGAGCTGAAGAGCCCTTGTGACAAACCTCTGCTGTTCAGCTGTTGGGCTGATTGGTGTTTCCACCTCAGCTCGCCCATTGCAGGCATTCTCAACCACCTTTCTGGAACTGGCTCTCTTCTTGACTCTTTCCAGAACTACAGGTCCCAAATTTGTTTCCATGGATTACTCCTCAGTTAGTCACCTAACATGCATAGTGTGCTTTAGTGCATTTGTCCCTCCCACGTTCTCCAAATTCTCCAAAAGGTTCAGGTGAAATATTTGTCTAAGACCTTGCTGAAGCAGTTTTGCACATTGAACCAATGTGTGTTATAAACTCACTGACTCAAAGTACTGTAGGGGTTTGTTTGTTTTGTTTTGCAAAAATCGTGTTCTGTGAAACTTCTACACTAATAAATGCAGTGTTTCTAATCTTTGCAAAATGTATTTTCAAAAGTGGAAGTGGGAACTTCTTGCACCATTGTTAATCTGTGTCAGTAAGACAACAAATTAATGTTTTTACAATAATAACTGTCTCTTTCCTTCCTTTCTTTTGCTGCCTGAAGGCCTGAGCTACAATGTCTCAGTGGGATTTGGGAGTAGGTTCTGCTTAACATATATTTTTAGTAACTGATTTTAGCAGTACGTTAAATATTGTCACTGCATGTAAATAAATGGAAATGTTATCTGAACATTTTTCTATCCAGCAGATTAAGATGTTCAGTCAAATGAGTTAGATGACCACAGGAGAAATAGAGGCTCCTCTACACGACAATTCATTTACATTAAGGAAAATAGTAAGAGAGGATGATCTTAAAAGTTCTAAAGGAATTTTACACTGGATTGCAAGTTCTGTTGAGCCCCAAGGTTTGTAGATTTGTTGATTGCCTTTTAAATCAGAAGTGCACTTTTGTTTCCAAGTGCACTCTAATCCCGAGGTGGTCAGAAAGAGCATCACAACACCTGGTGGGTCACCAGTTTTCTTTTCAGGGCGTGTAAAGCTTCCACTCCATAAAATAGCAGTGTGTAACAAATAGTGTGGGAATACCACAGTGGATTCTACAGCTGAATGTTGGCTTGGATGAGGAGCTGAACACAGAGAGTCAGTCTTAAATCCAGAGAAAAAAAATATTATTTGGTTGTGAGTGGAACTTTCTGCTATTGAAACAAAATGCAGATAAAAGCTGATGTTCACTCTAGCAGTGAAAGAAATGCACATTATAATTTGCAGGGGTTTAATCTGAAGTTAATGTTCCTACTTAGACATCATTGTTCATATAACATTTATAACATCCACTGTCACCATGATAATAATACCTTCCAAATGGTGTTCTTATACTCAATGCTTTTGAAGAAAGGTCTTGAATTTTTCTGATTTTTGTTAGGTGGCATATTTGTCATCTGCATTTTGGAAATGCATGAATGAACTATGGGGAAGCTAAATCAAGAGGAAGTGCTTATTTAGTTTTTGAAAAGGTGAAACCAGTAGCATATTTCATTTTCTGTAGGAGTTCTGCCTACCACAGACTTTAGATTCCCTTGCTTGGAAAATGGGCTTTCATTAAGCAAATCTCTTGTGAAGTTTGTTTTCATTGCTGAAAAGAAAGCAAGCTTGGGCATAGATTGGGCTTTGATTTTCTTTTTATGAATCTACTTGTGTTGAAAAGGAAGCAGAGAATGTGATGTTCACAGAAACATTTAATTCTTTGCTTTTGTCTTGGGTACATTGTGGTTCAGATACACACTCATAGTATGTTAAATGTATTCAGTAATAGTGCATAGTAAACACCAACTTATTCCTCTCGCAGTGTGATGTCACTAGACATTCAGAGAAGTAATTCTGTGTTTTTAAAATATATTATTTCCAGAAGATTCCAGATTTCCACTGAAAAAAGTCTAAGAAAAGAACAAGCCATGACTCAGCCTTTTTCTGTGTGGGATGATAAGAGAGTTCCGGCGCTGCCTCTTGCTCTGCAGTAATCAGTGCAGAGCAGGGCCAAGGGGGAGTTAATGGGCTCAGCAGCTGCTGTGGCTGGAGCCTGTTACAGCAGTGTGGGATGCAGCACAGGTCCCAGCCCTGGAAAAGGAAAGGAAAAAATTACTATTACTGAAAACTTCTATGTATTTTGGAATCTGTATACTTTTCACTAAAGTCCTTGAAAAATTCATTAGAGGAACGTGAAGCTATGTAAGGTATGAAATTGAATTTTCACAGTGGCTAGTTGAAATTCCTTGTGTGTAATCCAACTTCAGATCATGATTCACACAATGTAGTGTAGCAGTCCCTCCTTCAGGAATGCATTTGAGTTGCTGTTAATAAATAAATATGCATCAGACTCTTTGGGTCACGTCTGTTGTTAAGATGTGTGGATACCGAGCTTAGCTTTATTTTCTGTAACCAGGTTAGTTTTCAGAGAAAAATGTGAAAGTAAATGTGTTTACTGTGTAAATGCTGGCTGGAAGTCAAGAAATATCTTTTTTGAAGCTTGTCTTGCAATCTTCAGGGGCTTCAGCTCTGGCTTTACTTTTTTTATTAAATAATATGAAAAAAGGAAAAGAAAAAGCACTCTGCTTTCAACTTTCCTATTAAAACCTCCTCCCAGTTTTTTTATCCATCATCTTTTTACTTCCTCTGTTGAATTCTTTTGTATCTTTTTGGATATGTGGCTGCTTTTGACTGGTGGGAATATCTGTTGGGTGTTTTCATACCACTGGGTCTTCCAACACAGAATTCCTTCACTGTTACAGGGAAGTGCATTCATTTTGCGTTTTGAAATAGCCGTCAGATTTGTTTTTAATTAATTTTGCCTTTCACTGGGGGGTTTTCTTCTCTTTGCTGTTAGTTAATATTGGTCTTTATTACTGACTGTGGCAAAAGCAGAATTCTGATGCATGCATGACAGGGGGTTCAAAGCTTGACAAGATTCATGTTCCAAAAGCATTAATTGCATTGATATTGCTGCAATGTATTGTCCAACATGGTAAGGGTATAAAAACATCAATAATACCTTCAGGATCAAGGTATTTGCAGCCAGTGCCTTCAAAAAGTAGTTAGAGATTGGGGTAGTCTGGTTAGACTCTGTGGGAACAGCTTGACTTTTATCATTTCTTACTAGGTACCAGAACTTTCCCAGAGCTGGATTTATTCTGGGTATCTCCTGACCTAGTGCTCTTTTGAAAGTCTTTGTCTTGGATGGATGATTAGATTTAGGATATTGCATTAAGGTGAAATGTGCAAACAGATTTGGAAGGCAGAAGTGGTTGTTACATAAATGTCCATTCTCCTGGAGATAAATAGGGCAGTAGTTTGCTGCCTCCCCAGCCATTACTTATCTGCTGGCAGTTGTTCTGGAGGCCACACGAACACCACACTTAGCTGATCTTGCACATTTCCTGCTTTTTTCCCTCTAGGTTTAAGGTAGTGTCATTACTAAAAACATGAGCATCCTGAATGGTGTAGGACTTCCTAAAGGATCTGCAGGTGTTGCTCTTTGTATTGCTAAAATATGTAAAGATTAGGCATCTACAGCAGAGTCCTCAGATGAAGAGTTTCTTGCACTATTTTGTCTGCAAAAGAGCTGGAAAATTGCCCTTTTCCATTTGGTTTAAAATTAAAATGCTCAGAAATGTTTTTGGAATTTTCAGATTAAAAGCTCTCCTGTTCCCCAGCAACGTGTAAACTTGTTTGCTTCCTCAGTTCTTAGTTAAGCTCAGCTTTTAGTATTTTTTTAAGGGAGCATTGTAGGATAATATGCAAGTCTGAAGTGTAAAACGACATAATTATCAACCTGCTTGTATCACATGACACAGAGTAACAGTGAATAAAGAGTCAGTGCTGAACACCTGCTGGTAATAGCATGCAAATGATCCATTATTTTTGGCAAAACTTTTTGTATGATCTGATTATTAATATTTGTAATTGAATGCTAATTGCTATTAGCATTTGCTGCATACAGCACCTGGTCTTTCAAAATCTGGCCTTTACTCAGTACTGCAGGTAAGAGCATACACCTTTTCTGCATTTGACTTGCATATTCCGGCTCCAGTACAGGGTATTTTTTGCCATGCTGTAAAAGGATCATTTGAGATGCTTTTGCCGTTATGTACTTTTACATAACATTGCTAAAAAACGGTGGGATATGTTTGAATATCCTTATTGCACAATGGATGTGACTGGTGAATTGTTGGTTCTAACTCTGTGATTGCTGCAGGTGGGAAGGACACAATAATGTTCAGTGACCCAACCCTGCCCGTGGTGCAGCGCTCCAGGTCGCCCTTGGCATTCACTGACAAGCCACAGAAAACTGAAGTGCGAGGTGAGCACCTGGAACGTAAGAAACATGATGGGAGCCCAGCACTCATTCCTTTCCAAATAAAATGCAAGACATTCTATGCTGGGATAGCAGAAGGCAAATTTTCAGTGGTTACAGAGATGGAATAATCATCCACAAATAAAACAGATAGATGGTCCCAGTACAAATAGCAAAGACACGACTGGGAGATTACTGGTGAATAGATTGCACAGGACAAGGGATCAGGTCCTACACCTCAAAGAATTTTCCATCCAGGTAACTTGATACTGTGAGAAGTTATTCATGCCATCTGTGTTACAGTTAACTGATTCCTGTGCCTTTTCCCTCAGTTAAAATGCACGGTAGGAAGCAGTCTTTGGAACTGGTTTAGCACTTTCTTGCATTTTATGTGATACCTAGATGAATGGCTTCCTGATTGCACCCAGTAAATTGAAATACTCAACTCATTTTCCTGGAGAAATTGACTGCTTCTTTTATACTCTTGCATGTGTTTCATTAAAAATCCTTCTCCAATAGCAAGCTTTAACATCCCCCCAAAGTCAAGCTTAACTTTATTTGACAGTAGTAGAAGATAGTGTTTTGCTGATAACCTTGATTTTTTTCTTTTTTCCTTAGTTTTTCATAATGGATGGGAGATGGATTATTATGCTTGTTTATTGGCATTTGGATAAACTCTTTAATGGGCGTAACATTTTGGTATGCCCAGATCTTTCTCAGCTAACCATGAAGCATCATGAAGAATTTATTTGTTAGTCCTGAAACTAAATAGATCGTGGCTTAATTTTTGCTTTATAATCCATGTCATCATCTGATAAAACTTGACAGCCAGACTGATCTTTTTTTATAATCTTGATCAGCTGATATTTTTGCTAAAAATAAGAAGTGAAACTATAGTGAATAGTTCTCTGATGAGTAATAATAACTCATAAATATTTTTTTTTTGCCCACTTACTTGTTGATTTTTAATTAAATCTGCCATTACTGAAAGTATTTACTTGGTGGCATTATGTTCTTTCCTTTAGGTATTTGTCCTGGGTGAGGATGGTGTTACAGTTGTGATCACAGGCTGATCAGACAGGCAGTCTGATCTGCCTGTCACATCTCATCAGACCCTCTTGCTGTTGCTTTGTAGCGCTGCCAAACTTTAGCTCTGTGCTGAAGCTTTCCATGCTGTTTTCTACTTCAGCTGATTTTTTTTTAATGGCAGCCAAATAATTTTTTTTGTGTTAAATACTGATGACCACGTGGTTTTTTGGTGGGCTTTTTTTTTCTGTTGTTTGTTTGGGTTTGGGTTTTTTTTCAAACATGCAAGCATTTAGTATATCTATAATTGAAAGGAATTTGAAATGTGGGTAAAAATTTTCCATCCTGATAAAACAGGCTGGAGTTTCCAAACCGTTCTAGAGGATTCACTTTCAAATCTCATCTGCTAAAAACAAACCAATGGTTCTGTTGAGCTTGGTCTGTGCCACCAGTGCTGGTAAAACTCTGTATGCACCATTCCTTCAAGATAATACAAACTCAGAGGGAACAAAACCTGGAGCAGAGAAGAAGGGCTGAGATCAGGCCTCTCAAGTGATGGGAGGACTAGAAAACATGGGGATTGACAAGAAGTCTGAGTGAGGGGGAACCTGTGTCTGTCTGAGCAGAGCACAGGAGCAAGGAATCAGAATGCTGGCAGTGAAAGCAAAATGTGATGAAAAGATAGAAGGTGGATGAGAAAAACAAAAGGATATAGAGCAGGAGCAGAGAGAGAGGGAGAAGAGCAGAAGAAAACAGCCTTGGAGAGAAAAAGGCAGGCAAGGATTAGACCTGTGGCCATCGTAGGAAGAAGCAGCTCCCACTAGGTCATCACCTTCTTTCCTCCTCTCCGTTCCATGAGTGTAACAAGACCCAGAGCCAATCAGAGAAATTCTGTCATTAAACTGGGGAAGGTTGAGAAATTACTGCTCTGCTTGCCCAAATACCTTGGTTTTTCCCTTGCCTGTGTCCCAGTATATCTAAGAACCTGCAGTGAGAACTCACACAAAACTTATCTCTGTGATAATTAAACTGGGACAACTTTTCTGTGACATAGATGAGCACATATATACTACCAGCCATGCAGGGAAAGCCATAGCTTCTAGCAGTAGGTGGAGCAACAGTAGCCTATTTTGCTCCTCCAGATCCTTTATCTGAAGGATGTTTGTGGAGGTGATCTTCCCTTCAAAGTCTGTTTTCAGCTGTGGAGGATGTCCCTGCACTTGGAGTCACACAGTTCCTCTGTAGTCAGCATCTATATGGGAGTGATGCACTGGTGCCTTTTGTATCACTGCATAGAGAATGACTACTGTTGAGCTTGAAGAGCTTGGTGCATATTGCAATATTCCATCTATACCACGTACCTCCAAAATCTGGGGGAGCTTGGCAGCTGGGAAAAACATAGGAATGTGTTTATCTGCCTTCATTTACCAAGCAAGTATGCTCTTGGTTTAAAGTATTACTGAAGTAAAAACAAAACCACTTTCATTTTCCTGTTAGTTGAAAGATCAGTTGAGTGAGAACAGTTGATACTCAGAATAACTGTGAAACTCTTATGTATCTCAAATTATGAGGCCTGATGCCACACTGGCAGTTATGATTTTTAAATAGTACCACTGGTATTTGTTGCCTGTTTGGTCCAGTAAATGTTTTTAGTTTTGAACAAATATACATTCTTTATCAGAACTTCCTACAGTGCATTAAGTGTTCCTTTAGCTAGATCTGCAGATAATCAGAGGGCTTCTGCAGGCTTTTTTTATCCGATCTATCCGCTTACCCTGGTCTCATCAAAGCCTCCTTCAGTCTGTACTTGTTATCATTGTTTCAGTTAAGCTGGATGGTGGATGTCTGTAGGATATGCTGTGTGGTTCCTGTGTGAAAATGTATAATGACATTGTACAATCCTATGAATTAGAGACTGTCTTTTGTCACCAAATCTCACTTTATGTGATGCAGTGTCATGGGGTAGATTGTACTTGAGCATCAGAGCTGCTAATGAACAGCTGTTCAGGGTTTTTTCTGCTCCATTGTTGAATGCATTGTCCCTGCTGCATTGCCTGGGTGCTATTTCGAGCATTCCTGAAGACAACAGTACTGGTTTTCTATGAACTTTTCTCTGGTGATTTAGTGCTTTGAAACAATTTACCATCAGAAAATTGCAGCACTGTAAGAGGAAAGAAACTGAGGCACACGATGAATAAGGTGGAGTCCCTGCTGGTTTTGAGCCCAGTTTGAAGTACAAACATTTTGGCTCTTTTTGAGCAGTTTGGTATAAACAAGCAGAGCAGCTCTGCACATCAAGCTCCAGTTTACAGCTGACTGCTCAGATAATGAGGATTAGATCCAGTGGGTGATCACCTTTTGAAAGTTAATTTATCCCTGCCTTTTTCACAGACTTAAATTCCAGCTCTTCAGCATTGCATCCCTAGCTTCCTTAGTGGTAGTAAGTGTCTGTTCCCTTCATGCCAACCCTTGTCTCACTCACTGGATAGCTCCCAAAGTGTAAATGAGGCAGGTCTGATAGAGACAGTAGGCTGGTCCTCTCTGCAGCCAGGCTGTCCTGTGCCCTGCATGGGGCAGGATTCCTGTGAGAGAAATACAGTCAATGCTTACATACTAAAATGTGATGCATCTGCATTGCAACAGTCATTTGAAGCTGTCAATGCAGACATACTTCTGGCATTTCCTAATTTTTCTTACTTCACTTTGCAAGCTAATTTTCAATGAAGCCCTTTGTTGTCTAATGATATGAGGGCAAATTCTTTCTCTTTCACGAAGCTGTTTGTTTGCACATTGCTGTTTTCTCTATTCTGACACTTCGTTCAGCCTTTTACTCTAACAGTATATTTAAAATTCTTCACTGCTGCTTTGTTTTATGCTGTTACCCTAATCAAAATAATCTTTTATGTTAGGAGTAACATTGCAGGACCAATAGCAAAACTTCATTATTGGATGAAAGCCTGCAAAAAGCTCCAAATACATGGATCTTGTATTAACCCCTGAAAGTGGTAATGATATGGGGAATAATGGTAAACTGTGCCAAAATTTCTGTAGCTACGTGCCTTCCCTGGAATTGATATTCCTTTGAAAAAGTTTGCCTGACCCTGCTGTTCTACAGTATGGTATTGACTGACTCTTAAAGTTGTTGGTGTTGGGAAAAGACAGGCTCCAAAGCAGGGCCACATCCACCAAGAAACTTAGGTTGATTGCTTATCATTTAAGAAATGGGCCTGGGAGGGGATAGGGAAGCACTCTTAAAAATTCCTTACTTAAGTAAACATCTCTGTGGTCTGGCACAGGTGGTGATGGTCTTAAGATCAGACACATATAAAAAAAGACCTGCAACTAACTCGATCATTTCACTGTTCCATTTCTCTTTCAGCAGAACAGAAGGGAGAATGTGATGAAACTTGTGCTGTTGCAAGTGATTCTCCGGCTCCAGAGGGAACAAACCTAAATAATAGAAACAAAAATAAACATTTTTATCCTTCATTACCCCAGCTATCTTCTGAGAAAGAAATAAACAAGCTTGGAAGTCAGATCATTAAACTGACAGTTGCAGAACTGGAAGGGAAAAGAGCAGGCACTTCTTCAGGGGAGCAGGACATGGTAGTTGCAGCAGAGCTTAATGGTTCATCAGAGGGAGAGTTCCCACTTTGCAGCCCTGACCCATCTGACCCCACAGACCCCTCAAACTCTGAGAATGAACAAGCAGGTGAAACTGAGGCCCTGAAAGACAATGATGAAACCTCAGAGAGCAACTGTGAAATTCCAAATGAAAGAGGGGATCAAAATAGCAGCTCCATGGATGTGGTGCATACTGAAGAGCCTGGAAGGCATGGAGGGCTCAGTGTTACAACTGCAGACACAAATAACAGCTTAGAGGAGCTCTCTGAATCTGAAAATAAGAAACCATCTGATGCTGCTGAAAACTGTGAATATTTGGATAACAGTTTGGCTTGAGGTATGAAATCTAGGCCCTGGAGGATCTCACTGTAATCCTTTTGCAGTGTCTGTGCTGTTGCAAATATGATCAGTGAAACTGTGTGCCGTAGGGTTGATTATTTTACACTGCACTGTTAATATTTGTTTAAAAAAGATGTCTTTCTGTTAGTTTTATTTGTAGTGTACCAAAACTGTAAATTACCTAAGGGAAAGAATTAGTGATGAGATTTAGTCATGTTGGGTTTTTGTAATGATTTGAGGTTTCTACATAGATTAATGTAATTTACAGTAGTGTAGCAAAGAGGCCAATGCTAATGATTTATCATGTTATCACTAGGCTCCTGTAACATGTATGGTCCTAGTGCTGGACTGACTGTACTTTAATGGTTGGAAGTCTCTCTCAAGGGTGACAAATTTGAAATAATAAATTGAGAAGCATCTTAATGCTGCAAGGTTTTGCTTCTTTCTCAGACTACATTCCATTTCTCTTTACATATAGTGACTGTACGAACATCCTTAGGATAAGATCATTATTCCCTTACAGGAAGTTTCTGAAAACCATCCCTGCATATGTATAGTTCTCCCATTACAAACCTTTACACCTTTATGTTTTGTCAACTGTACAAAATTTTTTCTTCCCTCTCCCAGCTCATCTCATGAAAATGAAAGGAATTATTTCACCAGATACTGAGAACCCAATTTAATGAAGCTCTGAAGGAAATGCAATCAGAGAAGCCAGAAGTCTTACTGAGAGAAACAGCACTGCTGTTCCAAAGCAAGGAAAGCAGCAAGAGGAGAACCAGTGATGCCCTGTCCACCTACTTGGCTCTCTCAGTTACTGGAATTGCATTCCTCAGCTTACAGGAGCTGCAACATCCCTCGAGCTGAGTTAACGGGTGGTAGATTTCAGCCAACTCCATCTGTGCTCTCCTTTCTAAGGGAATCTGTGTCTTTTTTTATTTTCCCATGATTTGCAATTAGGGATAACTCTTCCTTTCCTCTTCATTTCACCAGTCTATGGTAGAAGGATTATTTGCATTGTTGCCACTTTCTTAAACTTCTTCTCTTGAAGATACTTAGTCATAGGAAAACATCCTATAATAACTGAGGAAAAGGGAGGCTGCTGTGTCATTCCCTAGCTCAGTCCTGGTGCTGGAGCTGTGCCACTCTGCTTCTAGGAAGGCAGCAACGAGGGAATACTTAACGTTGAAGTTAGCAGCTGTTGGAGAAGGGGAGGCAGGTCCTTCCTCTCCTGTTTGTAGCACAAGGAATGCTCTCAGCAGCTGTGGAGCTTCTATGGGCCAGCAGCCGTCAAGGCAATTTTTCTGCTGGCTTGGGACCTAATTGTCTGTAAATGTTCATTTCTCATTCCAAGAACTTGAAACCAATCAGAGAGAATCAAACCAAATTTAATAAAATACTACTAATAAAAAGGAAAATCCCTCTCAGATTGAGTACTTCTTTGACAAATAACTGCCAGCTGCAAATTTTTACAGCCCACTTGCCAGCTACTGAATAAGGAGAGTTTATATTAGCAGTACTGACAAACTCTTCTGCATGTGGAAGATGAGCTAGCAGGTGTTGCCATAATCAAGGTGTCAGAGTCCATGAACAGTTTGTATTCAGTAGAAGAAAGGCTGTATGTAAATTATTACATATAAAGAGTGATAGTGGGAAGGTGAAAAATGTCTCTGTTCTCATGTGTTATCCCTACCAGGTGCATTTGTGTAACCCTTGCAGTGTCTGTCTGCAGGATATAAAGCCATGCTCACAGTGCTCCTCAAATATGTTTAATTCCTCCCTAAAGGTAATTGGACATTGCTGCATTCCACTGATGTGAAGCAGCAGCCCTTGGGAACAACAGCTACCTGTATAGTTAAGTATTAAGGACATGAAGCAGTAAAAAGTTACTTCATTATTCTGATTACCATTTAAGTTCCTTATTACCTGAAAAAAACAAGAAGAGTTTGAGCATTTGAAAGATTATTGGGCTGTTCCCAGTAATTGTAACTGACTGCAGTATTGACTCATTTGTGTGACAGTCAGAAGAGAAATAGCTGTAGAAACTGAAATCTCCAGGAGAATGTGACAGGATTTTTTCTTTTAGTGCCTGAATGTCACATGAAGTAGCATTTTATTCAAGATGTATTGTTTTCCATCTTTCACAGTCTAATCCTGCACAGAGCTACATATCAATGCAGTCAGAACTGAGGAAAGCAAGTAAGATCAAGATTTCCCATAGTTGAGCTCAGAAATGTTGTGGGTCTTTTCCTGGTCCCCTGTTTTGTGTCTTTCCTGACCCTGAGATGTGTGAATGGGCATTTTGCTCCCAGTCCCTTAGCAGCCAGTTAATGCTGTTAGTTGGTGAAGAGCTTTGTGTGAAAATTTGAGCAGGCAGAATCAGTGCTGGACCAACAGCTTTCTAGTGCCTCATTTGTTGGCTCCTTTCACTGTGTCTTTTCTGCGAGAGCGTAGTGATGTACCAACCCAACAATTAGGACATCTGGGTAATTGTCCACACACCATTCTCTCTCATAGATACCATTTTTGTATCTTTGCAATCACTGAATTCCAGTAAGATACCTAGACCTCTGAAAACCTCATTTTCAGTGCAATGTCACTGCTGCAATAGTGCCCCAATCCTTCCTGCCCTAGCAAGTGTGTGTTTTAGCTACATTTTTAGCCCTCTCCCAGGAACACAAGACTTCAAAGCAAGGAGACTGGTAAAAGAAAGACATCATTGCTGCACTAGGTCATACGTAATTAAATATTCTTGTCATTATCTTCCTCAGATATTGCTTTAATTGATATCGTTGTGCTATTAGAACAATGATTTCTTTTTCCCCAGTAAATTTAATTAGTGTTTTAGTGTGGAATGAACACTACTTTAGGTTTGGGGAGAATGGTTTTGTTTGGTTTGCCTTGGGTTTTTTTTAGACCTGTGTGTTCCCTTTTTCTAGTACTTTAGAAATGAAGCAATCACAACCAGACATATAAACATTTTTGGTGTTGGGCTTTGGGGAAACAAAGTGAGAAGTGACTATTGTGGCAGGGATATGGAGAAGTTACATTGCACAAACTGATTTTAAGGAGGTTATCTCACCTAAAAATGAATTCATGCATTATCTGTGAGTAGGATTTAATTTGAAAGTATCATGTTGTGTTTACTGGAAAAATGATGTTCACTGAATTTGTAAAGTAAGTGTGTGGAAATGAGATATTAAAAACCATTCTTTTAGAATGCTGCTGCTTTTCTAAGTGAGACTATTTTTCAGCATATGGGAATTTGTATAATAAGACAGTGGAATTTCTTTAATCCCTATGAGCTCAGGAATGTATTTCAAAATCTTATCTGAGATTAAGTTGAAAGTCTGCTACATTTCTAAAAGATAGCAATTTGTTTACCAGCATCTGTTTTGTACTTTGCTTTTTAAATTATGCGGTTTAATTTATTTGCAAACCTCTCCTTTGTTGCTGCTTGGATTAACAGCACAACGTGGTTAAACTATATTAATGCATTTTGTCATCTTTAATAAAAACATTTCCTGATATGCTTGTTCTACCTGCTTGGTTCCTTTTCTCAGTATCAGATGAGTGATAGCTATGGGGTGGTGTTTTAGTATTCTTACCAAGTTGTGGTAAATTAAAAAAGTAAAGCCTTACTGCGTGAGAGTTTTAAGTCTGAAAATTATGTGACAAATCTTTTCACTGTCACCAACAGGCACAAACTAGAGGTTTATACAAGTGGAATGACATCATGGATCTAAAGTTTAGCACTGAAATATCTGTACTTGCCCTTATTTCTAGGGGAGTTCCATCACAAGGTCTTGCAACACAACACAGCAAACTGTTAAAAGCACAGAGACCTTTCTGCTTTTCAGGTTTGCAACTAACTACAGAAAAGTTAGTGTTCTTACTTAGGAACTTCTTTTGTTCAGTATCTAATTTAAAATCCCTTAAGAGCCCCTTACAGCACAGGCTCTTTAGTCTGTCCACCATATCCATTAGCACTCTAATTTACATGCATTCAACTCCCAAACTGCCTAAAAGGGAATCTTTTGTCTTCAAGAAAACACATTACAATGTTGAGTTGATGCTGGTTTTATTGATGGGCTTACAGAAAGGAGGCTCTACAGAGTGATACACATTTCATAGAGGAGCAAGCAAATGGAAACAGGAATTCTTTAGCCATATATCTTAGTGGCCAGCAGTGCAGCCTGAGTTACTTTGTGCTGCCCAGGCTGTAGCTGGTGTTTTGGTCTTCACTTAAGCCTGGTTCCATGTACGTTTGTTGAGCCCTCTCTTCTTCTTGTCTGTAACCTCAGGCAGTTTCTCTTCCCACAAGTTCTTGTTGCATATCCCAATCACGCAGCAAGCCAGACGTTTCCCAGCATTTCCATTTTCCAAACTGGCCTTATTATTGCCCTTGCCCATGTCATCTTCCTGCTCATGGATCACAACAGATCTGCCCATGATGGAATATGGACCAAAGATTGTGGCAAAGAGATTTGTTTTGTATTTTCTGATTTTGCCTTCTCTAGGAAGAAAGTTGCCAAAATCCCCTGGGTGACGGGGGTGATTCACTCTGAAAGGATTATAATGCCCTCCTGTAGAATCACAGCCATTGCTGAGGTCTCCAAGCTCATGGATGTGTATAGCTCTACTGGATTGATTGTTATCCAGTGGAAACCCATCCAAGTAAAAAATGGCTTCCAATCTTCCATATGAGTAATACTGCCTGAATAAGACTTGTCCAGTCACTTGTGGCTTGTCAGCATCTATTTTGGAGCTGGGCTTCATTTCACAAGTGGCGTAAATCATCCCATCAGTCTCGTTACCACGTGTTACTGGATAGAGCAAACTCTGCCAGAGGTCATTCACTTGTTTCTGTATTTCATGCAGTGACTCTTGGCGTGGATCAGTTTCTTTGTCTGTCGGGACACCAGAGGCAGACAGGGCGAGCCCAGTGACCAGAGAAAGAATCAGAAGCATCTTGGCAATTTAGAGCCTGCAAAAGATACAGGAAGGTACAAAGAATTCAGGGTGTTTTGCAGCAGTGTGGCTGGAGAGAAAGACATGCAGCTGGTGGGGAGCTGAGTGGAACAGCTGGAACATGGTCCCAGTGGACTTCTGCTTGCCAAATCTGTCTAATATGATGAACTGAAACTAAATCAGAATGCATGTGTGTTTAAAACACATACAACTTACACCCATGACTAAAAGAAATACTAGTGATTTTATATTTTGCATTAGATCTCGATCTTTGAAACTGCCTCTGTTTCCCTGCAGGAAGCAAGCAAGCCAGAATGTTCTTAAACCTATTTCTGAGTTTGTACTGAGACCTTTCTCCTCCTGCAAATTCCAGCAAGACAGTTTGCCAGTTTTTTCTTGGTCCCTCTACTTAGCTACAAACAAAAAGTAAAAAATCCAACAAATTGATTACCTTTCGGAACCCCTCAGTAGTAGCTCCTCGCCTCTGCTCCCTTAAACCGAGATGTGATCAGACAGAAAGCCAGAACTGCTTGAAGGTGATGCTTATAGGAACTGCGTGTTTGTGTAGAAATTAGGTAACGCTGGCTCAGGGGAGGCGTCACCGGGAGAACCAGGGGAGGGGAGGGAGGCGGGGAGGGAGAGAGGAAGGGAGGGGAGAAGGTTTTAGGCATTTTTGGTTTGGGCAGGGTGAACATTTAAGCTTTCTTGCTGAGTTTGTCTGACTCGGTCCTCGCCAACATATCAAAAAAACGAAAAACAAACAAACAAAACAAAAACCAGGAAAAAGGCCATGAGGCTTTGAAACTAATATGCCTTTGGTGACTTCATGCACTTCTGTAAAACAGGTGAACTTTGGCAGGCAGGGAGGGAAGAGGAAGGAGCTTTATTAAGGCACAGTTGGGCAGTTTGCTCACTTACGTGCTGGTTGCTGTGGAGGTGGTTTGCATTTTTATTTCATTAGTCAAAATTGAAAGTGGTCCTTAAGCAATATAAACTGTTCTATGTGGATGTACACAAAAGTTTTAGTCATTTTAAAACCTGAGTTTAAACTGTAGACGTTGAGGTACATGTCAATGAGGCCTCTCTGAAGTTTTAGGGCTAGTTAGCGCCTGCTGCTTTGCTTGTCAAGGTATCTGCTCCTCTGAGGCATTTTTTCTTCTTTTCTTTTGCAAACAGCAGTGATTTCTTTCCTAAGAGAGAAGTAAGCAGTACCAAGCGGTGCAATATCAGACTGGGGTGCAGAGACATTGCTCAGAAGCCGGCTGGAGCTCGAAGAGTTCACGAGTGTTTCATCATCCCATGAACTGAGAAATGCTCTCCTCTCGGGGCAGCCTCCTGCCTGCAGCACTTCCCACTGCTGTAGCTGAAATGTGGATTCTGCTGTCACAAGAGTGATTTAACAGGCTGTGATTTCTGTAGAATGAGGAGAGTAGCTCTTATTACTGTGGAACAACTCTCAACACAAGAAAATTGCTAAGAAAATCCTTTTTCCCAGTTCACATCTCCTGCCACCTGGGTAAGGAATGGGACTGTCAGCTTCTGGAATGGTAAAATTGTATGTATAATCTTACTGTATCATATACTACATCAGATCCAAGACACTTAGTTATCTGATACCTGGTATTTTTTTCTTTCTGTATAACAGAGCTAAAGCAATGTCAACTACTTGGACCATTAGCCAGGGAGTAGAAATACAGAGTTAACTTTGTGTTGGAATACTGGATTATGGCATGTGTTACTTTAGCTCTGGGCTTCAGTTCCTAATCTATGAAATAGAACAAGTGGTATTTCTTTTCTTCAGGGTGTTTATGAGTTGTGCAGATTACTGTGCTCCTGGGCACCATGCAGTGTTCACTGGTAGCTGAACTCTTGGGTGCAGCGCCAGGGTTGCCCATCACCCCAAGCCTAATGCTGCCTCTTTTGCAGCTTTTCTCAAGTTCATTCACTGGAAGTCTCTGAGCTGGGGAAATCCATACTTGCAGCACGGTAATATTGTGAAATTTCTTGGTTTAAAGCACTTGAGAGTTTTATAATCAGATTTTGTAAACAGATGCAAAAAATGTTCAGCCAAGACTAGCCAAATGCAAAGGGGGATAGTTTAAGTTGTAAAATGCAGGAAACAAGCATCCAGTGTAGGTACTATTAGAAAAGCTATTTCTTAGCAGCATAAACCATTTTTAAGGGGACATGACAAATGGAAGGAAGAAAAGAGCATTGTTCATCGTTTACTCCTCGAGTCACAAAGTGGTGAACTGCATTTGAGTTTAGCACTTCTACAAGGAAACTTCCAAGCCAGCAGTCAGTGCTCCAAGAGGAGAATTGTAAAGATTTCATTGAATTATAAGGCATTTTGAACTAAGAACTGGGGCCAGAATTTTAGCTGCCTTAAATACAGTAATGTTGCTGACTTCAGTGGTGTTTGTGCTGTTTTACACCAGCTGGGATTCTGTCCCTGGAAAAAACCTCTTGCTGCAAAGCTCTTTGTTGATGTACTGCACATGAGGGAGTGAAGCAGAAATGCAGAAGGTGTAAAGGAGATGATCAAAGGGACAGAAAGGGAAAGGACTGCAGCAAAGCTAAATGATGTATTTGGAGTGCTCTGCGCTTCAGAGAATGAAAAGGAAATAGTAGCTGTGGGCTGCTGTCAGGGAGATATATTTTTAAAAGGAGAAGGGCTGATAACAACAAGAAATGCAATTGCCAGGGTGATTTGGCATTCAGTTTGGGTCTGAAAGATGGTCGCTAAGTACTAGCCAGATGCATCATTAAAGTCTTGTTACCCACTGCCTATGTTTTAGTTTTCTTGTTACAAAGAGGTACAAATAATGGGCTTAACAGCCTTTAACGAAGACAGGAGTTACTGGGAAAAAAGGCCACAGTGACTTGATCATGCACTTACAATCACTGCTTAAAAAATAACCTCTGCTTTTGTTCCAGTTCTGCTGGATCGTTTGTATCCTGAGTTTCAAGCAATGTTCCGAAGTTTCCTGGGCTATACAAGACAGGGTCATCAAAACAACCTCTGCAAGGCTTTCTAAACCACCTGGGAAAAAATTAGCTTTACTCATGGGCTTTACAGTGGGGTTTGTACCAGACTTGGCTCACAAGCTCTCCACCCATGCTATGACCTTCAGGGCTGGTTGGTTGGTGGGTTTGTTTTGTGGTGACATTGTCCTGTTGCATTACCCTGCTGTTTACTTGACATTTGTTTTGTCCAGCACAGTTAAACATGATGTAGAAAGCACTGTGTAGGAGAGCATCTTTTTATAGCAAGCCATAGCCTTTTTCATGTGTCTGGCTCTTGGATCTGATCCAAGTGGTTTTTTGATAGAATGAGTCTCCATAAAACAACACCCAGAGTAGGAAGCTTTTATGTCTTCAGGAGTGGGTGATGGAGCTGACTGCTTTTCTCCACCTATGGCTGAGGCTGGAGCAGCTGAAAGACAAGGGTCATTTGTAGCCTGAGAAAAACAGAGTCAAGACCTTTGGGTACCTGATCTGTTCTTTGGTTCTGGGCACTTCCTGCCATTTCTGAGTCATGGGAAGCAGTTATGCTGGGAGGTCCTCAGGCAGCAGCAGGAGCATCCAGTTTTTGTTGGTGTGTGTAGCTGAAGGTTGCAGGACGCCAAAAGTTGCGTGCATTGAGTTTGTTGCAGAATCATCCACGCGCTGTGCACCAGCCCTGTGTGATGTCTGGCACACGCTGGTACCTGCCTGAGTGTCTGTGGGCAGAGCCTGCAGGGCTGGTTTCCATCTGCAGTGCCACGAGCAGTGCTGCCAAGCTGGGCAGGATGTAGAAAGCAGCAGTGCTGTGAAGGTGTTCATGAGGGTGCAATGGCTTTGGCTATTACTGCTTGTTGTGTTGTCCAGCACAGCCTGTTAACATCTCCTGGAGCTCCATCCTGGGCTGGGCAGTTTTAGCCTTTCAGCTGCGTGGTGAGCACAGGGCTTGCTGGACTGGGAGCAGCACCACATCTTGCAGAAATCATGGTGGAGGAACTTGTTTGCTGTTGCTATATGGAGAAAAAAAGAAAACAAAATGAAAAATTTTGCTGTAGCAAATGGAAACTCTGCTGCTCTTAGCTTACTCCTCCTGTTTATTCCTGTTCCTTGACTTGGTATTTCTATTTAAAGAAATATAGATATCTTGTGACTGTGTTATGCTTTGTTTTTTTGGTTTGTT
>JAOXXN010000471.1:53937625-53952133 GCA_026770055.1 Myrmophylax atrothorax
TCTGGAAGCGCTTATTTAGCTGATAAGTTCTCCCTGGCTTAAGTGTGGCTTCGTATCAGAGGTCAGAAACCCTTCCAGCCTGTGTGCTGTTCGTTAGTCTATAGGCAGTGTTGGGAACATAAGGATCTGATTGTCTGGAAGCACTTATTGCTAATAATTTCTTATTAATGCAGTTAAGACTAGAAATCTTTGCATTTCTGTCTCACTTCTCCCTTTCACGTGACAGCTGTGTAGTCTCATTTTTCAGACAATAGCAGAGAATCTCGATGTTCTGAACATTTGTGGCATGGTGTGACTACATAGTTTGATAATTGCTGTATGTAGAATATTGTCACATCACAATAGGAAATATGGTCCTAAGATTGAAAGACATTTGGATTCTGGAAGCACCTTAGTCAATCTCTCTTGACATGGAATAAGCCTCCTCGTACCTCCAATTTGCCCTTCTTTAAAATGTTGATAATGATGACTCACTTCCTCATGGGGGTACTTTGAAGCCTAGATGAAGTCTGAGAAGTTGTTCCTGACCCTGAGAAAATTGGAGTCAGAAATTGCAATATTGGAATACTAATCTTTCAAGGCTTAGGTAAATAATTGTCCACAAATAAAAAGCTATTTTCTCTGCCATTTTTTTGCCCCCTCTGTAATATCTTTGAATTAGTAGAGCCCAAACTTAATATAGACAACAGAGGAGACAGTGGACACTGCTTGCTTAAGTAAACAGCAGCCAGACCCCAAATTATTAGTAAATACCAAGGCTTCATTTAGGTTGAATAACGCTGCAATCCAACAAATAAATGAGCCATCAAGTTTGAATTTATGTAGCATAAGAAACACATTAAAGCCATCTGACCATGACAAAGGCCTTTTCTGCTGTGAATAATGAGGCCAACACATTAGAATATCTTTTAGATGAGACATTAAACCCAAGGTCCTTTCTGTTTGTCTCTGGTGGCACTTCAGGTGGAAGTTAAAGACTCCATGGCATTTCACTACAACCATAGAAAATCTCTGGCCCCCAGTGGTATTACTTTCCCTGGAAAGAAATAAATAAAATTAAAACATTAGAATAGCCAAGGCTGTGTATGAGTTAAATAGCACTAAGCAAAATGCCGGTTTTCCTATCCATGAGGACAATGAAGAAAGTTCTTTTTTCATTGAGAGCAAGGTCAGTGTCCCTGGTATGAATACAGGTCAACAAAAGTCCTTTGGGATTTTGGGAATGTAAAGCACAGAAAAATGCTTCGTATCATTAACAAAAAGTGTGGCAAAGGAGAACAAATCCAAGGCATATATGACATGTTTGCATGTGTCTGTGCTTAGATAACTAGACATGCACAATTACGTGTGTAATTTCCAAGAAGCAACTTGGAGACAAGCAGAAAATACGCCAGGAAAAATTTCTTACCTCACTCAGTCTGTACTTGTATGATTCACTTCAGGAAGTCCATCTCAATTTTCAGATTCTTTTGCATAATCTCAATGATTTTTTTATGACTTGAGATACTTTAGCTGTGCCTTTAGTTTGGCTGAGCCTCAGTCAATGTTTATCTACTGAGTGAAAAGCTAGCTCTTGTTCCCTGAGACTGCATCTTGGTTGTGTAGTTTCACACCAGAGCTTCTTAGCATTAGACACTCATAAGTAAGAGACATGAGAGGTCACATGAGGACAAAATTCAGAGTCCTCTCATAAGTGTAGATGTGTTATCTTGCTATTATCAAGCAAAATGGACTCTCTCATTTGAATTTAAAGGAATTAAAGAGAGAACAACCCTCTTGAAAGAAGAGGAAGAATTAGGCCTTGAGCAGAATCTCCTTAGCAGAAGAGAAAATAATGCCTTTCATGAAGAACTGACTGATGAATCTGGGCATCTTTCAATATTCTGAATAATGAGCCAGTTCTTCTGTCTTGCTGAGAAACATCTGGGAAATCAGCTATAAACCCGGCCACGTCTGTCCCATTCGGCATCATCTCTGCTGGGGACAGGGAAGTTGTGCCTTGGGAGGAAAGATGGTTTGAGGGAAACCTTGGAATTCACTTAAAGAAAGCTCAGTCCTTGTGAGCCTTAAGTGGCTTGAAGCCCCTGTTTTATCAACGGAAGAGCTGCAGTATTTGTCCTACAGAGGTTAATGCTGGCTGGGTTAAGGAATCCATTGTGCTTTCTTTTATTAATGTGCATCTACTTGAAACTCCTGACACAATGGAAATGTCCCACAGGTCATACCTTTCAGGGCCTAATATTTAAAAAAGGTACTTTTCAAGAGACAAGAGAGTGGTAAGAGGAGATCGGTGTAAGTATCTAACCATGACACTTCTTCATACTGACTTCATTGACTTTCACTTCATTTCACTCATCCTCACGTTAGTGATATGAAGTCTAGCAATGAGGACTGAAAATGCTGCCTTTCCTGACTGGTCTGACACGTAGGGGATACGTGTACCCTCTGCCAGTTCAGCCTGGTGGGATGTATGTAGCCTGGGCCAGGCAGAAGGAACAGCCACAAAGTTGTGCAGCTGGTGCTGTCCCTAACAATCATTGCATGACTCCATTTCACCCCATGATATTAAATCCTGAGAAGGTTAAAAAAATTGTTCCAGATCTTCCTAACAACAAAAATAATGTGTGCCATCCATGTTATTTGTCTAAATTGGGAGATATTTAGATATCAGAAGGGTTTTTAAGCTGTGCTTTCTTTTTCATGGCAATAATTAAAGATGCTATTCCAATCTAAGGGGCCAGATCCAGCCAGTGCTTTGTGACAGCCATTTTGCAGGAGGTAACCACAAATCTTGGAAGTAGCTGATGTGGCATTTGAAGTAGCAAGTGGAGATTTGTTTCTTGTGGATCTCTCTGAGGACACAGAAAAGAATTTGTCCCTTGAAATTTAGCTTACTAAGTTCTAAAAAAAAATTTATTTCAGTGATCTGAATATTTTGACTAATCTTTAATTTTATCTGCTGTGATATGATTGTGGATCCTTCCACAAGTTACCTACAGAGCTTTATTCTATACCTTTAAATATTTCCAGCGGCAGTATTCACCTCATCAGGATTATTTTTAAAGTTACTGGTTCCTAATCTTCCTTTTTTGTCTCTTCACCTGCTGTCCAAAAAACTGGAGGTGGGGTGTTCCCAACAAGGGGTCTCTGATATATGAATGGATTGTTTGAACTCCATTCAAAGGAGGGTGGTGATAGACATCTGCCCAAAAAGCAATTAACTGAAATGTATTTAGGGAGATAAAATAATTTAACGGTGATTTGCCACCTCCAGAAAGGGTTTGTGTTAGAAACAGTGTTGTTATTTATTGGGGTGGGGGCTGGGGGAGGTGTTCCATGGTTTTACTCTCAATTTTCAAGAATTAAGAGAAATAAAAGTTGCAAAATATTTTACCATATAACACAGACAACAATATGTAGAGGTAATTAATAGGGACATTTGAAGGGAAAACAGGGTCGCACCATTAGCCCCTAGTAAAATGCATCAGAGTTGATGAATTATTTTAATGGGACAGAATGACAAAAAAGGGACTGTTTCACCTAAGCAGGGACAGCTGGTCCCTCTGACAAGGATACATTGCTGTCTTGTGGAGTCTGCCAGCCAGCAAGGCTGAAATAATAGCACTGAGAGAGGTGAGAGTGCTCCTCGTTCACCTAAATTGAGAGCTAATATGAAGTCTAATTATGAACACTTTGTATTAACTGCTTCCTGTCTGAAGGCAGAGGCAGATCAACTGCCCTCTGTCATGTCCAGGGAAGGTCTGCTTTGATTTTACGGATGGTTACGCATCCCAGTGCCATGATGCCAGCTGTGCCAAGCAACATCCAGCTAAAAACTGTCCCTACCAGAGGGTTTTGATACTACTACTATTCCTGGACAATGGAAGCTTGGGACAAAATTTTCATTTGGGGACCAGACCACATGTTTCTTAAAAGCAGAACTGCTCCCTGACCACAGTCTGCGGTGCCAGGCAACAGGTCCCTAGGACATTTACAGGCTGTACCTGTGCAAACCCCCCGTTGCTGCAAATGGCATGGTGCCTGGCAGCACTGGCAGCCTGAGGAGCAGGATTCATCCTTCAGCCCACGGCTGCCCTCACACCACTGCCAGGGAGAGCCACCCGTGCAGTGCAGTGGAGGTGCAGGCACAGACCGCAGTGACCGAACCATCTGCCAGGATTCAAAGCAGGACAGGTGAGATTACAGGATTTAGGTGACTAATTGCAGAATTTACTTTCATAGAACGTGTTTGTATGAGAGGGAGAGAGAGGCAGGTTAACTTAACTGACAGAGATTTCTCCAATTCTTTGAAAGGTTGTTGTAATATGACTATTTAATCTTGCATCTCAGCTGCTTCTGAGGACAAAAATGCTCAGATTTAAACATGTCAACTGGATGGGGACAGGGTGGCACAGTGACTAAGGCTGCTGGGGCTTCATTTGTAAGTCACACAACCAAGGGTAGTGAGGAATGCAAGGCACAGACCCTTTGCTGGCTTTTGTGGTCTGGAAACCAGAATCCAGTTCCAAGAGAATTAAGGACCTGATCCTACTTCCACTTAAAACAGTGGTCTAAGCATGAGGCTTAAGCACTATGTTGCAAATCCTTAGTGCTACTTTTGGCAACTGTCCTGGCAGGGAGAAGACAAGGCAAGAAGGATCTGAGGAGCCAGTGTCTGGTGTTGGCTGTGGAACCAGGCTGAGCAGCACTGTCACAGCAGCACCAGGCTCACCCTGATGCTCAGGTTCAAAAGGAAAAGGTTGGGAGTATCTGCTACCTGCAGCACTAAAAAAAATCAATCCAAAATCAAACCCCAAACAAAAAACCAATGTTGAAGGGAGGGGATGGAAAAGAAGGATGGAAAACAAGCTAAGAAAAAAGCCCAAAACAACAAACATAAACAGAAAACCCATGCCAAAACCAAAGCCTTTGGTCCCCTGATCAAAATAACTTTGATCAATGCATCTATTCTCAGAAGCGTCTTATTTTAGAAAGCAGCCAGCTTTCTAGCAAATACAGAAATGTGCTGTGGTTTCCTTCCAAGGCTTAAATTCAGCTTTCTAGAGTAAGATGAAAAGCTAATTTTCTTGAAGTTTAACATATTTGTGTAAGCATGTCAGGTGAAATAAATGACATTGATATTCAGTGTGTATATAGGTGGCACCAGCTCCCTAAACTCTCTCTTTCATCTTACTGGAACATTAACTTATGCTCCTGAGGGCTCTACAGAATGCAGAGTGAGAGTACGAACTTCAAGATAATTTATCATAGCTCTCTCCTGTGTATCACTCTCTTTTCCTAAACTCTTCCATATCAGAATACAGAGCAGAAAGAGTTCACATTTGCCTTAGCTGCCTCTAACTGCACCCATGCAGGCTTATTCAAAAAAACCCTTTGCATCCTGCAGATTGACTTCTCCACATATTCCCTTGGTAAGTAGAGCTGTGGACATTTTACTGTTATAACTGGATCACAGGAACCTTAAGAATTGATCTTTTGAATAACTATAGTAACAGCAAAATATATAAAGAACTGTAGTAAGAGCAGAGAAGGGGTCCCATGGGAAAGCCTGTCATCCAGTCCAGTAGGAGCTGGTGAGAGAGAGGATCAAAGAACACCATTGTTTACTCCTTGCTCTAACCAACTGTGAGCAACAGTTCTGAAAGGCTTGGACTGCCTTTAATATGCATTTATGTACTGCTAGGTGTGTATGTAATAGAAATATAATGGTAACAACAATGTAGATTATGTAGGGTTGGCACCCAGTTTCCCTTTTCCATATCCATAAATTGCTCTGCATGGATTACTTAAACTTGAAATTTACCTTCCATGTGGAGCTCAGTTTTGCAATTCACCATTTTGCAGAATGGGAAACTGAGGCATATCTAGGTTACGCAACTTTTTTCTTCCTGACCTACTAAGAGTTAAAAAAAAATAATAAGCTGCTGATTTCTGCCCCACAATACTGAGCTGCTTTTTCTGGTTTCATTGGGGTTTTTTGGTTTGGTTTGGTTTGGTTTTGTTGGGTTTTTTTTGCCTAGCTGGGTTTGGGTTTGAGGTTTTTTTGTTGGTTTGGGTATCTTTAATAGGAATCACAATGTTTTAGCTAATGGCTAATGTTGACAGGGATCAGCATCAGAAATGTATGGAAATGGCAGATTACATAGCTTTATTTAAAAAATAAAGTATTGTGAAGTGTAATGTATCTTCCTGTATTTTCTTTTTCTGTTCTTTATTTGTACATGATGTTACAGGTGGGAGTAGGAATAGCTGCAGAACAGGTACAAAGCAATGAGTGAGAGGATGCTTGGCCCTTCAAGAGATGTGATTCAGAGTGCTGCAACTCCCCTGAGGTAACAGAATCCAGAGTTACTGAATATTTGTCTTTGGCTGTGTCTGTAAGAGAATGAGGTAGAACTTGTCACAGGAACACACCTTGCAAATTTGGTTCCAAGGCCTTTACTCCCGTCCATCAGAGAGCCAAACCATGGAAATAGTCTTTTGAAAAAGCCAGCAGAGCCTGTCATCAGACCAGCTGCATGTTTTGAAAAGAAACCTGACTGTCACAGTAGATGATAGCATTAGACAGTCTTGAACCCATTGAAACATTCAATATCTGGGGAAAAATAAGCATGACAAAGGGAAGTCTTTGAAACGTAAACTGTGATTATGCAAGGGGTTGAATGATTATGTGCAGACTAGGGGTACCCACAGCGTTAAGCACTGCTCTTCTACCCATAGCTATATCCATAAGAAAAAAGCCATTTCACAAAAGCTTGCTGGTAAGGGGAATAAAGCAATGGAAATACAAACTCCCTGTGGCCTGGGGAGTGCATGCTGCACAGAGATGACTGCACTGCCAGCTATGGGAGATTGTATCAGATTATGTTGTGAACGTGGTGCCAATGGTGCATGATAAAACAAAATATGGAGAATGCAAGCTCCATGATTGTCTCAGGAAACAGGCTGTTGACTGCAGAGGGCTTTGAGAGTATTCTTGGGAATGTTTGTTGATATATTTGTTCCATTTGTTCCTTACTCCTCTGCGACTGGCCATCATCAGCGGAGGATGCCGCCTGGTTTGGCCTGTGGTCTGGCTCAGGACAGCCTTCACTGTGCTCCAGTGTTGAAGAGGAAGTTTCCAGCCTTTAAGAAAACATGGTGGAAGCCACAATGTAATGAGACTTTCCAAAATGAAAATCAGCTTTTGATACTGAGTTAACAACTCAAGCGTGTGATAACCATCCTATATAAAAGTGGTTGATTTACAAGGTAAAACTGGTGTCTGCAAGCCAGGGGAGCCTAAGAAAGAAGCAGCCCTCACACCATGTTTCCACCCAAATCTTTTACTGGTGTCTTCAGGCCTGCTGTTTGGGTTTCCAGGAATCATTACACTGGCCTAAGAAAGAACCAGATGTGTAATGTGTGTGTCTCTCTCTGTGTCTAGAGAACAAGGATGGCAAAGAAGGCAACAGCCACTCAACTCCACAGTTGCTTTGAGACAGCAGATGAGGCTATTGCCACTCTAACAAGAGTCCATTAAAGTTGTTGGCTTGTCAGGTCAGTCAGTATTATCCATTTACTTATCTATGGTTATGATGGGAATTATATAGGAATTATAACAGGAATATTCATGCATGCATTTTTTTCCTTCTTTGTTCCCCACTATACTTCCTGTAACATTCTTGTTAACAAGGATGAGGCTGGGGCTTTCATAGATTGCTTTCTGATGAGCAGCATTCTTAATGCCATGAAGACAAGCCAGAATAATAACCATCAACTTTAGAAAGTAAAACCCAAGTCTTGGAACCTGAACGTGTTCATCAGTCTGGTCTCCTGTGCTAAAGGTAACAAGCAAGTTATATACCTATGTATATAGAGTTTGATTTGAGAACCATCTTGGGACAAGTTAAGTTCACATCAGCTACTGCTTAAAGTATAGTGCCCAATCCATTATCAAGACGTAACAAAGATAGCCTTGCACATGATGCATGCATACATCTTTAAAACATCCTGGCTATAGGTGCTCCTCTCTTCTAGGCATTTGATCTCCAGGATGACAACAATCCACAGCAACTCACTTCTGACTTAGATTTTCTAAGTGCAGGTGGCAGTTCAAAACTCCATGGAGGTTGCCTAGATGAAGATGGAATATTGGATACTATGGCCAGCTGGCTCTAGAGGCAATTTCTATGCAAAGGAAGAGATAAGTGCAATCTTTTCTCCCTTCAAAGGAATGTAGGTTTTTCTCTGAGGCTTCCAACATCCAGTTATCACACTAAAATTGAGAACATTTTACCTGTGAATAGCATGAAATTTTGTAGGTCTCGGCTAAGTCAGTTCCTAATTGGAAGGTACATAAAGATGTGCAAGGAGACATGAAATCTGACAGTGAGCTGGCCAAAGAGACACTCACTCATTGCCTCTTATGCCCAAGGGTTCTGATCCTCCAGCCTTTCTCAGTTTGTCTGTGGTAGTTAAAAGATTGTCCCCTCACTGTCTGCAATGCCTTCTGGTACAAGGATATGACAGAATAGGTAGTGCAGTTGCTCCTTAGCTCCCACACCGTGAAGTAAAGCAGTAGCTTATGGACTGATGTATTAATTTCAGCCACCATTGCACACATCCAAGGGAGAGAGTTTTCCCAGCTGTTTTCCACAGCCCACAGAGTGCAACTGATGGTTAGTCACTCTCTTTAGTTCACTGACACCTTGAGAGAGGACACAAGCACAGCTGCCACTAGAAGAGGTCACTGTCACTGGAAAAGGACAGCAATATAGTCCCTCCAAAACATCCTCCAGAATGACGCTATGTTTGGGTCTTGGTAATGTTCTTGAATTTTCAGTGTTTCAGAAACTTGCCTCTGTGCCTCTCCTTTCCTTCTGCAGGACTTCCACCCACAGGTCAGCCTGGATACTGCATCTGAAGGGTGACCTGTACTTTGTGGCAGAACTAGCCAGAGCAGCAAGTAGGTCCTACACTTCCAGCAGAAGGCAAGGAAAACTCTGGCAAGATCCTGTGGAGTCATGGACAGCTGGTGAGAGGGCCCATATCTGAGCCACAGCCATTTCTGCATATGAGAGAAGTGCAGCCCCTGGCTCTGTATATTCCACTCATCAAAATTCATCTTCTCATGGGCATAACATGAAGTACTCATGGGTATTTTAGCCAGGTGGGTTTCAGAATACAACATAAAGCTGGAAAAGCTCACCATTTGCAGATGTGGAAACCATTTCTATAACTGACCCGGTGCTTTGGCCATTTCTTATAGATGTCTATCGATAATCTCCTTCAGATATTAAAGGAGCTGGGTAAGGACAGAGACTGTGTAGACAAAGAGCATCATTTGCAGAAACATTCACACTCTGCTTGGTCTTAGGCATCACAGAGGCTTCCCCATTCATTTGAAGAGGGTGGGGGGGCTCTCTTTTCTGACTTATACTGTATAAAATAAAGCACAGTTGCTTAAGCAGGATGGCTGACTTCACTGTAAAGGTCCGAGTTTCTCTTCTCTCTTGTTTGATAAATGAGTGTCATCAGAATTACTGTGCTCTCCTAAAGCAATTAGTCATTATTGGATGATCAAAGTATTTATCAAAATTTCGGGTGCAGTGTGATTGATCTTCATTTGGGTTGGAAGGGTTTCCTTGCTGGATTTTGGAGAAGGAATCCATCAAACAGAAACCATCAAACAGAAGGCAGCAGGTATATCCTTGTCAGAGAGATATATGACTATGTAGAAATTCCAAAAGGTGCCAAGAACTGCAGCTCAGTAGCAGAGGGGGCTACTGTCACCTGGCAAAGCTGTTGGGTTTTAGGAGATAGAAAGAACATTTAAACCACCCACCTACATCAAGACTGCCATAACCTACCCTAAAGGAGTTTTAATTAAAGGATTTATACAGCTGTGGAGTCCTGAAATCCTCTGTGTAATGCGCGGTAGGTCTGAGGCTTCCCTGGGAACAGACAGCTCTTCAGTGTCTGCAACATTAAAAGCCTACAGAGGAGCTATTCCAACATGACATGTCTGATCCACCTTATTCAGAAATCTTAGCTTCAAGATAGACAACCTGGATCAAGTAATCTAAAATGTCATTGTAGCTGTCCCAGCCTTGAGTTCTTGAGCAATAGACGTGCTTGAGAAGACTTCTCTAGGGCAGGTCTTGATCTTATAAAATGCCTTTAGCACCAGTGAAATGTTATTTGGTTTCAGAATATTTACCTTCAAAGTTTTCTGGTGTTCTAAGTGGTTTGTGACTGGACATAGCACAGAAACAACTGCTTGTATCTGTGAAAGAGGTAAATGTTTATTTAGGAAAGGCAACTTTGTTCCTCAAGACACCAGTTTCCTCTTGCTATTCAGTAAATTCAAATACAAATAAATCCCCAGCTGAACTGGAAATACGGAACTATCAGTGGGAATGGCATTTGCAACCATTTTTCTTCCTGGGACAAGTATTGCAATCCCAAAGTGTTATACACCAAATCATTTTGACCATTCAGTAAAGCAGGCAATTTTCCTTCTTATCAGTCTGTTTCTTTCTTTTTATTTTTTTCTTCCCCTACTCACTATTTATTTAAATTATAAGGGGTTGGGTTTTGATGTTTTTTATAAAAATGGGTATAAATTCAGACTAGTTACTGAATACAGTAGTTACTCTGGATTAACAGTGGTATAAATACCAGCAGAACTTGGCATGATGTTTATAAATTAATAAACCTAAATGTTTTTCAACTAATGAAATGGCTTGAATATGATCAAAGAGATTTTGCTTTTAATCTGTGAAAGAAAAATGTGTTTGCTTGACCTGTAAAGCAAGTTAAGTCAAATTTGATAATGAAACAGTATTTATGACTAATTTTTAATGCACTGAAAACAACTGAAGTGGGAAATGCTGATACACTAGTGTAACTATGACTGCGGAAATGGAACTAATGTAATAACTAAAACGAATGGATATAATGAAAGAATAAACCCATGGAGGCTGGTAATGCCTTAAAATGGTGTGATTTGGGGACTGATGTTTATGGGGCAAATGAAGAAAAAATTTGGCAGCTACAGCATGTGGCAGAAGCCTTTGCTGACATTTGCAGAGCATTGTGTTGTGCCAGCACTGCTATAAGGAGTGTCTAAGAGCAAAAACATCACAACGTAATAAACCTTGAAGTGTGGACATAAATGTGGTCAAGTCCAGAATATTCCTGCTGAAATTGGCATCACAGCTGATTTAAAAAATAGGCTCAGAACCTTTTCTTGGTGACACGCTATCTCTTCCCATTCACTATATTTAAAAAATAACAAAATTCGGTTGAGGATGTACATTTTTAACAGACAACACAAGTGATGGAGTGCTGACTCTGCATATCTCTGAAAATGGAAGTAATTGTCCTGCAAAGTGACACTGGATAAATGCAGAGAGAAATTACTTCCACTGAGAGTGGTGTTTTGTTCTGTTTTTAAAGTATCCTTCTAATGTTGTTAATAGACCTTCTTAAAAATAAATAATTTAAGGAGGCTTATCTTTAAAATACTACTAGAATTATGGCTAGGAAACATATGAATAATTGCTATTCTGTAGCACAATTAATTTTTCTTGCTATGTTTGTGACCTACTTATACAGACTGCAAACACTAATCTCACTGGATAATTAAAAGAGTGTAAATATCATTTGTCCAGTCCCCAATGATTAGTTTTAGAAATCCAATGAGCTTCCTACAGTAAACTTGCAGATAAGAAATCCTCAGTTACATATAGACTTTAATTATCACATACCACTAATGATTCTTAATACTTGCTTTCATATTTTACATTTAGAGAAATAAAAACTGTATTGAACATGCAATTAATTACTTTCACCCACATATTAATTTTTCTAAATGTGGCATTCTGATGCCACAGGATGTGGATACATTGTACAAAACAGACAAATACATTTGTCTTACATTTAGTCTCGGATAAAATATTTGTAACATTTTTGGTAAAGGAGATTTTCTTTAGAACTTACTACTGGCCTTCTAGATGTAAGCTTGTATTTCAGGATTTGGTCTAAGAAATTAACTTCACAATCAAGAAAATATTTGACTAAAAGCCATCCTGATTCATTGATGAAATAAATTTAGCAATTAAAAATCACACATATTAGTTGCATGTATAACAAATTAGATGGAGAGGCATAACAAATGGGAAGTGGTGAAACAAATAGACTGAATGTTATGAGCACACAAATTAACAAGAGAAGCAAGAGACAAGGAAAAATCCATTAGAGTGAATGATAATTTTATAAAGTATAGTAATGATGACGGAAGTCTCAGCAATGCTCTAAGCTTGTAACTAGCTAAAGTTAGTATATTTGTTAATAATTATGAGGAAAGACATTATTTAATTCTGAGGGGCTTTGGTTAGAAACAAGTGGGATGACACACTTGTATAATGTGAAAGGCTTTCAAATCTACCAGTAAACTGTGAATACTGTAACCACACTTACTTGACATGTCTATGTTAAATGGATAGACAAATATATCTTCTGTCCTTAAAAATACCTTTTGAAAGTATTCCAAAGACAGACTTGGAGTCCTTCTGCATGCTGGTTATTAAATTATATAAACAAAAAATAACTCAAAAATTGTTAAATATATTATAGATAGTTCCAAAGATCCTTGCTAATAGTGCTAAAATAGTGGGTAAGCCAAATAAATTCCAGGAAATATAAAGTTTGGGGTAAAGCATGCAATGGCCTTTAATAAGAGACCTCAGCAGGGGCTGCCAAGACAGTTGTTTATGTGGTACCTTACAGTGCCATTACCAGAAGTTCATGTGGTGTGTTTCATCCTTCACTGCTTATTTTCTTAATCTACCTGTAATTAGAGTCCAGATACCAAGCAATCACCATGTAACTTATGGACTTTACCACTTTATAGTTTTTTCTTTAAATATCTGGAATCCAGATGTGCTTTCTGTGCGTAACAAAGCGCCATTTACCTCCATTTATTTAACACATGTGTTTCCAGGCCCACCTTATAATTTAGTACAAGTACAGTACACGCAAACCTTCAGTAGAGAAACTGCTGAGAGATGCTACTTGCATCTCCTTCTCTATTGTGTATCATTTGCTCCCTCAATTTGTACCAGATTTCTGATCCTTCCTACTCTCTTTACTCCTGGACTAACCATGTACATTTGAAGTAATAGTAGCCAGGCAGGTCTGGGAACATATGCCAAGGCAGGTGTGACATTTTGGACACTGATCTTTCCACCTCTAAGGTCATGAGCTAAAACCAGCTCAACTGAACAATGATAAAAATTTAATCTCTAAGAACTTTTGTGTGAAGGGACAGTATAGGTGTTGTTACACTAAACACACTGGAAGCACATTATACTAAGAATTGGAAAAGGAGTTGCTTCAGTTACGGGTGGTGTTTTTATGCCAAGAATTATTGTACCAGAGCTGTTGCTTATTTCAGCTTGTACCTTACCTTGTCTCAGCATAATCTTTGTGTGCACAAAAGCCATTAGACACATCCACAAACCCCTGTATTTGAAATATTTCTGCACCTAAATTATGCTATTATTTTACTATGGAATAATTTGCAAGCCTATCAAAGAGGCTGCAAATTGCATCAGTCTTGGAGGCCAAATCAGTTCTCCCCAGGAGACACATCCTTCTCAGACTGGGGTGCCACAACACAGATATAGTCACATCTGTGGAAAACTTTTCTTGTAGATAAGCAAAGGATTTAATTCAAAAAAGCTATTATCTAATACTTCTAATTGATGCTAATTTACTTTTTAAAGTGATGTTTGTAATTATTCTTATATATCCAAATAAGTCTATTTGCATAACACACAGAGAACTAAACAAATCACAGCAGCCTGAGGCTCTACATCTTTTCCTGACCCACTTTGTCATCTTTAATGTTTATTTTGTCTCTTTTTGGCCTTTTCCGTTCTCTTTTTTTTCCTTGATAGAAAAATCCTTATCCTTTATCATTTTTTCCTTACTTTTTCTTTCCTTGGTTTTCTTATTCCCTTTTTTGAACTACATCTACCTACTTGTTTCTTCATTTTTGCAAATTCCATCCTCTTCCATGGGGTACAGACACCCAGCAGTTGTCTTAGAATTCTGGCTGCCTACCTACTAGTTGACTGTTGCTGTCATAGAGGGATTGGAGAAATTGCTGCAGTATCTGACCCCACGGAACAGTGTTTCTCCTGCAATAGTTGTACACTAGTCCCCAGATACTCAGTAGTGTGATAAGGAACAACATTTTAGAAGCAAATGTAATAGTAGGCTCTTTAGGCCCTAGGTTTTTCTTTTGCAAGACTGATGAAAATATGTATATTAGCCTAGAATCTCTTCATAACAATTGCAGATTAAAATACACTAAGTGACTAGGTTTCATCCTGACTCCACAGTGCATCACCCTCAGGGTTCCTCATCTCCGGGACATCTGTTACCAGCCATCCCACTCCTATAAATCTGCTTGTTATCCCTGGCTTTCTGTCCATC
>JAOXXN010000471.1:53952155-53966817 GCA_026770055.1 Myrmophylax atrothorax
ATCTGGACAGCCCTGTCATGGTCAAACCATCAGGAGCTACTGCTCCATGTTCTCTGTCTGCCTTTGGGTCCTTCACTCCTAATGTCCAGCTAGCTGCACCTCACGACACTGAAGATTAAGTCTCTTCCCTGTCCCATTTCCCCCCCTCATTTCCCTTCTTTGAAGGCAACAGTGCTCCTACTGGCTAAATGCACAAATCCATATCAGTACCCTTTTGACACAAGACAGTAAAATGTTATAAAATAAGCCATGAGCTCTTTAGTTTACTTGCTCAGTGATGAAAGTCACAGCGGAGTTATGTGAACTACTAGTTTCCTTCATGACTATCTTGACCTAACTTTTACAAGGGAGTTTACTAAGCAATGGAATTTCAGCTTTCTCTACAGACCCCCCCCCCCTCCCCCGACTCATGCTGGCTTTCTAATAAGAACAAACAGGCTGACCCTGCAAAGATATTGACATTCTTCCACACCCCAGGCTGAAGTGAGTGCTGTAAGAATGCTCCTTGGCCACCCCTTGCTGTTGTCATAGCTCTAGCAAGAGTAAAGATGTAAACACTGACTTGAGACTGTAAGAGCAAACATGTGGAAACTACCATCAGAGACTGCTCTGAGGGAGAAAACTGACTGCAAGCGACACAGAGAAATCAGAAAAGGGGTTGCATGAAATGAGATTAGTCTTCAGCATACGTCATGCCTAAAGTGAAAAAAAAAATTCTGTTTTTGTACAATTTTCTCCTGCATTTGAAGAATTATTTTAGCTACTGAAAAATACTTCTTTGCCACCTAGATGACTCAAAATTTGGTAAACAGGTTTTCTTTAAACTGCCTAATTAAATTTGCCTTGGGTAGAATGTAAGCATAATAAATATCAGCTCTAAAGGTCACATTTTGGAAACTTTATAAGCCACTTAACAATAGAAGCTTAGAAGGAGAATGCTTTCTCAGCCTTTATGACTGCCTTGCAATGCTGTAATAGCACTGGAACAGCAGTATTGCTGTAATTAAATACGCTTTGCAAAAGCCTGGAGTGGCGGAAGCACTCTGGTCATGTAAGATGTGCAGTAAAGTAGCACCCTTGGGACTGAGATGTGCATAAGGGTTAACTCTCTCTCAGGCACAGTAATGTGACAGCATCGGCTGTCACAGGCATAGCTCAGCCCACAAGCTTGTATTGACACAATGATTGAATTTATATATTTTATTGGTCACAATTTTTGTATTTATGGAAGACTTGTTAAAGCTGACTGGTAAGGGATTCAGGAGAGCTGTATTTAGTCATTTGAGACTGTTCCCCTCCTCAGTCTTCTGTAGTTACACTTCCAAGGGCAAAGACAGTAGGATGGGATGTGTGTCTGTGCCATAGTCAAAATGGCAACGACAATACACTGGGGGCTGGGGTGGGCAGGGGCACACAGAGGCCTCCCATGGGATAGAAACAGCCTCAGAGACAGAAAAGAAAAGTTGGCAGACCAGGAACATCCCAAACTGTCCCAGCTGAATCCTCCTGAGCCCGTCTGTCAGGTTATCACCACAACCGACATTTCATGTTAGGGAAGAAAAGCTACTCAGCTACTGCTCTCGGTCTTATTAGCTATAGGTTTTTAAGCACAAATCTGATAAAAACAGGTACATATTCATATGCAATATGAACTTCAGTGCTCTCTAAGAATTCCTTGGTAACAAAAGGGCAGGACAAACTTGGTAAACTGCTAACTCTGATAACTGACATTCTATTTTACGGGAATAAACTCGCATGCAATCACACAGTCATTATAATGAAAAATATAGAATTGCATAGCTGAGGGATAAATTGTATACCTTTCTATACGTTTCTTGAACAGCCATCATTTTGGCTGAAAGCAAGTTTGGTCCTTAACCAAAATTAGAAAAAACTACATAGCCTGCACACCAAACTATGAAAGTAAAATGTATGAGAGGGAATGCTTTCTGTAGAGACAACACAGAAACACATTTAGAAAAGTGGCTTTCATATTTCCTTCAGATATGCATGCTCCTTCTACATATCTCTATCCCACAGCAGTTTGAATCTATTAGTAAGATTTTCTTCTGTGGTGTCTCCCTTCTTCACCCATGCCAGAGGTTTCCACTGTTGAGAGCAGAAGTTTTTTCAGCTGAGCTTATAAATGAAGCTAAGAGGTTTAGCTGACAGTTACAACACTCATACTCTCTGGTTTGGGCCTGAATGACATTGTACAATTCATGCTGACCAGTGAGTAATACTTGTATAGACTTGCTTCATTGCATTTCATGGTTTGTGCTATGTTCTGAGTCAAAATATGAAGTACAAAGAGTGGTATTATACTGATATAGTAAATTTGTTTCTAAATGTTTTTTAAAATAGCATTTGTTGGATTGTTTACAATCCAAATGTGCACTCAATATATTGAACATCAGTTGCAAACTCCAATACAGTATCTCTACATGCTATAGAAACCTGGAAAATTTCTTCATGTTCTCCTCCCTGCTACATATTCTTATTTCTTATGTCTGCTAGATGGTGTGGAGCAAATTATTCTAGCACTCCCATTCACACATGTGAATTTTAAACACATGAGCATAACAGTCTGTGCAGCACTTTGCCTTCTTTTATGGCTGACTGTGGTGCTGGCCTGTTTGATCATACTCCAGAACAAACAAATCTCATTAAACAGAGTTTTCCTTTTTTTTTTTCCCTTGGCTGCTTTTTCCTTTCTATTCACTTTTGGAGAATTTCTTTGGAAAGCCTTGTTTAAAGAGGGAGACAAATTTTTCAGTCTGTTTGATGCTTTTATTTAAAAGTCAATTTAGCTTTAAGAACAAGTGCCAGTGTGATAAAACTGAGAATTAGTGCAGTTCCTCCATAGATGAAACTTGGCCTGGACATCTCTAATGTGAGTTATCCACTAGTACTCCACAGCAATTTACATCTCTAGAGTTGAAAGGTTAATGTGATTTAAAATCCATGTACCTTACATTACTAAAACTCTTACTGAGACTGCCATTGAACATTCTGAATTATGTAATTCAAATATAGTTACTTCACCTTAAATGTCAGCGACACTAGCCAAGCAATAATTTGATGATGTTGCTTAATTCACTTTCTCATGACTGAACTGGTCTTGAAGCACTCCTGACTTTTTATTTTATTTTTAGTTCACGGAGTCATAAAAATACTGGTCAGAAAGGACCTCTGGAGATCATCTTGTCTAACCTCCTGTGTGACTTGGGACTCCTGCCAGTGCTAGATTAGGTTAGCTGTGGCTTTATCTGCATAAGTCTTGAAAAGCCCCAAGGATAGAGATTTCACAGTCTCCCTGGGGAAATAATGGGATGAACCTGCTCCAGCACTGCCCTGTCCTCCTGGCAAGTCCAAACCTCCGTAGCTGAGATCTCGTTAGACTGTCTGTTCCTACAGAGCTTTGTTTCATCACCTTTGTGACTCCCCTTCACAAAGTGTGGTAGCCTGCAAGCAGATTGCTGCTTAGCATTTCTTTGCCAGACTGAACAAGCACACCTCCCTCACTGCTAATGACCCACCACTCCTCCTTGATGCCACAACTGTCTTGGTGACCCTCCAATGGACCCTCTACAGTTTATCCACATCCTCTTCAGAGCTGGACACTGACTCCAGATATGCCCTGGCCAGCACGCCTCGCTGACAGTGTCTGAATGAATCACATTTTTCACAGCTAATTTAGGAAAACTGATACTGTTTAATACTGATGGCTACTGAGTTCTTGCAGTAGTTTTCCTGTATTAGGACTTTGAAACATGAAGACCTTTAATTCTTAGAGAACTACTGTGAAATATCTAGTACAGTGTTGGCTTTGCTTCTTGGCTGTACTGGGGCTGCTTACGCATTTCAGGAAGACCATTCCTGTAGGAAGTTTATCTGGTAGCATGTTATATGTTGTCCATACTCCACCTCCAGGCTAAGAAAAGAAGGTAACAAAGTCGATTTGCAGGCCAAGGTATCACCTGTTGAGTGCATTTCAAATAAATATTGTGCAAACATAAATATTTTTGTTTTGTTTTCCTCAATAAGCTCTTCAGTGGGGATGGGAAAGAGCTGAAGGTTCGGGGAGTTTGGGGCAGAGGGCAGTTTGTAATGTTAGTTACAAGAGCTAATTTTAGAAATTTTTTAATATATTTCTCTCACTGAAGACCTATCCAGAAATACAGAGTGCACGCTGGGAGGGAGCCTTAAGGTTGAAGGTACAAGAACACTATAATAAGGGAAAAAGAAATCCCTACTTACTGCCCCTTCAAAATCAGAAGCCCATGTAATATTCCAGCACAGACAACAGCAGCAGATCTATTTGAATCGAGATGAAAGCTGATGGAAGAAACAAAAACCACAGTGCAGCAGCCCAGTGCTGGCAGCCATGTGTGGGACACACCACACTGAGAAATGGGCAGGAAGGAAGAGGCACTAAGAGCAGCATCACTGCAGAACAGGACATGTTGCATCACAGGCATCCTGAAAGAAAATACAATGAAACTCAGAAAGCTGCATTCTCTGAACAACAGCAAGGTCAGAGTTTAGGCTAATGCTTAGTTCTGACTTTGCCTTGGTTTAGGGTAATTAGATTTAGGTGTCATTTAAGACTAGGAATTTTTCTTTTCCTATTCTTTCTTTCTTCTTCTCACCTGCCTCAATGACAAAGATACTTGCATTCTGCACAGCATCTGGGCTCATCTCCTGGGAGATCTGTGACATTGTACCTAGAACATATGGCCACTTTGCACTTTCCCTGACCAAGTATTGCCTGCAACTTTCTCTCTTAATTTGTTCTATATTCTTCTCTTTCCTCCAATGAAATAATATCTCTGCTTCTCCCTCCTTTGGCGTTTAGAGCTGAGCTCTCAACATTGGTAACTATCAAATTACTTGTACCTGAAAGTAAATGTTTTGTGGGTGTGCTTACACAGCCTATGCATGCATGTGCATGTGTGCAGCACAGGGAAGACTTCTGAGGACAGGCAGGGTTGTGCGGCCACCAGCTGTATGTATTCTAGAACATGAGGATAACGGAGGAACAATGGGTGAAAAATGGGTCTGAGGTTTGCAATTTCATACCAGTGTGCTGGTGAAGACACACGAGCTTGCACATTAAATCCTTAATGGGGGCTTTAAGCCAAAAGAAGGTAATAGCTTTCCTTTCCTTAAGTAATTTGTCTTTCAGTCTTACTTCCTATGACTCTTCATCTTCACTTTAAATCTTTATCCTTTCATAAAGTCTGAGAAGAGGATCTGAACTTTCCTTCATCTTTCTTTTGTTTCTGCTTCTCTTCCTCTTGTACCTGTCAGCTCTTATGTCCTTCTGTCCCATTACCACTACTGGTTTTTTCCCTTGGCACTCTCATCTTTTATACTGCTCTTTTTCCTTTTCCCTGAGGGAACACCGTGCTGGAACTGAGATAAACCTGAAGAAGAAGTGTTCCTCTAGGGAGCATCCAGATGACAGGCACGAGCAGAACAGGATGATGTTGTGAATGCAAGTGTGCATAGTACAAATTACATCTCAAAAACTTCATGCCAAAATAAATAAGGATTTTGCATATTGACCCTGTGAAATGGCACCATTTTTGAACCAAGTCAGCAGATGTTTTTGAAAGCAGTGACATCAACAAACTCAGTCTTAACTATGGTGGAGTTAGCAAAGTGATTTGTTGTTGAGATATGACATAGGACGTTATAAACATGTCTCAGCTATTTCTTAGTATTAGCTACTGAGAACATTTTAATTCAATAGTATTAATCATTATGGCATTAGCCCAGGGTGACATTCACTCCCAATCAGAATAGAGATGAGAGATGCTTGTTACAAACAAAGGTACAACAGACCACCTGCAGAATCTGTACTGGTTACTCTGCAGTAGTAATCTCAAAGCACAAAGCAGCAAACCTCTCCTAGATCCACCCTGGGGATTAGAAGACATTATTATCCTCAACTTCCTAGCAATGTCCCTCTGCTGGACTGTTAATACTTTCCTGCTACCCTAATCTTCCAAGAAAGCAATTTATGTAAGTGCTCCCTAAGTAATTTCTGTCCAGATGAGAAAGGTTAACTTAAACCAGTGCAAAAATCATCTCTGTTAGCACAGCTTATTTGACAAAAGTAAATAAAAGCTTACAAAAACTGCACCCATGGGAGACCTTTACAGTTAAAGCATGCGTAGGAGGGATATTAGAACTTTCTGTTGTAGGAATATCTATCAGTGGACAGTGTTGTTCTATTATCTTGTGTTTATTTTTGTGTGTCCAAATAGATACACTGTTAAAAAGATGAGTACATGAGAATCTCACTTGATTTATAATCCTCTACAAGGTCCACAGTGTTTCAGCTACATCTTGGAGGACTTGAAATGTTTCTTCCTACTGTACTGTTCCCACAGATAAATATGCTTCACTGTAGGATACTATATGCTTTTCACAGAATATGAATGCTTTTCAGGCAATATTTGCACTGAAGATGCAGTCCTTACCCCATTACTCTCCCACTCAAAGTGCTAAGCAGCACTGCCTTCTCTTAAAGGAAAGAAAATTCTCTAGAATTCTCCAGTATAAATTTGCTCCAAGATATTAATTTCCACTGGAATCTATAAAAAATAAAGCTAATGTGAAATATCTGAATATTTCTGGAAAAATTGCTGAATAAGTGTTTCTAAGAACAGCTAATATTATTCATGTAAGTGTATCCAAATCAATCTAGACAACACTTTAATGTAGGATCAGTTACCTGGCATGTAAAAATGCAGATTAAAAAACTGCTTTTCAAAAAAGCTGTAAATACAATTCTTTGGTCCTGATCCTCCAAAGACATATTCAAGTACTGAACTTTATTCACTATGAGCAGTGTCAGACTGCTATGTCATGGACTTTTTCAGGCGATCTGGCAGCTGACAGTGTCCTGTCTCCAGTTGCTTCTCTATGTCCCCGTGCTACCCCATCTGTTTTCCTTCTTGGGAAAACAAACAGGCTCAGAAACTTTCTTTACATTGTTGGTGCTAGGTTGTTTTTTTAGCCATATTGGTTTCACAGCCTGATGCACTGCATGATTACCCAAATAACTTTGCCATAGTCAGGGAGAGGGTATTGCAGAGATGAGACTGAGCAGTCAGCAACAGGAAGGTCAGGGACTGCTTAGGTAGAGCTGCAGCACAATCTTGAAAAGCCTCATTTACACAAGGAACTACTTGCTGCATGTTAAATATAATGTAAGACTGGGCTGTGTGTTACATATTGCATGTTGCATTGCACATACAGAAGGTATTTCAAAGACAATGTTTAATTACAGAAGAAAGCACTTCTTTACCTGTGATACCCTTAATTCTGCCTCCCCTCATACTATAGTAGTATTACAGTAATTGTATAGTACTGCTGTAATAGTGGTATTTCACATTCATATAGTATATGAAAATATTATATATGACGTTATACAATGGTGTACACAACTTAGTGGCATCATACATTCATAGAAGGCAAAACCAAGTTTGAACCAGCACTACTTTATGTTGGCCACATGGTCTGAACAACACCCAACAAGCTCAGACAAGTCCCAGCCGTTCTCTTTTCTAGAGGCATCTCCCACAATACAGAAATGTTCACTGATGATGCAAGATGGAACCCAAGAAAATGAAGCTTGAAAGCAAGGTGCTACCTTCAGAACAAGTTATCTGCTTTGCAGTCCAGGCCCAAAGAGTCTGAACAAGACTATGACAATAGCAAGCTCCTCACCATCCCCTTTCCATGTACTTTCCAGATCTCGACAGAAAGCAGCACTTACTTAATAAACCCAACGTGCATATGCATAGATGAGCTGCCTTATGTGCAAGCCCATTACAAGACAAGAAAGAGGCCATACATATGGCTTATCTTTGCCAAGGCAGAATTATGTAGAAGACAAGGTCACCACTTCTCTAATTACAAAAAGAAGCCTAATCGCATGTAAGACCATTCTTATATCAACCTAGATATGACTTATCATTTAAAAATGCTGCAGGTAGAGCATTCTCTGTGTTTTCAGCTGAAACTCAAGTAGCTCTATCTCTACAAAGAAGATCACTCACCAGAGTGTTGTATTGGTTGTGTTTACAAGAAGAAGCAGCACCTTCTCCTTCCCCTTTGAGAACAGGCTTGCTCATTGGAGAGGACATCATTATATTCACAATGTAACACTTTATTAATCCCCACATCTCTCCCCAAATCCCAAAACATAGCCAATGTCTTTTTTCAGCTCCTTTAGGACGCTTATACTGGTTTTCAGATTATACTAAGATTGTTACTCTCAGCTGGGAGCCATAGGTAGAAAAATGACACTAACAAAATAACCTCACTTCCTCAGGGCTGGGGCTTTATGGTAAAGTTGTTAAGAGGAGGGTTACACAGCTGCAGAAGTTTAAATGCATTTTCAGTGTTTTCATCAGCTGCTGAGGATTTTTCTGCAAAGTGGACATTTAATACACTTGGAAATATAGTTGGAAGAAAGACTTGATCATCTGGGGAAAGAATAAGTAAGGCCATTTGTTAAAAGATTGGGCCCAGCTGGTCAAGGTATGGTTGTTACTGTTTATGGTTTGTTACAGACTAGTTCCAGGATATGATGGATTTTTAGTGGGCTTGATTTTCTATGGCTATTATTTTGTAATTTAGTGTGGAACTTATTTTGAAGATAAGGATTAGTAATTACCACTTCATGTGTTGGTAGTCCATGAGGTAGAGATTATTAGATCACCTGTCTCACTGCTCATTGGCTTTTTGGTAATCTTAGCTGGCTGAATCTGTGAATGCTCTATATAGATAACAGAAACTAAGCAAATAAATTTCCTAGTAATTTAGCAGATACTCAAAGTTAAGATGTACTACTGCGAGTTCCAGCCTGCCTAATTTTAGGCATGAATATGCATGTTTTACAGATTGTATTAAAGACAGAACTTAAAAAAAGAATCTTAAGGAGCTAATGCAATAGTGAATAAGAGATCATTGTACTCAACACAAAAGAAATGAAAAACGTATTACAATGTAATACATTTTTTCCCTTCTGCTGATGTGAAAGATTTGTAAAGAAAATTCAAAAAAGAATCAAACATTTTCAAAAGAAGTGCCAACAGAAAAACTTGCATTGACTCTTCTTCCAATATTCCAGGACAAGATCAAGCAACAAGCTTCAAATTTTGGTCTTCTCTAGCTTTAAACAGTTCTCTGAAATAGTTGCTATTTCCTAAAAACACCTTATATTAAAGGAGCTTCTCACATGATTTCAGACTTGGCATAGAGAGCAGTCAGATTGTAAGGAGCTTAAAAGATAAACTGCCTTCACTTACAACGTATTAACCCTTCATTTCAGATGTTTCCAAATGCAGAAGGCACTAAATAACACCACTTTAACCACAATAACCTAGAAGTTGTGAGAACAATGTATGAATTCTGTGTATAATTCACGTAAATGAGACATATAACTTAATTTACTTGGGGGTTATGGTTTGGTTTACACAATTGCTTCGATTTCTATTCAAAGTAGGTAATGAATACCTGCTCTGAGGGGATTAAAGGTGACCATAAGGCCTTAGCAGGTGACTGAGGGGCTCAGAATAACAGCTGGTTGCCTACAACAATGTGTTCCTTCTAGACAGTGGGGTTTGTTTTAAAAAGTGATTTCTTATTCTGCTTAATGTTCTAGTAGAGACAAAAGCTGCAGTATCTCTCTCCTCTCTCTTCTCCTCTCTTTTTAATTCTTTATGAAAGTTTACCAAAGTTATTCAGACCTTTCTCACCTGCAGACTCAGTCACAATGGTGTGTTCCATATGGGGTAACATTTAATAACCATTCACAAAATTCAGATTGGTGTCTGTATGGCTGAAAAGGTTTGCTGTCATGGCAATAGTGCTGTTGCCATGCTGCTTCCTACAGCATACTTCCCAGAGCAATTCAAAGTGCTGATTTATATATACTTGAAGTGTTGCAAAGTTTAGCTTCTGTAATTACAGAGAAGCTGTCTCTTTTCTTCATTGCAGAAATGGAGATCAGTTCATGTATTCATCTTCATATTTTTAAATTTAAAAGATGTGGAAATTTGACTTCTTTAAACATGCTCTGATTGTGGGTTCGTCTCAAGGATTCTTTCTCTGACGATATGACAGAACATGAGGATAATATCCATTTATTCACATGGGCTTGGTGGGGGACGATAGAATGAGAGCTTGTCTGTGATAAGCATTTGCACTTAAGGCTTCTGCATGATTTTCAAAGGGCATTGCCCATTTTTATATACATATATACCACTTTAAAAGAGTGATTGCAGTTACAGTTATCGTAAATGCTTCATTTTAATATTTTAATTCATTTGCAGGAAATTTTTCATCTAATGTTTTGTAGATTTATACAAAATAGGAGTTAAACTTGTTTTTAAAACATAAACTATTAAAAAAATAAATTGGCAGAATGAGTGTGGCCATAGCATTGGGAGAATATATAGGCTGTAGCTTGGGGTCTACTGCAAATCAGCCAGCCATAAAAACCACATGTACTGCAGAGGTTTTAGGGCTCTAACACATCAACTTTAGCAGATTTAATTTCTCCTAGCTGTCTGTCTTACCACTCTGCTCATCAAAATGGCGTCCATTGGAGCAGAGGTTTGTGGTTTCACTTCACCATCTCCTGTTTTAGCTCAAGCCAGTGAAAAAGGTCTATTTCAACTAAGATGATAGACTGGATAGACAGACCTCGTGAGCTTTATAGATGTGGTAATCTCTAGAAAAAGGGTGAAGTAATTAGTCTTGGGCAATAATAACTTAAACTGTGACACTATGACACTATAGTTCTCTGTCAGAAACCTCACTCAATCCAGGGTGATAGTTCCAGGGTCTTTGAAATAAAGCTTGCCTTAGCCCCATGTTTATTCTTTAGAGGACAAGGCAATCCACAATCAGAAGAAAAAAGAATAGACATGATGCAATTCTCATAAGCCACTGCTTCAGTTTTAAACATTAATGCTCCTTTCAACACAAATAGCACATTAAATATTATGCCCATACCAAATGCAAAGAAATGTACACTGGAGATTGCCTAAGAGGATTTTGACACCAATGATTTTAAAACTAGGATAAGAAATAGAGAGCAGAAGAGTAGATAGTCAAATGGTAGCTCATACAAATGCCCTGTGTTTCAGTAACCTAAGATTTTCATTTTTATAAATGGATGTAAAAGTCTTGGGAGGGGGATAAAAACCTCTTATTTAACAAATGCCTTTGAAAAGGCAGAAAATATGCTTAAATATGCCCTGTTTTACACATTGCTTTCATCCCTTAGGCTTTTGACATAATGCTTATCCGTTTGTTATTATGTCAATTTGTGCTTACCCATTTTTTCCTCTTCTCTCATATTATATTTAGGCTGTGATTCTGTGAACACTTACCTACATGCTTAGTTTTCCTACTCTTTCCTTGGTAATCCCTTTGAAGTTAAAAGGATTATTTGCATTAGTAAAATGAGGCGTGTGTGTGCTTGCAGGATGAAGGTCTTACATTGTGAACTCTTTGGGGTGGGACCAGATCAGTTATAATGCAGTTGTATGGTTCAAAGCACGGTTGGGTGGAGGATGAGTTCAGGGGGTTGCAAAGTTAACTACTGTTAACAGAGTGAACTGGTTTGTGGGGATATCAGTCTGGGATATAGCACACAAGTAGCTGCTCACCCCACTAGTGTAAAATCTTTCGCTTTGTGCATTTGTTGCTGAGCTGTAGCCTAAGATTTCATACCAGCTGAGACACCTGCTCCTTTTTTCTTCCTCCAAATGCAGAAACTTCCCTGATGTTGGCCATGGCATAACCTGGACTAAGATCATAAGTAGCTTTATGCTGCTCTGCATAAGGTGGAGCAATAACGATCTGGAAGAGAGCTGCAGAGTTCTCCAGGCTCCCATTGTTGGACACTTGCAGTCTTCTCCGAACAGCCAAGCATTAGCTTTTCATCCCAACTAATGCATGTAATACTTCTGTCTTCTCCCCCATTTTCCCACTTTTCAGGGAGACCTAGGCGCTATTTTTTTTCCTCCTGAATGTGTGCTATTCAAGTATTCTATTTCAATAGTCATTTGCTTTTGTTTAAGACAGGCATAATTTAAAATCCACTTGGAAAGATGTGCAGAAAGTCTTATCTTGGCTGCCAATACAGCTCTTTATACAGTATCACAGCATCAGAAACTAAGCTTGATGTTTGGGATAGAGAGAGTCACTCTGTAACACTTATCCTCTGGAAACCTCTGACATAGATATTCCAGTGGTTTGTGTAATATAAGTTGAAAAATTACTTCCAGCTTCACAGGAAAAGCTCGAAATCCAGTTTCCAGGAATATTTACTTCAGTTGATAACTCTAAGAAGAAAAATGTTATTTTTATTATATTAGTGTCTAGAACTTCAGTGGAGCTGTGGGTGCCATTTTGTTATATTATCTAAATTTAGGGACAGAGATGTTCTTCTATTAAAGAACATAATCTACAGACTTGGCTACATGAAATATTTTAGCAGTTGCACTCAAGTAATTTCTGCAAATCTTTGGAACATGAAGATATGGACAAATACCCACTTGCTGAGCTGGCTGTACGTGTGGTCACTGCTGCTGGATGATCATTCCTGACCACTTTTATGTTTGTTAGCTGAACCACTTATGTGAATGCACCTTTCCTCGGACAGTCAGATAGGAGGAGTGACCACTCATTCAAGGAGCTGAGCAAAGTTTGTGGTAATCTCTGGCAGGAGGACTGTGAAGATGTGAAGAGGGACAGGGAGCAAGTGCATGTTTTTCAACAAATGCACCTAGATGAAGAGAGAGAGCAATATGGTGGCAGTGCTTTTAATTCATATCTTAAAATTACTTGTCTATGGTATGAATTTAAATCACTACCAGTGGTGCTGAAGGAGCATGACATAGACTGGGAATGGAGAGGACAGGAATAGAGAACGGAATGTCCAATGGTTGATATCCTCCAATAGCTGTCAGAAGTATCAAGAACAGTGCCTCTTGCTTTTCTAGAAGCTCTTAGAGACTGGTTTTACGAGCTGTGCTGAAGTATCAAGTGACTGCACTGGCAGGTGAGGCAGCTGCTGACAGTGATGAGAGGGAGCAGAAGTGGCTGAATGAAACTGTGTGAAAGCAGAATGTGCTCAGTGAGCACTAGGTGTGCTTCTGACCTGAAGGCATGGCCATTAGAGGTATCTAATTATCTATCTGACTTCATCTTCTCCTGCCCAGGCATATCTGTGCCTTCAGCTACAGGACAAATCCTTCCTGTGTGGATGGTTAACCCAGTTCTTAAAAGGTGCTGGGAGTGGCAGGAGATGGGGAACAGCTCTGGGGCACAAGAAACAACCCTAAGGACCAACTCTTCTGGACCAGGCTTAGACTTGCAGACTTCTGCCAGCAGTTAAAGCTGGTTGGAAGTGTGAAAAATAACTAATTACTGCTTTAACTATTCAAGCAGGACCTACCTGTCATGAGGAAATCGTGCTTGAATTTGTGTATTGTTTCACTTCAGGAACTGTGTGACTAATGCCATTGCAGCTGTGCTCCCGCTAAGGCAACTTGGATGCAGTAGGACTGGACAGGTCTGCTGGAGTTTGTGTTGGTTCTGAACTCAGGATTCCCTCCTGTGTTTCTGGGCCTTTGAGAGACAGGTGAATTTCCTCATCATGAAATGCACTGCCATGACTGCCATGACATTGGGGTAAGGCCGTGCCTGCTTCCACAGCACGTAGCTTTGAGGTGCCTGGTTTTCCAGCAGTGCTGCTGCCACAGGGCACTTGGGAAAGGTTGCCTTTTCCCCACACTGTTCTGGTTTAAGCTAGGCCTAAATTTAGGCTTTAGTTTTTAGAGTAGGCCTGAGAGTATCAGCTGACTGGAGCTGGGTCAGGCAGCTGACAGCTCTGACTTCTACCAGCCAATGGTATCCATACCGTATTCCAACATATCTCGAATATAAAAGCAGGTATAGGAGAGACTTAGTTCAGTTCTTTCATGGTTTCTTGTCTAAGAAAGATGAACTGTGCTGTCCCAGGAGAACCAGGCCCAGCACCAGCTTACCACCATGTTATCTTAGGAAAGTAAAATGTTTGTTCTTCATCTTTCTCTCTGCTTGGGTCTGTCCCTCGGAGGAGTGAGTTCTCTGGAGTGATTTGTAGCTAGAATAGTGGGGTTTGTGTTCAATGGGGAGTGGAGAGGTTTTTTTATTTTGTCATTTCTGACTTGTGTGTGTTATATTGTAGTTTTCTTTTAATTTTCTCCTTTCTATGTAAATATATAAACCTGTTTTGAGTTTCCAGGTTTTTTCCTCCTTTTTCTTGGCGGGAGGAGGGAGGCTCTGACACTCTGTATTGGGCAGTTGGCATTTTGCCAGCTTGACCCAAGACACACCTGCAGGGAGGTCTGTAATGGCCGAGAACAGAGGTTTAATCTGACAGGAGCCCCAGCTCAGGGCGGTCCCGTGGTGTAATGGAGAGCACTCTGGACTCCAAATCCCAAGGTCGTGAGTTTGAGCCTCAGTAGGGACCGTCCCCTGGCAGTTCAATGCCTCCCTGACGTCAGATCAGATCTCGGATGCTCAGCAGGGTCAGCCCCGGTTAGTACCGGGTGCTGTGACAGTCCCGAGGACTTCACTGTCA
>JAOXXN010000471.1:53971513-53996896 GCA_026770055.1 Myrmophylax atrothorax
TGAAAGAAAAAAAAGGCTACAGAGTAATTGTGGGGTATTGAAATCAAACTTTTCTTCTATGGCTTGCTTATTATCTTGAGTTAATTTCTTGTGGGTGAGCATAATTCCTTTGGTAGCTAGCAAAAAGGCTATTCAGTGTTCTCTTATTTTTGTGCAGCAGCAAGTAGGGGTGGGAAGAACTGAGAAGTCTGGAATGCACAGCTGATTGTTTATTAAATGAGGAGGGTTAAAATGACCCTTTCTGTGTGTGATGGCTGTTGCCAGGCTTGCCTGTGATGAGAGGAGCTGTGTGTGCTGAGGTGCAGTGAGCGTGGCTGTGTGTGATGCTGAGTGTGCTCCACACCTGGTGTCACTCTGTGGTGCTCCTTCTCCCAGAGCTGCCTGCAAGGCCTTTGTAACCATTTGGTTTGTATCCGCTTTGTACTGAGGACCTGGGGAGTGGTGGTGCACTCAAATCCCTCCTCTGCATTTAAATATTCAAGTGTCTCATTTTCTGCTGTGTCTCTTCACTCATTTTAGGAAAGACCGTGACCGGGACAGGGACCGTGATGACCGTTCGAAAGATCGTGACAGGGATCGTGACAGAGATAGGGATCGTGACAGAGAAAGGGACAAGGAGAAAGATCTGCGACCTTCATCCAACTCTACGTATTATGGGGCTGCTGGGTTACCAGCTATAAAACCAGCAATGATTCCACACAGTATTAACCCTTTCACAAATCTACCACACACACCACGATACTATGACATCCTGAAAAAAAGGCTACAGCTTCCTGTCTGGGAATACAAAGAAAGATTTACAGATATTTTGGTTAGGCATCAGTCATTTGTGCTGGTTGGAGAGACTGGGTCTGGTAAAACAACACAGGTGAGTTCTTACCTGTATGATACTGAATTTTTTTCAAGATTGAGGCTGTTGCTGGTTGTGTGTGTGCATGAACCTTGCTTTGATTTCTTGAAATTCACTGTATAAGAATACCTCACAAACTGTAAGCAGAACTAATTTGATGAATGTTTTAGTTGCTTTAATGAGTGCAAAAGTGAGAAGAATCTTAGAGCATATTTCTCTTTTGCAATCCACTGCTGTTCTGTGGCCCCTGTTTCTATCAGGCTTTATGATTGGTAGAAGATGGAGGTTTAATTGGTGTGGCAGGAGTGCCCTAATCCACTAGTTTATTCAGCTGTTTGTGTAGATGGGAGCTGCAAAGTGTGAACTGTTTAGTGTTTTAGAAAACTTACTGCTACAGATATGAACTTAAAAGGAATTGAAATGTCAGATAAAATTATGTCATCGTATTGGATCATGTCTTTTGGTGATACTCAGACTTGAGAGGTGCAAAGACTTGTGTTTCCTTGGGACTGAAATTTCTCAGGTCATAGAGCTTTTTCAGTGTAGTTCAAGGTAACTTTTCGTTTTGTGTGGATTAACAGCTTTAAAAGTTTCTCAGCACCAAAAATAGTGATAACAAATGTGCAGGGCCTCTTTAACCCTTAAGGAGAAGATACAAGGAATGAATACCTGTGTATTTATAGCAGGACAAACTTGTTCAAAACTTTATCCTCTGGTTTGCTGTTTAAAGTCTCTGTGGAAAATTGATGTAAAAAAGTTCTTTGTTCTGTAATCTGATAAATTCCTTTTGTCTGGGCAGAAAATAAAAACTGAAGGGTATCTTTATAAGATGGATTATAGCTACCTTAGGCTGTCTTACAGACTAAGAGAATTCATACTCATAAAATTTTGGATGTCAAGAAAATGTGAAGGACACAGTAGTACATTGGATACCTTTTATAGCTGTGCCTGAGGTATCTGAAGTTACATGCCCTTCTTGCTGCACATTTTGGGAATCAGTGTCTTGTTTAGAAGGTAGTGTGACATTATCTATATTGCTTTTTTAAAGTGTGTAAGTTCAGACCAGGATTTCATAGAACTCTGCAGAGAGGTTTGATTATGTAGATATTTGGTAGATACAGTATTCTAAATATGTTAAAAAAAAAGGTACTTATCTACATGAAAACAAGATTACTTGTTGCATGATCTGAAAATTTGAAGATTTAAAGGTTATGTGTTCTTAATATCTATGACTTACACTTCAAACACATATTACTGTCGTGTCATTCCAAAGGCATAAAGCTTTTCCTGCTCTATTTTACTACTTCAACCCTTACTTTCTGAAAGGACTTAAGACACCTAAGACATCTCTCCTAAAAATGGGATTTAAGCTACCTAAAGCACATAAGGTGTCTTGGAAGTTTCCCTGCTTCCTCTGAATTTTCTCTGTGAGCTGGTAGATATATTTTGAAACAATTGAGAGTGTCTCTATAGGAACATAGCCCTGAAATTTATCTGCTGCCACTTAATGAAAACCTTGTTTTGCATGTGGGTGCCCCATCCTTTTTGTGATTAAGTGCTGTCTGAAAACTTGCAGGGGTGTAGTTGTTTTCCTTCTCCTTGGATTCATTGATCAGAGCAAGATAAATAATGTTCTGTCATTAAGAAACCCACTCATGTTCAAAATGCAGGTCTGTGTAATTTATTACTACCAACTTGATACCAATAAAAGCAAGCGTAACTTGAAAAATAATTATTTCCCAAATTACTGTCTTCCCTTTCATTGATAGTAAAAGGCTATACAGTAGTAGATAATCCTTTTGATAGTGAAATGCTGCCTGTCAGGTCCCTTCCCTGATTATTGTCTGCACCTCTCCTGTGAACATCGGCAGACAGAGCTGGGGTTGTTCAGCCCGGCAGAGAGAAGGCTCTGAGGAAGCCTCGTGGCCTTTCAGTACCTGGAAGGAGTTTAAAAGAAACACGGAGAGCAACCTCTTTGTGTGGGCAGACAGTAATCAGACTATCCCACACTAGATTAGATGTTACGAGGAATGTCTTTGCTGAGAGGGTGGCGAGATGCTGGGACAGCTTGCCTGGAGAAGCTGTGAATGCCCCATCCCTGGAAGAGTTCAGGGTCCAGGTTGGATGGGGCTTTGAGCAGGCTGGCCTGGTGGGTGGGACACCTCCCCACGACAGGAGTGTTGGAACCAGATACTGTTTAAGGTCCTTCCCAACCCAAACCATTCCATATTTATTTGCACATTTTCCTTTAGTCGTGTAGGGCACCTGGTTTGGAAGTGCTTGGCTTAGACTGAAGATGAAAGTTTTCTCACTTGTTCCACATAGGCCTAAACTCTAAAGTACTGAAGAAGTATATTGGAAGCCAAGACATTAATTTTCAAGTCTTGAGCATTTGCAATGGCTTATTTTGTAATTTAAACCTAGCCCAAGTTAACTGTTCTTATTAGATATGCTGTGAACACACTCAGTGGTGGGATGGGTGTGCTGAATTTCCCTTAGAAGCATGTTAATTATTTGCTATTATTGCAGCATGCACTCCGTTATAAACGTGGGATCACATGTGGTGCTGGTGTAATTTCACAGTCTTTTGTAGAAGGAATGGTAGAGTAGCATCTCATTTCACTTGAGAGTCTTTAAGGGTGTGGGGCTTTTCCTGGCAGGTGGAGTTCAGAAGCAAAGGGAGTAAAGCGTAGTCCTTGTCCTTTGCAGTCCACAGGAGAGCTGATACAGGTTTTCAATTAATGAAAATTCTAAGAATTCTACCATAAAACTTCTAACAGAGAAAGTTTTCCATAAGTTGGGAAGGCTCACAAAAGCCAGAATGGTAGTGCTCTTCCTTCTCTTGCCCTGCATTCCTTTAAAATAGTAATTTCCTTTGACTTTGAAGTCTTTAACAGTCTGCAGTGCATTTATCCTTGATCTTAGAGTCCACTGTCTGTTTAGACCTGACCTCCTTGTGTTTATGGAAGTTTTATTTTAAAATCTCTCTTAAGTGCTCAGTGTATTTCTAGGCATGACTGAAGTAGAATATGCTGTGTGACACAGTCCTTTTACCCAGTATTTGTGTGTGTTTCAAAGCTGGACAGGAAAAGTATTAGAACAGTAGCCCATTTCTTTTATTTGACACAAGTAGTGAAGGTTTGCTGTTTTCTGGAAAACCACTTTTAAATTGCTTTTATTTCATTCTTCAGTGACCTGACAGATCTGGTGGTTTAAAATTTATTTCAAGACTTGCTCTGTTCAAATTCAAGAAGCTTCACCTAATATGCTTAAAGTTGAGCTGTTACTGGTGACTTGAGAAGCAAATTGCTTTCTCTACGCTGCATATTAGGGGAGCCATGTGTATGTGTAGTATTTTAGTTTTGAATAGGGATTCAGAAATTTGAGTTGTTCACAGCAGTCTAATTGTTTCCTGTCATATTTTGTTTCTCTTTGCTTTATTTTTCTTATATTTATGATGGAAGTATATTGCTCATGTAAGAAAATCATTAGGCCACACTTGTCTGCTTTTGGGTATGTTTTAGTGTTCAGTTAAGTCCATTTTGCTATGAAAAGACAATATTCAAGAAAAAAAAATTTTCCTCCTTTAAATGATAACTGCTTTCTCTGTTACTCCTCAGTGGTACAATGTATAAATGGTATGTTTGCTTTTCCTCCCTGAGCTTTTAGGAATACTTGAAAAGTAATTCCTAACAAGGAGTGAGTTCTTTTGGTTTGTAGGCTTGGAGCTGGTTGTGCCTGATAGGAGATGTTTCCTGATAGTGTCACACGAACATGAGAATATTCTGTCTTCATCAAGCTTATACTGACCATAGGAGTTCTTCTGCATAAAACTTCTTACTTTGGATGATTTTTACTGTTCCCAAATTCCTGACAGAAGCAGAAAACTGCTGACTGATAAAAAGAGTGCTAATTTAGGAAGGCAGGCATCGGAGTTTCGTATCTGGTTGTTGTAATTTCAAAAGAACAATAATTAACCTAATGAACATAATTATTTGTTCATTTTGTTTCTTGTGCCTCCTGGTTAAGACAACTTTTGTATCACTGAAACCATTATTTTTGCTTAAATACATTTCAAAACGTTTCTTTTTAAAGCCACAGAACACAGTTTGCTCACTGTAAAACTTTACGCAACAAACTGTGCTATGGATCTCAAATTTTGAGTGCGTTAGCTTCAGTTTTGGTTGCTTTGGAGCATGTTGGCTGCTGCTAAGGGTGTATGTAAGGTACTGATCTAGTAGTGCTGAAATGTACTGTGAACCTGTGTATTATTTCCTTGACACCACGTGCATGTTTAACGTGAGTGTGCTTTGTTTAGTGGCATTAGGTCAAACCAGTCTCTCTGCTTTGGATATTTTTGTGCATGCAGTTGGATCACCATGAAATTCTAGCTACCTTTTGATCCAATACAAAGATTACAGGTTATATCTGTCCATTTGAAGTGTGTTTATAACTGGATTTTATTCTTGCAGATCCCTCAGTGGTGTGTTGACTACATGCGCTCGCTGCCCGGGCCCAAGCGGGGCGTGGCGTGTACCCAGCCCAGGCGAGTGGCGGCCATGAGTGTGGCACAGCGCGTTGCTGACGAGATGGATGTCATGTTGGGCCAGGAGGTTGGGTACTCCATTCGATTTGAGGATTGCAGTAGTGCAAAGACCATTTTGAAGTAAGTATGGCAACTCTCAGGCAAAGGTGTCCTCAGAGATGGGGTGTACTCAGGGTGGTGAAGGGGGTGAGCAAAGGTATAGAAGGACTAACAAGGGAGCGAATCTATGGGTGGTACTTTCTGTGTCTTGAGTGGGGAAGAGTGACGGGAGCTGTAGCATGAGGTGAGAGAAACCTCAGGTGTGAGGCTTGACTGGAGTTGGAAATGATTGATTCCTCCTAAAGCAATCATCCTATGGAAATTAATTTTAAATGATCCATAAAGAAGAAGGTGATCTGAAGAAGTATTTTATAATTAAGGTGCTATTCAGAATAGAGCATGCAGTTCCTCTTCATTATGCATTCAGCTGATGTTCTTCTGTGGTATCTTCTGCTCAGAGTACTTGTGAAGTTCAGTAGCTTATTTCAGTAAACAGAACTATGCAGTGTTTCACAACTGGCTCTGGGACTCATAATCCAGAGTGTTTTAGTTGTCAGCTGCTCTAATTCCTGTACTGTGTCGGTGGAACCAGGTGCACTAAATATGTCGTTAGCAGATTACATTCAAAATGCTTGGTTAAAAACACCACATAGTGTGGTTCAAGGATTAATGCTTTTCTATCAAAACATCTATTTGCTTTGGTTTTATGAGTAGTTGAAAGGTTGGGAATAAAATCAACATGTAAAAAGAAACTGAGACAAAAGCAAAAAGTGAACAGTTATGTATGGACAGAAAAGGGAAACGATTATTGCAGAAACAGTATTTTTAGGATTTCAGAGCAGGTTTTCCTGCTTTCTTTTTCTGTCTCTGACTGTAGGTGTGGAAGTCTGCCAGCAATAGTCATATAAACTAGTTATAAATGTCACTAAATGGTGTTTCCTGCTCTGTTTTTGAAGCTTACCAGCCTGTAATCCCAAACTTCACTTACACTCTAAAGTAATTTCTGTTTGAAATCTTAAAAAGGGGTTGTTACCTTGTTGGAAATAGTTTGCCGATGTTTCTACTTGTTAAAAGTTGTTTAAAAGCTTGGTTCAAGTGATCTAAGAAATGATACAGAAGGGGATCAGATTTACTAAATGAAATTGTTGACATGTTTTCTGTTTGTGCTCAGGTACATGACTGATGGAATGTTGCTCCGTGAAGCAATGAATGATCCTCTGCTGGAGCGCTATGGGGTTATAATCCTTGATGAGGCCCATGAGAGAACACTGGCTACGGATATCCTGATGGGGGTTCTGAAGGAGGTTGTAAGACAGAGATCTGATTTGAAGGTCAGTAATGATGAAGTCCAAAAGCATCTCCTTTTTAATTGCAGGTGTACTAGACAAGGTATGTCTGTGCTTGCCATTAGCTGAGTTCATAGTTCTTTTTTGGTCGATGATAATCTGTATTGGAAGGATGAAAATCCATATAGGAAGGATAACCCTGGGAAATTCTTACTGTATGGAGGAAGTTACTAGGAAAAATGTAGCTTAACCTCATGTATTGGACTAGGAATTTTTTTGGACCTTTGTAACAGGAGTGCTGTATTCAAGTGATAAAAGCATGCTTGACAGTTGTTTGCTGTCTTAAAATTATATATTGAATGCATAATGTTTCACAAATTCCTGCTTATCTTTTGAGCAACTTTTCTTTTTGTCCTTCAAACCTACAGGTTATAGTTATGAGTGCTACTTTGGATGCTGGCAAGTTTCAGATCTATTTTGATAACTGTCCTCTTCTAACCATCCCGGGCCGCACCCATCCTGTGGAGATATTCTACACTCCAGAGCCAGAGAGGGACTACCTTGAGGCTGCCATTCGAACAGTCATCCAAATTCACATGTGTGAAGAAGAAGAGGGAGATCTCTTACTCTTTCTTACTGGACAAGAGGTACTTTCTTCCCATGGAGAAACTATATTAAGTGGCTTGTAGACTGGAATGTTTAGTTTCCTTTTCTAGTTTATCATTTAAATGCCTGAGGATTTTCCCTCTCCTATGCTTTGGGTCCTTGGACATTGTACATATCTGTAATATACATGTGCTATGCAAGCCCTCTCTTGAGTGATGGCATGTTTGGTTATTACTGATAAAGTTGTTCTGTGCACTTCTGATGTGTATTGTACAACTCACCTGAAGAGTAATCCTTTGGTTCTGCTACTTGGCTGCCAGTAGTAGTTTTAATGAGAATGCTCAGGTTTTGGGGTTTTTATTAATAGCTTTGGGTATTAGGCTGTAGACTTTATGTACCACAAATTCAGGGAGTTATGTCTCAGAAATGGGCTCAGTGCCTTGCAAAAGGGTATTGTATTAAAAGCACTTAAGCTAAACTACATCAGGAAATGGGGATTTTCTGGAAGTCTTAAATACTTTATTTGAAATGAACTGGGGTATTTTTTTAGTCCTAATCTGTTGCTTTGAAGCTCTCTTGAGTATCCTTATTAGTAGACTGAGATGGAGAAGAGGTAAAAAACCTATGTGAGAAGTTTGCCTTATGAAAGTTTGCTGGACTTTGTCAACCTAAAGTTTTTGGTTTTGGTAGGGGGAGAAAGGCAGAATAAAAATGTTATTCCAACTCATTCTTCATGCAGTCACTCCTCTTGAAAAAATGTGTTTCAAAGGATATGAATGTCTTTCATTTAAGCATACAGTCTTAACTATGCCAGGGAAGGAAAGTGGTACAAATAACTTGTACCCAGGCTTCTTGAGTAGATGTATCAGTCATAAAGATGTTGGCTCTTAGGTGAGTTTTAAGAGATTTGCTTAAAGTGTCTTCTGACAGGTCATCTGCTTCTGTGAAAAACCAAAGCAATGACAGTCACTGTAAAGGCAAATACTGTGGCCTTTACTTTTGTCCTTATTTGTTCAGAGTATTGCTCAGAGGTAAAGGACAGGTAGGGAAAAGTACTTCAACAGTTGTGGCTTTGAAACCTACCTTCTTGGTTTTAGCTTGGATTTGTAGTTCAGCCTAGTCAGGCAGATAAATGTGTGAATTACTGGAACAGCTGTTGCAAATGGGTGAGTGAATTGGTGGCAACAGGAAGGAACGCTGCTGGCCAGCTGTTTCAGCAGATTTTGTTTTTCTTACCAGGATGCTAAATCAGACTGGTCTTTAACCTTTCATGAAGCACAAATACTTGTCCTTTTGATTTACAAATTATGTCCTTGCTATATAAATAGCTGTTACAACAGTTCAGCAGGGCACAGGATGTGTCTGCCTTGGGCAAGTGGGTCTGCACCGAACTGATCTGGTACCTGCCCGTGCTACAGACGGGCTCTGTTCTTTTGAGTGAGCAGGTTCTTTGATTTCCTCTGGGTTAGTTTGCAGGACATGATGTATTATAAACAAATCTTAAATAAAATCCTGCACACAGTACATGCTCATATGTGTGCATATATATAAATACACACAAATGTATCTAACATGTTGTGTTACTGAATCACTTAAAACTTGCCACCATCCTCTGCTCTGGAGCCTGGAATTCTCCAGTCCATGTGCCAGGCAGTGCTGCCGTCCAGGGGCACTGGGGTTGGTTCTGCCTGGAGCTAGTCTGAATTTGGCTGCTTAGCATGAAATTGAAATCTGATTCAGCTTTTGTAGAGAGACTTTGAAGTGTTTTGACCATTTTGATTAATGACATTTTGGGGCCTTTGCTGAGCCTCATAAAACAATCAGCATATGTATCAGTGTTGAATCTGAAGTGATGGGACATTCTGTACTCTAAAGAACTGGAAAGTGTGCTCTAGGTACCATGGCCACAATGTGCTTCAGGTTCAGGAGTAGCTGGAAATTGATTTATGTTGGGCAGAAACGGTTTGTAGTTCTTTTGGATTCTTGAAAACAGTATGAACACAGTGGGAGTTGATTTGTTTTTCTTGTCAGAAAAATTTACGAAGCCAAATTATGTTGCGGAAAAGGAAATGGTTTTAGATGAAACTATGCAAGTGTGAACTCTTCAGAGTTTAGAAGACTTCAAATGAGGTGTAATTGCAGTGGTCTAAGGGAGAATGAGGGTCCTTATTGGCTGTTGTCTTCACTTTCCACTGAACCTGAAGTAATTTCGTATGGGAATTAAGATGGATAGCAGTCAGTACAGATTAGTTAGGACATAGAGCTGATGATGGAGATACGAGGGAAGATTGTGTTGTCATGCCCAAAAAATTAGAAGATGCTTAAATACATTTGGAAACTAAAGGAATCTTAGTTGTATAAGCCTGTTACTGGATGAGGATGAAATTGTTCTTAATGGTGCAGAAATAAGTATTGTATAAAAACTTCCTTCCTGAATTCTGAAAAGAGAAATAGTATATGATTATGTTGTGTGAATTGCTTTTCAGTCTGGTCTATCAGGAAGATTCCAGAATATGGAAATAATGTTTACATTTCATGCCAATATTCTAAAAAAGTATAACCTGGGTAGCTGTAAGCCTGGTTGTCTTACATCAGTCACAGACAAAATTGGAAACTAAACAGGGATTTTTGTTCACAAGGGAAAAGCATAATTACATTTCAGTCAACATGTCATTCTTAGACAATAGGTGTTGTCAAACTTGTTCTCAGTCATTGAGATTACAAATTTGGTAGTCTAGTTGTGTAGCTACACGTTTGTTAAGCTTGACTTCAAATGTCTCCAGACTGGTTCAGCTGGAGCTGCTTTATTGTCTGTTGGAGTTCTGCTAAAGCAGTATTAAATTTTATGCTCCGTAGAGACCAGGATCTGAGAGTAGGTGTAACATCCTCGGAGATGAAACTTGTAGAATGGGGTGGCAGAAATAATGACACAGAAACTGTATAAATTTATCTCATGTGTTTTGGTAATGTAGGCACTTATGAATGCCAGTTGTGTTCTCTGTCACCCTGCTGCCCTTTTCGTTATGAAGCCAAATGCATTGTTACACATTTATGAGGGAGAATCCAGGCTGCATCTGGAGAGTTGAAATACAGATCAGCAGTGTTTGTTGTTTGTGATTGTCGAAAAATACACTGAAAAATGTTGCTGTGAAGTTCAGTGTTCTAAAAAGCCTTAAAATGGAACTGGTAAAACTGATGTTGATGTAAAGAGTTGCAAACATTTTTGATGCTTTTGATTGAAAGTTTTGTAAATGAGGGTTTACTTTGAAGGCACAATTTTTTATCACAGTGAGACTACTTGTACTCTGGAAGTGAAGAAAAATAGAGACTTAGGAGCAAATAGAAGTAGAAATTGACAACTTTTGGTCTCAGTGTAGTAGTAGAATGAGGTTAAGACAGTCTGTTCTGGGCTATAGTGAATGCAAGTTGTTGTGTTTAGCCTCACTTAGCAAGTATTCAGTTGGGTAACATAAACTGAAAGAAGAACAATAATACTAATTTTGTTCAAGTGCTAAAGGAAGGAAGGTTTTTTGTTATTCATTCATTTGAGATGATGTCAAATATTTCAGAAGATCAGCTCAAGAAGATCCTGAATGTAGGAATTATGCCGAGGCAAGTTCAGTTTTGACTTCACAGAGCAGTTCTACTTACGGTCAAGTGTTGGCTCTTTCCATGTGTTACTTTTTTGACCAAGTACATAATTTTACAAAGTTTTTTTTCTCTAAATTTGTATTCAGAAATCTCGTGAAGTGGTGCAGCTCTTGGTGCCAGTTCTTTTTACTGCTGTTTCCTCATTTTAGCTTGTAGCAGTCTACTTTCATTCGTGGGCAAAGAAAGGGAAATTCGTGAAGTTTCGTGCAGGTTTAAGGACACAGACAGCATTTCTAGAAGGTTCATGTCAGCAAAGCCAGCTGTGGCTTTCTGTGCCCTGCCTGTGATGGAAGCTGAAAGACAAAGGGGGAGGCTAAGGTTTCTGCCAGATATTTCTGGTTTGCAAAGTACTTTTTATTCATGCATTTGTTTCTCTCGTTTTACACAGGTAAAGTTGCCTTACACTTTTTTGGCATTGGTTTCCTTCGGGGTTTAACAGTTTTGTCTACTTGACTCATCCAAGGTGAAGCTAAATCTAACTGCATTGTGTAGCAGTTGCTCTGCTGTGGATAAGACTGTCATCTCCTGTTTAAAAGAGCTTAAAGTATGTTTTATTTGGGGCAGCCTTGGAGGTTTTGCTCATCCCGTGAGATTCTTTAGGTGTACCAAATACAGGGTCAACTAAAAAAAGGGTTTCTGAAATGATGGTAGGAAGGACCATGTTTACAAAATCATTGAATTCTGTTTTGCTTGCCCAGTGCTTAAAATGACATCACTGGGCACCATCCTTTTGTAGAAACAGTTTCTGTAAGGATGAGAAGTTAAGATCTAAAGATGGAGTGGAGCCTGAGCAGCAAGTTAACTGATTGTTTGCATATACCCCTTAGGCCTGTGAGTCAGGGTGAATGGCAGCACTGGAAGCACTTTGGCTCAGGGTGACTCCAGACCATCATTTGGTAACTGCTGTTTAGTATCAATGTGATTTCAAGCCTCCTCCGTGGCACCCTGGATGAGTCTTGCACACAAATGAAATGGAAGGAAATTCAGGTTATTTGCAAAAACAGTGTAACTCAGTAACTTAAGGCCACAGAGATGTTCAGAGGACTGGGAAATGCTGAGAGAACTGGGCTTGTGTGGCTTTGAGAAGAGAAGGCTCAGGGGAGACCTTATCACCATGAGCCAGTATGCAAAGGGTGGCTACAACGCAGCTGGAGACTCCCTTTTTACAAGAAGTCACATGAAAGGATGAGGGGTAATGGATAAAAGTTACTCCTGAGAAGATTGTGATTAAATACACGAAAATTTTTCTCAGTGAGAATAATCAGGCATTGGAAAAGTCTCTGAAGGGAAGTGGTGCATTCCACAACATTGGTCACATGGGATTTGGCTGCACTGGGATGTGGGTCTTCTTGTCTAGACGGCGCTTTTGCCAAGTGTGGTGGTTGAACATCAACTGGGAATTAAACTCCAGATCAGCCACTCCCCTTCTGTCCTGCCCCACTCCAGTGCAAGAGGGAAAAAGGCAGACACTGTGGGTTGAGATACACAGAAAGAAAAGAGTAATGGAATAAGAAACACACAGTAACAGCAGCAGTATTGATAACAAAAATACGCAAAAGAGGAGGTGCTTTACACACAGAAGGTGTTCCCCACCTGGAGTCAGTAACACGTGGCTGCCCAGACGAAAACAAGGTGGTGGCTGCTCTCTGTGGCTGGTGCTCCCCGAGGCAGAGACAAGGAAGAACAACCATGGGCAAACCCTGAGGAGCTGGATTGTCCTTGTTGCACTGCCCACTTTCCGGGCTGCTGGGTTTGGGCTCGCCAGCGCTCTGTTCCTGGATGGCTCTGCCCCTCTGTGAACTGCATTGCTGCTTCTCTTTCTGGTTTCTTTCTATGTTTGTGTTTCAGGTTTTTTTACTACCATTCAATGGAACTTGTCATGCACTTGGTAAGAATCCTATTTTGTTCAGGGCAAACTGGCTTCTTAAAGATGTGGTGAATTAACTCAATGTAGGCAACTGCTCCTGTAATTTTTTCTGTTGCTGTTCTTGCTGATGGTCCCCTTTCAGTACAAACACCTTACTTTTGACTGCAGAAATGCCATCAGAGGAAGAAATGGAAGTGAACTTCTACTGAGCATTCATCTTGAATGTGTAATAAATACTTTATTTTCAACAGCACATACAGGAAAAAGTGTTGTGCATGATCAGAAGCAAAATTAGTCTCTTATGTGATTAATTCTATACAGCTCCTTTTAGCTGAGCTGCTAATAATATGTTCAGATCTGTAGTATTTTGTGCAGAACTTGGGAATGTTAAGTATTGGAGATGATAAAAAGTGTGGAGATGTGGTATTGAAGGCAGCTGATGAGGTGTTGGCTTGTGGTTCATTTACTTGCAAGTCTCTCTCTGCTGTGAGGAGCCAGTGTGTTTCTGAATTGAACTGGCACAGACAATCTTCAAAAGTCATAACTATAACATTTTCAGTGATAAGACTTGAAAAAGTGGTATTTTTTAGGGGGGAAAAAAGTGACTGTTGCTAAACATTCCTTAGTAATACTAAATCCTATTCCATGTTTTCAGTCTTGTTAATATTTACTAATACACATTGAAGGTAGGAATGGGGTGAAATTAGGCCTGTAAATGGTACTCTTGAAGTTAAGCCACAGAAATACTATCAGTTCTGTCCTCATGGTTTAAAATGCTGACAGCTTTTCATTATGTCTTCCCAGATAGTTTCTATTACATTAAAGAAATGGACTTCTTAGAAGGCCTTCCTTGTGTCCCCTGCCCATGCTGTCCTTCGAGCACTGTGAAAGTTTTATGTTTGCTTTCTACAATGAGTTTTAAAAAGCAAACTTGAGCACTGATAGGATGATAGAATTACAGAATGTTTAGTTTTACAAGTAAGAGGCGTAGGAAGTGTTTTTTCTGCATTCTGTTATGAGGAACGTGAGCAGCACTGGACAGCGCGAGAGCGAGATGGAAGATACAGAGGCAGGCTGTGAATGACAGTGACAGTTTTGAGTATTAAAGAAACCAACCTACACCTGCTGCTTTCTGCATATTTTGGGTACTGTTACCATAGTATTTAATGCTGTTGATAAGTGTGTATGACTCAGAACTGCTGTTTTGGCTTTTGACTGCTACTATGTGCTTAGTTGAAGTTTTCTCACTGTGTTTTCTGGAGCAAAAGTAACTGCTCTGTGTCAGCTTGAATCATTTAATACAAGCAGTTATTTCACTTGCCCATATATTGGCCTGCCATGAGGAGGGGACAATGAAAATCCATGCTTTTAATTTCTTGAGAGGCTGGAGGAATTTATGTCTCCATCCAGAGGATGCTAAAATGGAATATAAGCAGCAATCCTGGCATTCTAAGAGTTCAGAACTCCTTTTATCAACAGGCTTCAAACTCAAGAGTTTGCTGCTGGTCTGGTGGACCCTTAACATTTTTAGGTGCAAGGAGGCATAGCTTCAGTGAGAGGAATAAAAACTGGTGTGTCCAGGGGTTGGGTGTCCCTTTTGTAAAGGCACTGGCCATCAGCCTGCCTTTTGTTTGAAAAGTGGGTTAAGATGGAGTAAAATTCCTGTCAGGCTCAGGAGGCATAAGGAACCTGCTTACTGTTACGTGAAAATATAGATGGCTGCAGTTCTGTTCCTCATAAAGTGGAGGGAAACTCTGCACCCTGTTCTTGCTTTATTTTCTAAACAAGACACTGCTAAATGTTGATCCCCATGCAGCCTTATTCTTTGTTGAGATCAGGAAAGTTCCATGCACAAAGGGAAGTTGATATTAAAATCCTTTTTGGGGTCTTGGAATTACTTTCTGATGCTTGAGCTCCTGAAGGAAATCAGCCCAATTTGACAGGTATTGTAAATATTGCCTATTGAGCACCAGTTGTTTGAAAACAAAGCAGCCTGCTTTGTTTTGTCTAAAACCATTCTTCTTAATCACACACATTTTTAGAAGGAACACGTTGCCAATTAGCCTAAATTTGATTTAATAATGATCTTGATAAAACTATTTTTCGGGTTCCAGGTTTTTTTCCTTTTGTAAGCTTGTCTTTATTTAGCTGTAGGCACATAATACAAATTGTTGACTCTCATTTGGATGTTGAGATCACTTTGTTTTTCCTGGTTGATAAGTATTCACCCCATTACCTCCTTGATCACTAGTATATCTACAAAAAAAATATTTTGTCTTTGCTGATTCTTGTCTGTTGTTGAAGCATTTCCAAGGAAAATCACTTAGGCTGTTGATGGTGTGGAAGAAGGTGGAGGACTCCATGTTAATATTCAGAATGGAGTCCTTAACTGCTGCTTGATTGTAGTATCCAAAGTGTTTTAGCTAAGCTGTAGTTACTGTCTGTGTACTGTAAATTTATTTTGATTGGATCCACAAGTTTCTGAAAGTTTTAAAGTATTTAAGATGACTGGGACAACTCTGATGACAAGGTGTTGTGAAGTATAGATGTGTTGTGGCACTTGCAGCTTGAGATAAATGAGTGTTTTAGCTTGCAGGGTAACCTTTCCCTTCTTTGTGGTCTGTTTGCTGTTTGCCTTTTGGGAGTCAGCTCTTTTTAAAATGAGTGCATCGATGGACAATTTCATTGCCTGTGTTTTCACTGAGAAGTGTTTCTCAGACATTAGTCCTAAGAAACCTTGTTTGTGAGGAACTGGGATCAGGTTCAGTCGGTAACTTCAGCATTGCCCAGTTTCACGCTTTGTGCATGTTACATCTGTTTTCTTTTTGGATTAGGTCTGAAGCAGGCCTTCGTGTTGGTGCACTGGGCAGTCATGGGGCTGAGTTCTTTGATCCTCTGTCTGTTCCTACTTCCCATACCCTGATACCCAGTCAGTGTGATAGGTGTGGTTTTGAGAAGTTTTCAGGCATAATCTAAATGGAAAGCAAGTTCACTCTACCTTCCTGTTCATCCATCCACCAGAGAAGAAAAATTCCCTCTCATGTGCAGGTTGATGGAATAATCCCTCTTCAAGGAAGGGATTTTGTAATGGATTTGTTTGGAGTAGATAGTGTGTGTGTGTATTTAAAGGTGTGTGGTGTGGGTTTGGGTTTGGGTTTATGCTTGCTTGGTTGGTTGGGGTTTTTTGTGGTTTTCTGTTTGTTTTTTTAAAAAAGCCTTCCATACTTGAGTTAGTTGGAACCATTGGATTAGACTTGCTGAATCTTCAGAGGATTGTGCCCTCAACTATGTGTCTCTCATCTCTGGATTTAAATGTCTTCATGTGATCCAAATAACTCTTGAACACTTAAAGGAATCCTTAACACTTTCAAACTTCTTACCACACATTTTCTTTTTAGATTGTGTACTTTGAGATAACCCTTTGGTCATCATCTGGGTGGTTCTGGTTATAGTCAGATCATAGAATACCCTGAATTGGAAGGAGCCCAGTAGGGTGACCAGCACAGCACAGCCCCAGGGATCGTGTGTTGTGCCTGAGAGTCTTGTCCAAACATTTCTTGAACTCGGCAGGTTTGTTGTTGTGACACTTCCCTGGGGCAGTAGGTGCACTGACAGTAAATGTACTGAAGTAGATAGACTGTTTTCTGTCAGTGTGGTAACTAAAAGGAAAATACTCTTCCTGGTTAAAATTAACATTACTACTATTAAAGTATTCTCTTTCACTGTTTAGATGAGCGGCAGAGGCTCTTGGTTGGTGTCTTGCATCCTCCTTTCAGCAGTGTATGATGAGAGGTCTGTAGTTACCTCTGCAAATCTGTAGAGTAATGGCTGCATTTGCACTTGTCATCTCCATGTTGAAGTCTTATAATGGTCCTGATTAGGGTTCCTTTGAAACTACATTGTGAAACTCTGGGGAGAAACAGGACTTCTGTCTCTTTTGAAAGATGATCACTGACTGTGAACGCATGTCCCGAAGAGTGTAGGGACTTCATTTATCACTGCTTGCTTGTATTTTACTATCTCTTAAATGTAAAATTGTCTTGGAGTTTCTAGTCATTATTACTGAAGATTAAGCATCCTGTGCAGCATCACAGGTTTCACAGTTCCACAGGCAGTGTAGTGACCTTCAGACCAGGAACTGAGGTCCGTGCTCTATTTTGGTTTGTATTCAATATTTAACTCCCTTTTCCCTGGGAGGCTGTTACTGAACTTAAATCAGGAGAGCACCAGGTACTGACACCTGTGTAAAGAAGTAAACCAGTAATGGCCATTCCATCTTAGTTCCTGGTATACCCCCTACATTTTGTGAAGATGTGTTTTATTTGTTGGCCAAGTGCACCTTTTAAACAAAGGGATCTTTTGTAAATATCTGCAGCTTGTTGAAATTGTCCAGGCAAGGCAATGCCAGAAAGCATTAGGCTTACTCTGAAAAGGGCTCTGGAGCATTGAAGAGAGAGAGCCTGAATTTCCCATGCTTACATTAATTACATAACACTGGTCAATACAGAACAAGTATTTGTTGTGCTCTAATACTTAATGCAGTTGTGCTGAAAACTTAAAACTTCTCTTTAAGAATAAGTGAAAGACCCAGAGTTGGTGCAGATCTGTCTGAATTTGTGGTTTCTAAAAAGGAGATTGCTTTTGCTTTTCAAATTCAGTTTAAAGTAGTAATTTTACAGAGCCTTTAGATTACCAGTTCCATGTATTTGCTTTAGGGTCTTAAACATCACCTTCAGGCCAGTGAATCAGTTGTGGTAAGGGAGTCTCACTCTTTTCTCAGCGTGTTGTAGCCGTTTTTTTGCTTTGCCTACTGTTGCTTCTTGTCATGATGACTTCCTTCTCCCGTCATTAGTTCAGCTGGAAGATCAATGGTTGGTCTCTGTGCCTCTTAGTTATGCCAGTGGAGGCTCTCGTCCTGATTTTTAAATTGAAGTTAATGAATGGTGTTATCCATTAACCTGAATTTCTGTGCACTTCAGTTTGCATCAAATCTCGTCATAACTGTAGGTCACCTATCTGACTTAAATGTAGTTGTTTTAAAACTAAGTGGAGTTATGAAATGATTGGACTGTGGTGAACTGCTCTGTATGGTAAGAAGAAAATACCGTGGTTAAAAAAGACATGAAAACTCTTTCGTCCTTGAAGTATTTCACTGTCTTGTCTTAAGCTTAAATGGCATTTCAGTTAATTCTAAAGTAAAATCTGAAACGCAGAATTAAGAGGTTTGGTTTTGAGCATCCATGTTTATACTGTAAAGGTGTTTGTTCTCATTAGGTACAATGAAGCAAATCTTCCACATAATTGCATTAGTGATACGTGACATTAAAGCTTAATTGGCTTATTTTAAATATCTTGCACATCAGGTTTTTTCAGATTGTGAAAATTGAAAAGGTCATGAGTGCAGTTTAATATTCCGGGGTGAGAGATTTCAATTTTAGTACAATTTGTAGAGATTTAATTAGGAAACATGACTAAAAGAAAAAGGATGTTGAATGCAAATTAGGCTGTTCATTAGAGTATAGAAGCTGAAACATCTTGAAGTATTGTGGAAATGTGATTGCACATTCAGTAAGCACCTTGAGTGATTTTTTTTAAGTTATTTTTTAAAGTAGAAGTTACTGTAATTGTTCTTCAGGGTGTAGACTTTATCCAGTTGTCATAGGCACTCTAAAATAAAATGTGCTGCTTTTTTCATGGAGTTCTGTTTTAACCAGGATTTTTGTTCTGTAGGAGATTGATGAAGCCTGCAAGAGGATAAAACGGGAAATTGATGATTTAGGTCCTGAAGTTGGTGACATCAAAATCATTCCATTGTATTCCACCCTTCCTCCACAGCAACAGCAAAGGATATTTGAACCTCCTCCCCCAAAAAAGCAAAATGGAGCAATAGGAAGGAAGGTAAATATTACACTGTTTTAGTGTTCTGTTCTGTAAGTATCTATTCACACTTGTGTGATCAATGAAATACGAGTTCCAGCTACTTTGAACATATTTGTACAGTAACAAGCAGAAGTTTTTATCACATTAGAATTTTTAGGTAACTTGGAATTTGTTTCTCAGTGTAAATCTAAGTTCTGCCTTCCATCCATGTAAGGCCAGGATGTTGTGGTACCACTTGGATTTGACTGAATGGAAGTAGCATTCATACAAGTTTCTCATGAGAAATATGATTTTGTGAAGGGATGGGATTTTTTCCCTAAGTAATTATTTTGATAAGTGCTCTTTTTTTGAAACAAAGTGGACCTTCTCTTCAGGGAACGTTTGTCTGTTTGTTAAGGTTTATGAGAAGGTGCAAGTTAAAACAAGTATGTTGAAGTTGGAGGTTTGTGTTTTCTGTAGTAGTAAATGAAGAATTGAGGTTCTGTCATTGGGCGAAATGGATTGAGAAACTGGAAAACTTGAAATGGCAGAGTGGATGTTCTTCATAAAATTAATGTTACTGCTCAAATAAACCACATTAGACAGGAAGCCATGTCGTTATTTCACTAAAACTGAGCGCTGGGGAGGAGTCGTGCTAGAGCTTCCTGAAATTAAACTCGTGCTCTATGAAACCAGCAATCACAAAGCCAAGATTTTGAAGGTCAAAGCTGATTCATACCAGGTGCTCTGGGCAGGATTTGTGCTTGATTATTTGCTTTTTTGTGCAGTACAGTGCATGTAGAATACTAGTGACAACTTTTGTGTGTTCTGGAAGAGTAAATCCCTTAATAAATTTAGGAAAATTATCTTCCTTTTCCTGCTGAAGTTGATTACAGAAAGCATTCAGTCAGAAATCATGAAGCTAATGCTGCAACAAGATTGTATTAGCAAATGACTTAAATGAATGAAATTGCTCTTAAGTGATGACCAAGTGATAGCTGTGTATTTCATTAGATTTTCATTCCTGTTTAAAACTGTGCCCTTCACAATAGGCAGTTTTGGTTTTCAGTGTGAGAGCATAACAAGTGCAGGATGTGCTTTCATGATGTTGAACTGCCAGAGCCAGTACAGGCTCTGAGAGGCTGCACTCGGGGTGTGGCAGCTGTTTCACTACTGGAAAAATGGTTATGCCTCAGAGATACCAACTGCAGGCACAGTGTGTGGGCAGGAGACGCAGATCAATGAAGTTACTTTTCCTCTTTGCCTGCTTTGGCTGAAATGTTTTTAGTTTTCATGTTCCTGACAAATCTAGCTGTGAGTCAGTGCGTCTGTATTGTAAATTTGTTTAAATGTTGGTTTCAGTCAGTTTTGCTGATAAAGATCTGTGAGGAAAACCCAAGTGTTGCTGTACCTTAGAGCCAGTGTCCTGTGGGAGTCACAGCTGGGTTCCAGAACTGCTGGAGGGAGCACTCGCAGTGGTCTGAATCCTTCCAAAGGCGCTCTCATGGCCATGAAAATACAAGTGAAGTGCTTGCAGTACCTGAATAAGTGTCTCCTGAGTTTTAACTTGTGCAAGGGAGGATACTGGAAGTAGTGTGGCATCTTACAGCAGCAGTGATGGCAACAGCCAGGGGTGATACAGCTGGATAACTTAGCACTCTTTTTTTGTCCTCTGACTTAACAAAGAATGTTTCTATTTTTGTCCCATGTTAAAGGCTCCTTGTCGTGTCTTATCCCTTCTTTTCAAGCTGTGTTCTAGTTTCTGTTTCAGCAGTCCTAAGCATTGCTAGATAATATGTGTGAAATATGGATGTATTTTTAGATGTAGATGCTATGTATATTTTAATATTAAAAATAATGTGTTTAAATTCATCTCTGTTACTGCAACACTGCAGCTAAAGCTAGTTTGGTACAACTTATTTTATGTAGTTTAGTGCTAATTTCAATTGTTTGATTTTCAGGTAAATTTGTAGCTTGATTTAGACTTAAAAGATGTGGAGTACTTTCAGCAACTTTTTTTTTAAATTTTTACATGCATGAATTTTGGGTTTTAAGCAATGTGACATTAACAAATGATATCTCTACATGCCATAGAAGCCACTGTATAAATACCTTTTTTTCCTTCTTCCTGTGGAAAGTTCTGTGGGATTCAAGTATAGGTTAAGTAAATTCAGGTACCAGTTAAATTGCTGAACCTTTGTGGACTAAGCATGCTGACAGTATTGAGTTATTGGTGTTGAAGTGCCCTAACAGAAGTTGGTGATTAAAAGCAGGGCCAAAACCTTTTGTCACTTCTCTGTAATTGGTGTTGGGAGAGTCTGTGTGGATGGTCCTGTCCATGGGCAGATACAGGGAAACCCGAAACCTTTCATGTAAGGTATGCTTTGTAACAGCAAGCTGAATGTGGATGGATTGGCCTTTAAAGGTGGGAGTGTGAGTTTGATTTGCATATTTAATGCCTTGCAATTTTTTTTATGAAAATGTGTTGCAATTTTGCACTGAATTGCGTTTATGTTTGTGGGTTTTATCTCTGTACCTGTGTCTGTGTTTATAATATGTGCAGGTTACATGAGAATGAAATGTGTACAGGATTTTTTTTGTTTGAGGAATTCCAAGTAGCACATCGTTTCAGGGTGAAATACAGTAATTCCAAATTAATTGCCAATGTTTTTCGCACCAAAGTATTGCTTTCAGTATATCATAGTATATAGCTTAGACCTTGAGTCTGCTTCAGAAGAGACAAGCTGAGTGTGATAAGTAGCTGACTGGCAAAGCAATCAAACAGCAGGATGAAAATCAACAGGATTATATCAACCTATTCCAGCCACTGGCTTCACTGTGATACTGGACAAAGTTTTAGGGGTGTCTCCAATTCTAATTGCTAAAGTGAGAATAGTGATGACAGAATGCTCTGAAATTAAGTAGTTTTGATGAAGTGCTGAACAAGTTTTGGGTCTTTTCTGAGATAGCTGATTAAGCTTGCCAATAACGTGATCCACTGTGGTCACTGTTGGGATGAGAGCTGCTGGTACCTACAGACTGTTCCACTGCATCTCTGGACGTAAAGTTTAAATGGTGGCAAATTAAGCCTCAGAACTCTGATACCACCTTTAATTTTTGCATGAGACTTAACCTTCAGGAAGTGTATAGAAGTCTAAGAATGTAATGTTAATGATCTGTAAAGATATTTGCATATCTGGAGATAGAAAAAGTTGAAATTAAATACACATTGTTCAGGATTTTAGCTGGAATGTATTGCTAACTATTTCAAACTGAATAAAATACTGTGCTGGTATCATTTGTGACCTTTGATTTAATATTACTTAGCCAGTTTGCCCTGTTTAGGCTTTCCAAAAAGGGTTAAAAGCTAGAATTAACAGATGATGCCAAAGGAATCCAGGGTAATATGTCATTTGTACCAGACAAGTGAGAAAAATTTGGATAGTGGTTTCTTAAGTAAAATTTTTGCTCTTCTGTTTCTTTTTCTCAAAATAAACCTTTGTTATGTTGTTAATAGACACACAGAGGAGCAAAAACAGTGGACAGAAATTGCTCTTTTCACTAGAAGTTCATCTGGTTGATTTCAGATCATTCTGTGAAAGTGTTGGAGCTCTGGTAGTTACTGATGCAGTGAAGGAAAGTTTGCTGGAAATTCTTTGTGCAGAGACAAGATCAGAGCTCTTCATCTTTCATTTAATTGTTTGGTCTGTTGTTTTTGACAGGTTGTTGTGTCCACTAACATCGCTGAGACATCCTTAACAATAGATGGTGTTGTGTTTGTGATTGATCCTGGCTTTGCAAAACAGAAGGTAAATACTATTCCTTTTTCTTTTTCTTTATAGTAGGAAAGATGCTGGAATATGGTTTGCTCAGGTAACTCTTCCCTTTGTAGACACTGTTAGGTCTTGTTCCACTTGAAATCTTGAACTTGGTTGTTGTGTTTTTGTTTTATTTTTAACTTATGATAGGCTTGTACTTAGTCCACAGACTTTTAGATAGAGGAATTTTATTTGAAAAATAAACATGAGAATTTTGAGTTAGGCCTGGAATATTGGATCTTCTAGATACTTTAGAAAAGTTTATTTTGTACTGTGTGTCTATGCTTGAGAATGCTCAAGTAAAACCAAGAAATTGTATGAAAGTGAATTAACACTGGTGCTAGAAGCCTCCTTGTCTTCTAAGTCACTGTAGAAAACTCCAGCACTGAAGTTAAGAAGAAAGAAATTATACTTACTCTTTCGTGTCAGTATTTGTAGTGTACTGTTGGAGCCCTGAAGATTCTAATCAAGCGTGTATTGTGGTTCTTGGAACATCACAGAATGTTCAGAGGAACTGAAGGAGCTTTCCTACAGTCAACCCAATAAGTAAAGAAAGAATAAAATGCATATCTCATAATCGTCATTTAGTTTTTTCACTAACTGTGACTTTCTTTATAGCTCAGTTTCTTAGACCTTCCCTTTTATGTTGGTACACACTGTCAGCCTTTTGAACTTTCGCAGACTGTGACAGACATCAGCAGAACGTGACTGCAGCCAGGGTGTCTTTATGCACAGATTACCTTCTGTAATAAGCACTGAAGTTTTTGTACATATTTTATGTTTATTCACAGCAGGAACTACTGTCTGATACTGGTTTTTTTTGCACTATGTTCCTTTCCATGAGCCCTGTTGAGATGGCAGGGCTGCTGTTCATGACTGCAGTGGAGATTTTACACTGAATACCAAAATGGGTTTTGTACTGTGACAGTCTGCATGTACCCTTGAAATAAAGTTTGTTTTGTCATCAGCGTCGTTTTTACAGTTGGGCTCAACCTTAATGTTAGATTTTTATGATCTCTAGAACATGATTATTCAACCTCAGATCAAGGGACCTTTTTTTTATGGAATTTTTTGAGCATCGTGATTGTTCAGCACCCTGTAGAACAAATTGGACACATTCCTTTTGCAGTGAAAAATCTTAATCTAAAAATACACACATTTAAGGAGAACAGGAGGGAGCCTGGTAGGAGTTGCTGTTAACAAATGAATAAGAAATACTGTTCCCGAGGCAGTTGTATTTGATGCTCTATCTCTGATCCAGAGCATTTTGTAGTCAGTTTTTTTCTCCTTTCAGACACACACAACCTGTGATTTCCTAGCCAGAAGCTGTGCTTCTCCATAAGTATAAAGCAGTCTTTATTTTTTTAGGTAGTTGTCTTATCCATGAACGCTGTTTATTCTTTTCCTTCTTTCCTGCTCTGCTCCCCCGTTCACACAGGTGTACAACCCGCGTATCCGGGTGGAGTCGCTGCTGGTGACGGCGATCAGCAAAGCCTCTGCTCAGCAGCGAGCGGGCCGTGCTGGGCGGACCCGGCCCGGCAAGTGCTTCAGGCTGTACACAGAGAAGGCTTACAAAACAGAGATGCAGGTAGGCTGCCTGTGTGAGGGAGGGAGCCTGTGTAAGAACACCTGATTCAGGTAGTTGAGTGCTGTGCTGTTAATCAAAATCACAGTTTGAATGTTTCTGGAGTATAAAGGGTTTGGAAGAACAAGTGTTTTGAATTGTCTTTTTTTTCCCCTCCCCCCCAGGACAACACATACCCTGAAATTTTGAGGTCTAACTTAGGATCTGTAGTATTACAGCTCAAGAAGCTTGGTATAGATGATTTGGTGCACTTTGATTTTATGGATCCTCCAGGTATCTATTTCCATCTTTCCAATCTTTATTTTTGTGCCTATTTTATATAATAACAACATGGAATAAATTATTTTACTTTTTTTCTCTGCTTTTTTTTATTGTAGTTTTTAAGGAATGTCTTTGTTTATCCTGAAATTTAGTGCTCTGTGTCGTACCAAAGCAAGTTTTTTGTATTTCTGTGTAAAAGTATTTAATGGAACCAAGGGATCTACTGAATGCCCCTTGCCTGCAGAGAATAAGAGAAAATTATGGGCATTAGAAAGACTATTATTTGAAATTCTTTTACTTATCACCCTGATTACACATTCTAATTGTGCAATCAGTTAACTACTGTATGTAAATAAAGTTGGTGAGTGTTGTTACAGCTGGATACATGGTTTTGACTCAGACTGTAAAGTTAATATGTATCTTCTTTTTTAAGAGTTAAGTGTTCATATATGCTTCAAAAATAGCTGGGTTATATTGCTAATTAAAAATGTAATCATCTATATATAAATATATTCATAGGGGATTTTTCCCCTTAAAATAAAAATATAACATAGTCTGTAAGCTTTTAAATAGTTCTACAGAACAGTTTAATTCTTTGTGCTGTGCAACACGTATGAAAGCTTAGCAGGAAGACTTAGCTTTCCTTCTGTTTTATTTTGTGGATTAGTACAGACTCTGTATGAGGAATGCAGGATTAAGAGAACATTCTTGCTGGCTTTGTGAAAGACTATAGATGCCTAAAGTTGACATGGCTGAGATTCTGGGACTGTATTGATTATTTGGTGTGGAACAAGGGAAAAAAGTACCTGCAGGGAGAGGAAGTGATATGACTGTGATACTAAATGTTGTGATACTAAATATTTCACAATGCCACTGCTGTCTGAATTCGGAAAAGCAGTAATCTTCAAATATTTCAAAGCTTGTGATTTAAGTTTAAAGCTTTTTTAAATAAGTGTTGTTCCCTCCTCCCTTCCCCGGTTCATGCCTGGGTGTGTATTACTGAATGTGGTAACAG
>JAOXXN010000471.1:54006072-54021278 GCA_026770055.1 Myrmophylax atrothorax
AAACTGTTAAAATTGAATTGACAAAGGCAAGCAAATGACAATAATCTTAAAGATGGGTTATCTGCCTCTTAGTGATTTTTTTGTTTGTTTTTACCAGTTGTCATTAACAACTTAGGTTTTTATCATTTTATTTCCAATCTAGTACTGAAGGCAGAACAGGAATTGATAGTTGAAAATTTAAGTCAGAATGTAAAGGTGGAAGCAAGTCCTGTGGTGTTCTCAGATCACAGAATGGGTCAAGTTGGAAGGGACCACAGTGGATCATCTGGTCCAGCCTCCCTGCTCAGGCAGGGTCACCCCAGAGCACATGGCACAGAACTGTGTTCAGGTGGTACTTGGATATCTCCAGTGAGGGAGACTCCACAACCTCTCTGGGCAGTCTGATTGGACACGGTCACCCTCACAGTTAAGTTCTTCCTCGTGCTTAGGTGGAACTTCCTGTGCTCCAGGATCTCTGTGTCTCTCTTGTCCTGAGGAGCCCAGAACTGGGCACAGCACTCCAGGTGCCCCTCACCAGGGCTGAGCAGAGGGGCAGGATCACCTCCCCATATCTGCTGGCAATGCCCTTCCTAATGGACCCCAGGATACAATTGGCCCTCTTGGATACAAAAGTATACAGATCAAGCTTGGAACCTTTTTTGGAAGATGTGGCTTAGTCAAATGCAGGATGTCTCATGGTCACTACAGAGAATAAACTTTAATGACCAATACTGTACAGGAAGTTGGATGTCAGATGGTTTGCCTACTAATTAAAATCTCATTCCTGATGCTATTTGGTTGTTGGTGCTATTTCTTGTATGGAATTATGTATATTTTAAAGTCTTTACATAATCAGGCTCCTACAATAATACAATGGTAGTAAAATGAACCTGTGACATGAAGGTGGGCACTGGTGCATTTAATGGTATTCGTTTTGCTCTTTAAGAATGCAGAAGAACGGTGTAAAACTTTTTAATAGATTCAGAAACACTCTTGCGTGCACTGCAAGCAGAAATTTCAGAAGTCAGGCAACTGACAGTGCTCCTTTGGTGCATGCTAACCTAGCGTTCTTTTGTCAGAAAGACAGACGAGGAGCAATCATTTCTCTAAACTGTCTGTGGAGAGTAGCCTGCCAAAATTTGTAGCCTTTCATCTACAAAGGCTGGATAGTACTGTGATAGTATTCCTGCCTTTGACCTCCTAAATGCGTTTGGATTTGCAGTGTTAGACGTGTTTGACTAAAGACCCCTGATTGGGCCCTCTAGGTTCAGTGACGTGATAGATAATAAATAATCACAAGCATACTTGAAAATTCAGAGGAGGGTGTAATTCTTGATAAATTTTCAACCAGAGCTTTAACTAAGATGTTTTCCTATGGTGGCACGTGCCACTGTTGCCATGTGGGTTTGTCGTGTTGATGAAAGCATTGTGATTGTCTCTTCAGTCACCAGCCAGGTGGGCTTTTGGGGGCTGCAGAGTAACCTGTTGCAGAGATACATGGTCTGGCTTAGCTCTTGTCCTTCTTCTAGAGTCGTGTTCAGGTAGCCTAATTCACAAACGTTTTGTACTAGTTAATGACAGATTCTTTGATGATCTTGGGGTTCAGGTGTATTCCATACTACCACTGCTCATCAAAAAATGAAACCATTTCTTAGACATAGTCTGTATGATCCTGTGGTTTCTGTGAAAGCTCATGTTTTTTATACCCTGAAAAACATCACAGAATGGTTGAGGTGGAAGGGCCCTCTGAAGGACACCTGGCCCAACTACCCCTGCATTTCCAGGCACTGGAATTAGTTGCATGCCAAGGTTTCAAAGGAACATATATATGCTGCCTCCCACGTGTCCGTGTTCTCTCCCTTATGTCACCCTTGGTGCTTGCCTGAGCCCATTCTAAATTCTTTGAGCTCCGTGACCTGCCAGGCCACTCACACCTTCAGGAATGGGCTCTGTCAGCTGTGCTGAAACAGCTCAGGCCAGGAGGGAGCAGGAAAATGCAGCAGCTGGCACTTGGCTGTGGGTTGCTGTGGAGCCATAGGTTCACCGTGTTTTTCTCACAGTGTTGCTGTTACTGACCCTGGAATTCCTCACTGACGTGTGCAGCAACAGGCACACTTTCTAGAAACATCTAAATAGGATAAATACTGTGGCTCAGCGGTGTCTTGGGATCAAAGTCAGTCACAGTTGGATGTAACCACCTAAAGGTGGCTTATCCCTCTCACTGGTGGTCTAAGGAAACTTTTCTTAATTGGTGTTGTTCCAGTTCTTGTCCTTCCCTGGAAATTCAGAGCTAACTGTACATTTCTGTAGCATTTTCCTTTGTGTATACTTGATTAGCTATTTTGGAATCTTTTTACTTCCTTCAGAATAATACAAATTATACAAGAAACATAACTCTACACTATCATTATAAATTACATGGAAAAGGAAGTTTTATGTATTTGGGAAAGGTAGATTATAAGACTTTAATACATCTAAGCGAGACTGAGGTGCTAAAGGTAAATTGTATTGAATTTAACAGCATGCTTTTCTAAAATCTAAATAAATGAATTGTTCTGTCCTTTTCTAGGAAGAACTGGAGCAGATAAAGCACTGATATTTCTGTATGCATGCGTACTTTTGATCTGAAAAATGAAATTGATTTTAAACAGAACATCCTTTTAAAAAAGATACATAATCCTACAGCAAGGTGTGCTGTGTTTGTGCTAGCTCTGTGACAGATGAGTGTCTGGTCTAGTCTGGTTTGCAGCTTTGCTGCTGTTTAATTTTGCAAATGTTGTATTGAGTTGGATGAAATTAAGCCTAAATCATTACAGACAGTGTGCTGTTAATCTCCATTTAAAGGAACCTCTGTTGGCTTCCCAGACTTGAAATAAAGCAGAAGTGTAATCTCTAAAATCTTAGGTGAAGAGATTTAAAATACTTTGTTCTACTCCTAAAATATATTCTGGATATTAATGTCATAACATATAAAAGAGAAACACACTCAATATAAGTAGTTTCTTACAAAGGAGATACTCTGACTTAAAATTTGAGGTAGCTATCGCTTTAGAAGTCTTGGGGTTTTAATCCATTAGGTGCAATTCACTTTTGACTAGGCCAAAAAAAAGGTGAGATATACCTGGGAATCCAAAAAAAAAGGAAGAAAACAAGGGAGTACACAGTGAATATTAAAGAAAACCAGCTGAAGATGATCTGATTAAAAAGTGCTTTTTTGACATCTTTCAGCCATTGTCTGTCCTGTTTAATCTTTTTACAGTATTTGTGTGTGTGTGTATATATATATCTGTAATAAGATAAGTGGAGAGGTTGTCTTCAATTTCTCATCTCAAAGGGTTAATTTTAGTTACCTGTTCTGATAGATGAGCTGTTGATACAGAGGATATCCTTCTAAGGATAACTGTCTGCTTCACCTAGCTCATTAAGGTTTGCTATCGGAGCATCTCGGCAAGGTAGGCATTATTCCCTTTCATAGAGCAGGGAGCTTAGTCAGAGAGGTTAATTGATTTTTCACCAAGGTCACAGCAGAAGTGTGTTGCTGAACCTACATTTTCTAGCTCTGAAGCTCACGCTGTAACAAGACCTCTCTCATAAAAGGGTAACATTGTGGCTTACTGGTCCCGCAGTGCCTACTGCAAATTAAATGCTTGAAGCAGATGACTGTAGTAGACCACAGCTGACTGACCTTGTGTGGTGTTGCAAACCTGTCCAGTAGATATTCCCTTGCAATAGTTGTGTTTGCATCGCTGTTGTTCCAATAGTGATTCTTCTCTTTGGGTGGTATCTATTTCTGTATATTGCTTGAATTGTGTGTCAGAATATACACTTACCATGGCAGTTAGCAGAAACATCTGGCATCTTGATTGTGTCTATTAAAAAACATGAATAGTTGAAGTGGTCAAGTAATGTGCCAAATTTAGATGAGGTTTGAAAGTTGGGATAGTATGTCTTGTGTAGAACACTTAACAATCAGCTTGAAATTGCTTCATTCAAAAATTGCCTGTGGTAATAAGGAATGTCTTTTTATTTAGGTGGCACATTTGGAGCGAACGGGGCATTACTTAACCGTAAAAGATAACCAGGTGGTGCAGTTACATCCCTCCACTGTTCTCGATCACAAACCAGAGTGGGTGCTGTATAATGAGTTTGTCCTTACAACAAAGAATTACATCCGGACATGTACAGACATCAAGCCAGAGTGGTAAGCTGAAGTCTCGGTCATGACCTACTGTAAAGCTCCTGTTTTCCTTTGTCCTTTTTTTTAAATTTATGTAATTCTTTTTGCTTTTCCTGAAGCTAGTTTTACTAAAATGGTTTGAAGAATGGCAATGGCATGAACTTGGGATCTTGCAGATGAGCAGATCACTAAGGGTTTTCGTTGTGAATAGTTGTGCCTGTTTGTGGGAGTTGTGTTTAGAACTCTTGATGCCTGGGCTCTGTATGCAGTGCACAGAGAGGTGCTTGGAGGTGGTGGGTTTGGGGGTGTGTCCCGAGCACCCACCTGCACACCTGAGTTAAGAAATACCGGTAGGTGCCTCTGTTCTGGAGATCTGGGACTTGTCTTGTCTGAGTTTTTTCAGAAGGATCTGAACAGGATTTCATGCTTTCATAAATTACTAAGGAAAGAGGTGGTAATAGTGGTACAAATTGCCTTGTCAAGATATTTATTCAACAAGTGTATATTGAGGAAATCAGAGTTCTAAACCTCTGCAGACAAGCAGAGATCTGAAGCATCTTGCTTGTCTTTAAGGTTGCACTTAAACTGCCATGTTGTAAGCTTTGGGGACATGAGAGGCTCTTCAGTTGCTCAAATTTTGCTGTTTTGCAGAAAGAGTTTTAAAGATTCATAAGCTGGAAACCACAGTATATATATTGTCTGTGGTATCTTAATGGAAAATGTGTTTGAGCACTATAGTGTAAAGCAGGATCCTATGGCTTTTGTATTTTTGAGCTTTAACCAGCCAAGGCTGAACTGTACTGTGGCACAGACTGACATTTGGGTGTAGTTCTGTGGCTGACGGGCTCTGACGTTGTGCAGCAGCTCTGGCTGTGTGGGCTCCCATGGCAGTGCTGAAGCAGCAGGGAGGGTCTGTGTGGGCACGGGGCTGAACAGGGGCCGAGCATGAGACTTGGGCCTGCTTTTTGCTTTGGACTTGAGCACTTGCACTGGATGGCACTGGGCTTTTAAATGTGTGTGCATGTGTGTAAAATTCAGTTAATCTTAGAATTGCAGAATGAGCTGAAAATAATGGATAACCTTTGTTTGCCTCAGTTGTAGAATTTCTGTAAGATGCATCTTAAAGTTTGAATATCAGTAACAAGCTTTTCCTTTTTTGACAGGCTGGTGAAAATTGCCCCTCAATATTATGACATGAGCAATTTTCCACAGTGTGAAGCAAAGAGACAGTTGGATCGCATCATTGCCAAACTTCAGTCCAAGGAATACTCACAGTACTGAATTTATGCTTTGAACTGAAGTTATTCAGAGGACAGCTTTAAGAAATGAAAGGATTCAAAGTTCAAGTTGTGCTCTTCACTTTGGTTCAATAATGGCCTTTATTTGAAAGCTTTTTAATTTTTCTTTACAGTAAATATTCCATTCTGATTTCATAAATTAAACATTTATGCCTCCCTTTTGTGTTGACACTGTAGCTCATACTGGAAAAGCTAATCAATGTTTTGCAGTTTATTGAAAGTAGTTCTATATATAACAATGTTATAAGCATTTCTTTAGAAATGGTTGAAAATGCTTCTAAAAATGTGATTATCGACCATGGTATGCATGATCGTTGTAATTGTTGACATTCCTTTTAGAAGTTGTGAAATGTTACAACTTGTGCTTCTGTAGACACAATCTTCAGCTTCAGTACAAAGGTACTGACTTCAATAAAGTCTATTTATACTAATTTTGTGCCACAGTATGTCAGTATTTCTATTGTTTTGATCGAAACATGAGAAGCCATTTAGTCTCCCAATAAACTGCTGTTTGATTGACATGGCAGTAGTTTAATATTTTGATATTAAAAGTGCAGAAGTTTAAGCAGCGCAGTGCTGATGACATCAGTGTAATGCATACAATGTTGATCCCTTGCAAACTCATTTAAAGTATTTAGGAAAAATGAAATGCATGCAGATGTGTTAGGAGAATGCTTTCTTCAAACATAGCCCTAAATATTTCTTGGACAGAACTGTGGTAATGTGTCCTGTAAAGTGAAGTGTCTGTGGTGAGTTAGGGATTGCCCTGCTGGGCAGTGTTCAGGTACTGTTTAGGATCAACACAAACAATGGCATAAGTGACACTGTAGGTCAAATCACACTGCACTGTTGTAATTTTGTAGAGATTTTTTGTGAAATATGATTTGACAGCATTTTCAATTTGAGAAGCTAATCCCATGAGGAATTTATAGTAAAATTTGATCAGAGGGCTGGAGCACCTCTCTTATGAGGACAGGCTGAGAGTTGGCATTGTTTAGCTTCGAGAAGAAAAGGAGACCTTATTGTGGTTTTTAAATACTTACAGAGGTTTTATAAGAATGAGTGAGGCTTTTTACTGGGGCCTGTAGTGACAGGACATGGGGCAATGGTTTTACTCTGTCAGAGGGTAGGTTGAGACTGGACATAAGAAGTATGTCATTGTGAAAGTGGTGAGGCACTGAACAGGTTGTCCAGGGAAGTTGTGGATGCCCAATCCTTGGAGTGTTCAAGGTCAGGGTGGATGGGTCTTTGAGCAACCTGGTTTAGTGAAAGGTGTTCCTGCCCATGCCAGGAGGGTCAGATCTTTAAGGTCCCTTCCAACGCAAGCTATTCTGTTTTAATGTATTTATCCAGATTTCAGTTCCACCCCACCCCCCCGAATACACTGAGCTTTGGTCCCTCTAGCAGAGAGAAACTGGTCCCCTGGGAAGAGAGCTGTGCGCTGTAAAGCTCCAAGGCTGAAACGAAAATAGGTTTTTGTTTGGAGAGTTGGTAACTAACCTCAGTTAGGCTAATCTTAAGCACTGATGTTTGGCGTATCCTGTTTAAAGCATAGCAGTGCACTGTACAATTACTTGGAATGGAATAATTGGGAGGATTTTCTGCCAATTCCAACTTTTTTTTCTGAAATACCACGTATATGATGGGGAGTAGAGGAGTTTTGAAAACTTTTTTTGTTAGCAACTACAGCAGTAATTGTGAAGGAAAAAGTGTCTGAAGGTTAAAATTTGAGTGGGTTTATAATATGCAGTGGGACTTCAGAGTTTGTCTGAAGTTTGATAAGTGAGTAAAGAGAGTAGAAGATCTCCCCAACTTCAGGCATTGTGGGATGGGTCTGGATTTTCCTGCCCTGCAAAATTATTTTCAGTAGGATGGAGGGAGGTGTGATGTAACAAGTGTATTTAAGTTTGTTAGATACACGGGTAGTCTCTAGTGGTTGAGTACAAGTGGTTCAGGGAGGTTGACTGCTTAAAATGTTGAATGGAACTGAGTTTTCTGCATGCAGCTAAAAGAGTTTTATTTAAAATAGGGATTCTGAACTTCTTTAAGCAACTGGATTTCATACTAATATTCCTAAAATACAAATGTTGGTTTTGCAAATTCCTGCTCTGGGATGACTCATGCTAGATATGTGGGGCTTCACGATGACTTGCTTATTCCGCCACTGAAAAGGGGGGCTGCTGTGTGTGATGCTGAGAACTGTCTGCTCCCCAGGTAAGAGAATTTCACTAGAATTTGTGTGCAGCTTTCAGCTGAACGGTGTAGAACCACCTGCACAGCTTTCCCTAGGTCTGGCAAGGGCCACAAACAGCCAGTTCTCTGTATGAAACCCCTGGGGGACCCCAGAACCAGCTGGCATAAGCTGCCATAGCCTGGGTCCTTGGGGATGGGGGAGCAGATGGCTATTGCTGTGAGTGGAACTTGACACTGGAGAGACTTTGACCTGTGGTGTTTTTTTGGTGGTGTTTTTTTTTTTAAAGTGTCATACCCACAAACTCAGCTTGGGCTCTGACAGCTGACCTGGGATGGTTCACTCTGCTCTGTCCTTGCTACCAGGAATGCAAATACTACTGGCCAAACTCATGTCCTCTGACAGCTGTACAACCCTGACACCTTCCAATTAAACCAGTGACACCTGTGCAAGCCACCTGAAGGCTCAGGGGAGCACTGGTGTCATGGGCTTAATTGGAAGGCTGTCGGTGTCCCAGCTGTCACTGGGGACAGAGCAGGCCCAGTGCCTCCTCCCCTCCTGAGTGGGAATGTGAGCAGCGGGAAATAGCTTGCCTGCTGGAACTGATGGATTCTGGGGCTTGGTGCTTTGGGAAGACAGGGAATCGTAGACATGTGGGGAACCTAGTGTGTTTGATACTTGCATGACACTTGTGTATCCATGGAAAATGCCCTCCTTATTGAAGAACTGACAAGCAAAGCAGTACTTGGGTTTAGGACTAAAGCATTTTCTCGTAGGGGCCTGTGTGCAGTTCAGCAAAGGACCAAGTAGTGGAGAGTGGCCCCAGGGCTGGAGCAGCTTTATGAAAGCAGGCACATGCAGTCTGTTCTGTGCCCAGCACTGATCTCAAACAACTGATGGTGTTCAAGGGTTTGGGGCAGAAAGACACAGACTCACTTAAATCACTGTGGATACCTTAGAGCTACTGCAAATCTCAGTTTTGATGTAATTTTAAAGCCATATAGCAGTGGGAGGGGAACCAGGTATCTAAGGAGTTACTGGCCCTTTCTGAAGGAGTAATGATGGGGACAGCAGGGGTTCTTCAAGAAGGATATTTCCTGGGTCCTACAGAGAAACTGTATCTGGAGCCCCCCAGCTACTGCTGTCTTGGGGGTACAGCAGATGCATGCAGAGGAACTTGGGTTTGAGAATAGCCCTGGGTTTTCATAAGTTCAGTGTTGAAAGGTAAAACATCATTTCCATTTTTCTGATGGGAAAACTGCCAAAAAGAGATTGCCCAGAAAAGCAAAAGGAAACAAAGAAGGAGGTGTAGGAATGAAGCAGCTTTATCTATGAGGATATAGAAATCGCTGCCTCCCTCTCAAAACTTAAATATACCCACAGTCCTGCCCATTGTCAGAGCTCTGGCTGCTTATACTGCAGAATCCAGTAAATGGGCGGAAAAGTTAGAAATTGAGAGTTTGCTGGGGTCAAAATAGAAATTCAGCTTCCTGTGTTTTTTGTTCTGTGAAATGCCGCAACTGATTACAAGACCCTGCAGCTCTTCCCACTGGCCTTTGGAGCGAGGGATCCCAAATAAAGGAGAGAGCTGTCCTCACCAGCTGCAGCCGTTTGCTTTTCTGCTGCATTCCCTGCCCTACTGATGCCACTTCGAAGCGTTCAGGCTGCTGGCCAGGGTGTGTGTGTTTCTGATGGAGAGTACTGAGGAATGGCTCCTTAGGATTAACTGGTTATCTCCTTTGGAACAGTCCAAAATGAAAAAAAAAAAAGCTTTGTTTACTTACAGTGATCTTTTTCATGGAGACATTCTGCTGGTTTTTGAAAATACGTAGTTTGTAAATAGTAAGCTGTTTATAGTGTGGGACTTTTGAAAATACAGAATGGATTAGATGATAGGAAAACAGTACTAATTGAAAGACGTATATTTTTCAGAGAGTCTTCCATCTTAATTGTGCTGCTGTGTAATACCTCAAAGCAGTAAAGGGCTAATAGTGGTGTGATGTAACAAGTGTATTTAAGTTTGTTAGATACAGAGGTAGTTACTAGTGGCTGAGTACAAGTGGTTTAGGTATGTATCAGCATTACGGAGTCATAAAGAAGTGACCAGTTGTACTGTGTTTAGATTTGTAGGGATTTTATAGCACTTAAAATTTTGTCAGAGAAGAGTAAGTGGTGACTCCATGGTTTGCCATGTCCTGATGTCATAAAACCCCCTGAACTCTTGCTTTTAGGAGATCTCTATGTACTGCAGTGCAAAAGGCAGGTGCTGAAGTTCCCTTAGGGTTTACAGGAGCGTCTCCATTTGTTGTGCTGTGCCCATTCACTGCAGTTAGAGAGCAGTTGGCACAGGCCAGTCTGGGTTGGTACGTTCTGTATCACTGGTCAGTTTTTGTGACAGAGCAGTGCCACTGTTTCTGGTCACCACCTCCCTTTCTGGATGAGGGCTTGTGACACATTGGTCTGTGATGTGTAATTTTCAACCTGCACTGCTACACAGTGCATACTGGGAACTGCTCTTTATTTGCCATAAGAAATGCAGCTTAGAGCTAAAATGCTGAAATTAGCTTTCACTATGTAAGTTGAAAAGATACCTTAGCAAAAGTCAGAGTTTTCCTTCCATCCAGTCAAGCTACAATTATTAATTTGTAATCAGATTGCTCTAGTTCATTTTCTGGTAATATATAGCAATAAAAAGCCATACCACACCATGACAGTAGAAAGCAGAGAGTTATATTCTGAAGTACACAAATTTATTCACTTACTGTAATTTGTAAGGAGTAGACACTTATCTTGGTTTTAGAACAGCTGAAGGTTTTAATAATAAACATATTTTACTATTAGAAGTATAATCCTACTCTGGTACTCTGTTGACCTTTTAAAATTATTTAACGTCATGACTATGTATGTGACATTAGATTTATGTGAAGCAGAGGGAAAAATGATCTACTTGGTCGACCTAGTTCCTTTTTCTGCTAGTACTTCTGACACTGGTAGCTTTGGTTTGGGGTATGTATGCTTCCTAGAACTGTTCCTAGAACTGGGCATTGTTCCCCAGTAGTACAAATGTCAGATATTTTTGATCTTGAAATGAGCAGCTTTAAAACCAGAATGAAATCATTATGAGAGCATTTGCCACTCTCTTCGCTTTTCCTTTCGCAAACGACAAGCTTGGGCTGCCTCTAATTTGCACTGATGTGTTTGAGATAAGTGGCTGGCATCAAGGAGATCCAAGCTTCCAGTATCAAGGGATTAAACTAAATATGGTAACAGCAGTAAAATAACATTCCTGTAGCAGCAGTAACAAGACTAGTTCTGCTGACTGTAGGTGTTACGATTTTGCAGTTTCAACTCAAATATGGTAGTTTCTCAGGAACACTGAATGTATGTTGGACAGATGATAAAATAATTTTCGTTTGTGTGCATCTCGGCTCTGAGTGGTTCTTCCAGCTGTGAAAGCTATGCAGTAGTTTTGTTGTACAGAAAAATAAAACAGCACAAATTAATGTTGATAATAAATACTTCCTGTGGCTTTAAACATGTATTTCTTTGGGTTGGTCTTATTCTTTTAGCTAAAGCAGACGTCTTGCCTTCCATTTGAATTCAATGTTTATTTTGCCTTCCATTTGAATTCAGTGTTTATTTTGTGAGCGTATCACATTAATGTTCCCAGCCTCACTGCTTCCAGCAGCACAAACAATAAACACTGAGAGCATCAAGTGCTAACCGGGCTCTTTATAGTGGAGGGCTGCTGGTGGACCTATTTGCTGAATATTTTGTATTTAAATATTCACCTGTGTAGTCAAACCACTTCTGCTTATATTAGTAACCAGTTTTAACTTCAAAAATACCAACCTTTTCAGCTTTATGAAAATGCTAGTGTTTGCTATCAAAATTCATGGACGATTTAAAGACTTACAAATTAAATTTGACCTTTCAAACCTTAGAATGGCATCTTTGAGGTTGTTTCATTTTGCATGCTGAATTCACAAGTAACTGATAAGCCTTTACTGTGACAGGGATAGTATTGTTCGTTTAAAGAAATGAATGCCCTGTGAACCTTCCTGAAAGGCTGGCAATTTGTACAGAAAGGCTTACAATTTGTACAGCAGCAGCAGGTTTGATGTACTGTGAGTCACCATGTTTGTCTGAGCAGCTCTCTGTCCATTGACTGCTTTGCTTCAATGTGTTACTGGGTTATACAGTATAAGGGAAGTAAACTCAAATTACTGCTACTTATACACACCTTAAACAAACAATTCCATTGAGAGCAGAAATCACATAAAAGAATTTGCAAGAATTTATCATTCCAGTCCTGATGTTCACCGTAATGTGTACCGTGTTTGTTGAAAGCAGACATTTAATTTTCAGTAAATTTATAGACAATTAACAGTTTCCCCATATAAGCGAGCCACTGTTGAAGCGTTTCTGCTCTAAAGCTGCTTGTTGGACCTGCAGCTAGGTAGGTTCAAACACTATTCAGATGTCTGTTCTTTCCATTCTCAAGCATTGTCAGATACGAGGTTGAACAGTAACGTGGTGCTAGAGTTCTGATTTTGATGCTGCCTAAAGAATACTGTTTGTTTCTTCGGGAGAATTATGGAAGGAAAAGTGTCTGAGAAAATATTCAATTATATGAAATGGTAATGGCCTGCTTCGTGATCTCCTTCATAATCACATTTGCTCTTCACACTATAATTCCCTGCAATGAGTATTATTTTTGCAAGTAAAGCTTAAGGATCCAAACATTTGTAGTCTTCTGGCTTGATATGAGACTAATGTTTACATCTCTCATTAGGTACAGTGAGGTTTCAGAAATTAATTTGCTATTTTTAGCACTCGCTTGATCAAACTAATTTGATCATAACAAAAACTCTATCAATGCTGTGTTTTCTAGACTGAGAACAGAACTTCCTAAATTAGGAACAAAGTCAGCAGTAAATCTTCTTACTACTTACAAAACTTCAACATTAAAAAAAGTAAAATTTGCAGAGTGATTGTAATTGCCTTTTAATTGCATTCACTTTAACCTGCTTTAGGAAAAATATTTATACTTTCCCTTGATTTTGGCCATGTGTCAAAAAAAGGACATGTGCTTACAAGCTGCAAAACCATGTCTGGTACAAACACCTGCCTAGGTTTTCTCCTAGCAAGGTTTGTTTTTTTCAATTGGCTCAAATAAGATGACGTCACTGAAGAAATCCAAAGTTAATGTTCTGTCAAATCCCTTTGAAATATCTACCAATTATTTCTGAGGGTTTGCTGCCTCTTTGTGGTATTTCTTGTGTAAAAATGGAGTTCTGTATTGATCAAAGCTTTTCTTGGGATTGTGCAGAAGACAGTTAAATGCAATTCCAAGTTCTACGGTGTGTGGCTGTGAGTGTCTTCCTCCCTCCTCCACGTTCCTCCCCAGACAATACAGTGTATAGTGCCAGCTGAGTAGCCAATATTGTTTGAATGTCTGCAATACAGTTTGTGATGAGAAGGCGCTACTACTTTATCAATTAGCTTTGAATAATGTGCTGAGTGGTGAAGCCTCCTGCCTTTTTCATTATCTGAGTGATGACAAGAGATCGTATCTTTCAGTGCATCCATTCTTAAATGACATCTTTACCATGACTGATAAAATAATACTGAGTCTACTCCTGTTGTATCACTCAGTATTTAGCTAACAAGCCAAATGTCCCCAGGAGCAGGCAGAATTCTCAGATGTAAAGATCTTACACTAGAGGCAGGGACTCATGCCAACCATCTTGGCTCCTGCTAATTTGGGTTATTCTGGGATTCCCCCCCTACCTCTGATTAGTTACTTCATAACTATAATCACAGAAACATAATCATAGAAATGTTATTTTGGGGAAATTATAATCTGATAGGGCTCTAGTAATTTATTTACATTGTTAATTGGTGGTGAGGCTATTAAAGTTATGAACTACCTTATAAGTTCATGCCTGCTGACATTTGAATGGCACGTATTCACTAGTTGTTATTTATAATTTTGGGGGTATTGAACTGATGGAGATTACTCATGTTGAAAAGCTGCTGGAAGGCCTGAACTAGGAATTAAATTATCATAGTGGCTTCATTTTGTTAACAGTCTCATTGAAAATATCTTGCTTGCAGGACAATCAAACTCATCAGTGTTCTGCTCTTCCACTTCAGCAGACAAAGTTTTAATCAGTGGCACACTTGATCTTGCAGAATTCAAGGAAAATAATTTCCTGCATTTTTGAGATGAGCAAAAATTCATGTAATCTAACTTTAAAACTCCTGGCACTTTTTTTTCTCCTTTCTTTCATTTTGAATAATCAGCTTTACTTCACTCAGTTGCCTCTTTCATGTAACTTCAACTATCATGATAACCCAATGCTTGGATGGAATTAGCTGATGGATTAAGAGTAAGCAACTGAATCTGAACTCAGGCAAGGCAAATAATAGACTGATAGTGAGATCAAAACATATTGAAAAATGTGGTGTTTTCTTGGTGGTTGCAAATTTTCAATTGGTCTTTTTATTTAGATGGCTTCAGAGAACCTTGTTACTCATTTCTGATGGTCTCACATAGCAACACTGACAAATGCTTTTCTACTGTCCTCTTTTTCTTGGACCTGCAATTCTAGCTTAGCAGTCATCTAGCTTTAATTATCTTTTTAGCTTTCAGCTGAAGCACAGCAGCATATGCAATCTTCACTATCTAGAAAACTTTAAAAAATGAGTTACATTCCAGGTCTTGATTTTCTTCTTCAAGACTTAACAGCCTGGACTCAGCTCTGGGATGGAGACCAGGAGTGCCAAAGCCAGTGACAGTTACTTCTTTGGTGTAACTGAACTTTCTGAAATAAGGGTAAACCCTGTCTGTGCAGTAATAACAAATTTCAACAGTAACTAATAATCATCTAGAATCTCACTTCCTTCTGCTTTAAGGACCATTTCTTTGAGCGGTTCTTCTCTCCCCATCCACAGCAAAGACTCCACGCAGTACTGTTGCCTTTTTGATGAGGGGAAGAGTGAGATGTTGGCCACCTAGTTTAGTGCATTGCTTGAAAGTATTCTGACATTACAGTGATATATACAATCAAGAGAAGTATCTTGGACAGAATGGAACTTTAGAAAATCTGGTTCTGTTAAATTCCACCATTCAGTGGATGGGAAGTGTCTGTTTTCTGTATTTGCTCAGTGACATCCACTTTTCAAAATGCAATTCTCTTTCAGCAGAACCTTGTATTTTTTAAATGGTGTTGTGTAACTGAAGTTTGGGAGTGGTTTTCCAGGATCCCTTAGAAAAGCTGCATTTTGATTAATCTTGATCCATTATGCTAATGTTGGAAAATTGGCACCTGTAGCTCTTGTGGTTGAGGCTGATGAATTCAACGTGCAGAAGCTGTTCTGGTGATTCCACGTCTCTCAGGTAGCTTAGAACAAGGCTGCATAGCCCTGTGAAGGTGAAAAAAAGCCATCTGAATTTTATACAGTGAGAAGCCAGTGGGAAAAAAAAAAAGCAGAACACTGAAAAGATGTTTTAAAGGTGACTGTGGTTGCTGTGTTATCATCCACTTGTAGTTTG
>JAOXXN010000471.1:54034046-54054460 GCA_026770055.1 Myrmophylax atrothorax
GGGCTGACCCTGCTGAGCATCCGAGATCTGATGGGATGGGATGGCAGGGAGGCATTGAACTGCCAGGGGACGGTCCCCACTGAGACTCAAACTCACGACCTTGGGATTCGGAGTCCGGAGTGCTCTCCTTGACACCACGGGACCGCCCTGAGACCAGAGCTAGGATGAAGTTAAATATCAGCCATACCCTGAAGTGCCTGGCACAAAGCATGTGGTGTGGATGTTGGATCCTCAGCACCAGCTGTCTGTCTCTTCCAGTCTTACCATCCTACGTCACTTGCATGTGCAGACAGCCCTGCGTACAGTCAGGTTTGCCCACACATGGAGGCCTGTTTTTGGGAAGCTGTGTGGAGACTTGTGGGTAGAATGGGTCACTTGACCTACATCCTTATGTTGCAATCATCAGGCCATTATTCTTTTCCTCAAAATCAGGTAGTTTGTGTTGGCATGAAGAGGAAAGGTTCATTTTTGATCACTTGTAATACAGCACATGAGTGAGTAAGAGGCACTGGTACTTCGGCTTGCAAAAGCCCTCCACGTTTTTAACCCATTTTATTATTTGCAAGAGCAATTTAGTTCCTAATGTTAACAATGAGTGATTATGATTCTGTACTTCCGTTTACAGCATAAATTAGCATTTTGTTTTCCATTACAGCTTTTGAATGAGGAATTATAATGTATAATTTGCTGCAAATAGATGTTATCATCTCTTTGGATGTGAACAACCACATAAACTTGAGCAAATGATAAAAATGGAATCAATTACTTCTCAAATGGAAGTAGTTTACAAACCTTCACAAACAAAATGGCAATAGTTGCTGGTTATTGTAACAAATAATTAGTTTTTTTAAACAACATTTATTGAATTCTATTGACAATTTAGTAATTGCATATAGAATATTTAATCACCCCCCTCACAAAATACATGCCACACAATATATGCAATTTTTAAACTTCAGATTGCCTCTGTAGACCTTGTGTGAAGCTTTACTCATGTATATTCACCTATACAAATGTTCCAGAAGGGGAGCACTGAGAACAAATCATGCTGCTGCTGATTAGAGAGCTTCACAGTATTCTGGAATTAGTAGATTAGATTTGAAATCATAGAGGAGAGAGGAATGAGTAGTATGTGTTGTAGGCTGTATCCAAAGTCTGCGGAAGGTGATGTGAATTTTTCTGCCACTTTTCAGCTCATGATCTACATCCTGGTTATTAGAAGGGTAAAGAAGAAAAGAGTCATTATTACAGTTGCTTGAACCAGTGAGTGCTGTAAGTCTCTACTGTAGGGGAGCGTAATATCTTGTACTTTACTGAGTGTATTAGTTTGAATTTCACAAAACAAGTTTTCAGTATCAGAAGCTAAGATACTTTTCTGTATTGGACAAGAGTTATTCATGCTTGGAGAAATGCCACTCCACAGCCAAAATGAATGTGAGAAGCAGTCCAGAATCATTCTCTTCTCATTGCAGATTTTCTTCATATCACTGAAGGACATAATCATAATTTTCAACCCCTTCCTCTCAAAGAGGCTGTCTGAATTCTGATGATGTTCTACATACGGGTTTCCATGTATGTTGATATCTGATCCCCTAAAGTTCTGACCATAAAGTCACCACCTACATTATCTCTTGTCAGCCTGAAATCATCAGCCTTTTTCTCACAGTCATCCCTGGTAACCCTATTGTATCCATCCATTCTGTGTGCAGTATAAGTCCTGATTGTACATACTATCTTGATTGCCCCCTACCTTCTCTCTTACCTTTATGTAAAAACACAAATTGAAGTCCATACTTTGCCTCGTCTAGTGCTTTAGATTTTAGACTTCTTGTGCTTTTAAAGCCTTTGCGTAATGTAGTTTTTCCCTATTTACTGTTACCACATCTTTTTTTTTATGGGTGATGCTGTACTTGATGCCTGTTGGGTTTCTTCCCTCACTAAGCTGTCTTATCTCCACACTTTCCCCTTGGGCATAGCGCAGTCATGAGCCTGTTGAGGAAGACTGTGTAGGCTTTCATCTACCTGATGTCTTGAAATCCATCATTGCCTAATTATTAAAAATGGATACTCTTGTGTTTGGAAAACTGTAGAACAAACTGACCAAAACCCCTGTCATCACTGATTGCTGCTTTTCACTCTGTTTATCTTTGCTTGTTTCTTTAGGTTGATGTCTGCTGCCATAATTGGATCAGTCTGTAGATCAGATAAACAATAGCTTTTTATTCTTCTAATAAATGAAAAAGGACTAATGATGTATTTTCTCGTTTGCTTCAGTCTACTAAACATTGAAGTAATTGTGTGTGTGTGGGGAGATAGAGTGGGAATAGCATAACTTGCAATTCAGTGTATTTGGCCTTAGAGCCTTCTTTTGAAACCATGGAACTGATTGCTTAGGATGGAGCTTTCTCATAATTTTATTTTTGAGGCAGCTGTTGGTTGTGAAAATTCGCTTGTTTTCTCATTTTGACTCTTAAGTCTGTTTGGCTTTTTTTTCCTTTCTGAACAAACTGCCTTGCGCTGGAGCAGAAGTTAATTGTTACGACGTTGCATATTCGCAGTGAACTTTTTTGAAGCTTAGAATGGGCATCTGGTGTGATGGTTCCTGAAGGGCTGCTGGAACTTGATTTTAGAAATGTGTGCATGGCTTCATAAAACATATCCACAGTCATCACAGGTGTCTTGCACTGAGCGATTCACAATGTTAGAGGTTTATTTGGATTGTAAAAACTCACAAACTTGCTCCAACAAGATAACTCACTTCAAGGATTGTTTTCTTTGGTTTTTTTATTAATTTTTTTGAGTCCAGCAGCACATTGTAACTTGAAGCATCTGGTAGACATTGACTTTTTATTCCTGAAGCTTATTATATCTGCCTGCTACCTCTCTGTGCTCTCAGTTTGCTGAGGCCTTGATCCAGCAGACCACTTAATTGCTCAACTGCAAACACTTGAAGTCAAGGGGAACTGCTTACAGGTTTAAAATGAATGTGTGCTGTATTGGATTGGGGCCTTAAACAGCTGTATCTGAAGGACAGAAAGCTTTGCTTCCATCTTGTTTGTCAAATACTTGCCATGCTTCCAGCGCATTACAAGTATTGATGGTAATTGTGGTGGTGGGTGCAAGAAAGCAATGAGGAGATCAAGGAGACCTGGTAATGGTAGGGGAAACCTGCCAGTTGTTCATTGACTGGTCAGTCTCTTTGTTTGTTAAATGAATTTGCAAATCAAAGATGATTCCTCTTCTCCCAAGCAACAACCTGTGAATAGGTAGACTCTAAACTGCAAAATTATGTGCCATGACAGAATGCCATGCATGAAATATACTTGAGGACAGGAAACTCCCTGGATAGTAAACAAAGTTTAAAAAAGAAGGCAAAAAAAATTGCTGGAAACATGTAATGATAAAAACCCCCCTGTAAGTAGGACATGCACACACTTAAATATTTAAGCCATGTGAAACAAGTTGAATGAACTACTGACCAAATAAATGAGCAAAACAAAAGTAAGATTGCACTTCTAGCCTTTTTCTCAGTTTCATCGAAAAGACTGTTAATTGCTGGAGGATTAAAATAATTCATGTTCAAGGATAGAAAGTGATAACAATGTGCAGAGCTTGGCTGCTCCAGCTATACAAGAAACGGTGAAAGGAATTCTTTCCTCTCTGTGTGATGTCAAAGCCAAAAGGGGGGGAGGGAAGGAGAGGGTTGTGGCTCTTTGATGTCACTTTCAGAATAAAAATAATGCTGTAAAAGAAATAGCATAATCTTTTTCTATTTATCTAAGTCCTTTTCTTTCCTAAAGAGTTGGGGCAGCATTGTTAATTGATTTTTCTGACACTCATTATAACAGTTGTATTAAAAATAATTTACAAAGGATTTTTTCTTTCCAGAAGCTGAGCCCTGCAGAATCTGTTGTAGAAAAGTGGGTGGAGAGTGGATTATTGTACATCAGTGTTCTCGCATAATTATAATCTGTTTGATGGGTAAAATGCATGTTGTGCTTTTGCATTGTCCATTTTCAACCAGTGGTGTCTTTGCAATAAGATTTGCTGGTTTAGTAGTAATAGCATCAGGATCTCTCATGCCCTTTCAGTATAAATAAAGGTTGTCCTAGCAGCTGCTCAGATTGTGCTGGCACAGGAGCCATCTTTGCTGGAGTGTCAGTTTTTGGCTAGAATATTTTAACACACTGGGGCTTTTCTCTGGTTACCAATGGTTGAATAATTTCCAGCTGTGAAAACAGATGTGTGGCTTTTTTGGGAAGTAAAGTCAATTAGGGGAGGTTTATGAATTGGTCGGGGGTTTTTGATGGTGTGGTTAGAGGATATCTTTAGAAAAGAAGCAGGATTTTTATGAATGTGAAGCTGGACAGATCAACACAACAACACTATAAGGAAAATTTTGGGTGTAACAATGACAAAAAAACCTTTCCATTGCACAATAACTTATAAAACCATGTTAAAAATGAAAAGAGAAAATACTATTTACATTGATAACTAATAAAGTTGGGACAGAAATGGCAACAAAAAGAACTAGTTCATCTTGGTGCATATTGTGTATTTTGTAAGGCACTCACAGTCTCTTTAGATCTGTATGGGCCAACAGTTCACAGACATCTCATTAATTTTTTTTGTTTTCTTCATCTTTGACTTTTGTATTTGAAAGGAATTCTCCAGGTGAAAACTGAAAAATATTTGCCATGTTTCAGGCATTCTTTTCCCTTTTTTGTTTAGCATAGTGATTTGTACCTTTAACATTGATGTCTGTCTATTTTTAAGTCTGCTGGTAGGCACAACCCAGTTTTGTGGAAAAGGGAGCTTTTCATGTGAAAAAACTCTTGTGATTTCTTTTTTATTCTTCTTGTTCTTGATTGTTACATAAAATAAATGGCAAAGGATGGAAAAACCCAAACAGAACCAGTTGCTGTTTAAAATTAATTTTAAAAAATAAATTTTATAAATTACAGAAATTACTGTCAAACAAGCAAACTTGTTTAATTTTTTGTTGTTCTTGTTGCAAGTAAGTGTTATATGAAATGTGAAACTGTTCATTAGAGCATCCTGAAGCAAGGATGCTGTCCCTGGGCATATGCTGGGGCTGCATAGTGTGTGGGGCATTGAAACCTCTGGTGTACAGATGTGTCTCCGGGATTATCACTAAACCTTCTTGTCTAAATAAACTATAAACTCACTGAGCAGTGTTCAGTCCTAAGACTGCAATTGTAATCTAACAGTGCAAACAGGACAAAAAAGATTGTTTATGCATATATTTTGCATTTTTTTTTCCATGGGAAAAATAAGTATTTGGAAAGGTCATAGAGAGGCATTATAAAAAAATGACACTTTTGAAGATCACAAGCATATGTATCCATGAACAACTGAGTTCCTCTTCTCCATGAGCAGGTTGAACTATAGGGCACTTAGTTGATGCTTTGGGTGCAATCCCTCTTAGGGAGCCTTGATGAAAGGCTTTTGCATGTTTAGAAGAGTGTGTTGCTGACCTGGGATTTGCAGAGAATGAGGAGATGATGTACTTCTCTTATTTTAAATGCCCAAGAAGCAGGGCAGTGGTTTTAGGTGTTCTCCATAAGGGGCACTGTCCATTATTTAAGCAGAATGACTGACTGCCTTTGGATTAGTAGTTGCTGAGGATGAAGAATGGATGTGGCAGTGCTACCTGCAGTGCAAGTTTCTAAGGCTTTAACATGTTAGATTCCTATTTTTGGATATAATTTTGCCAGATGTTCACTGTGTGAACTGTTTTTTGCCACAATTGTATGTCTCAAGCAAGGTTTTGTTGGTTGGTTTTGTTTCTGTTTTTTTTTCTCATGCAGGTTATCAGTAAACATGATTTTGCTGTCTTCGGGAATGTTAATAGCTTAAAAAAAGTGCAGAATTTCATACCATAATGTGTAATTAAATCTTGTCTCCAAGGAAGGCAGTATGAAGTGTAGAACTGATTTTTTTAATAGATGTGTTATTTTTATTTTTCATGGTGAAGAATTATGAAGTATAAGACAAAAAGCAAACAAGAGAATAAAAGGACTGGCATATTGAGAATATTTTATAAAAATATTAATTCTTTTGTAGTTTAGAAGATGTAAAGCGAAGTGGCAGCAAAAGTCAAAGCTGTATTTGATTAGAAATCAAAAGGTTATTAATAGTGCTGATTACTTCAGCTTAGTTATATCTGCTCTAGTATTACTCTTATTTGTTTGCAACACTAATCAAGCTCACTGTAAGCCCTTATCTTTGACCAGCCAGAAGAAATCATAAAAGGAAATAATTGTTTAGTGAGAAAGACTTTGATAACAGCATGACTCTTGTGTGGGAGACAACGAGATAACACTGGCTGAATGAAATGATATAACCAAGGTAACTGAGGTGATAAATTCTTTAGCTATCTTGTCCTCAGCAGTAAAACACACAACAAATTAAAGGTGTCTTTTCAAGAATCATTTTAAGAACTGGTAGTATTTGTAATTTGCATGTTTCACATTTGCATGTGTAGAGGAAATGGGGGAGATTTGGTGTTGGGAATAATACGATTTCGTAAAGCCACAGATTTACCCACAGAGTTTGACCAGGTGATTCAGCCACTACTTACTATCCCTTTTACTCTGTATTGAATTGAAAACTGTGGTTAGTGTTTGAATTTTGACCAAAGTATTTTCCAAAATTTAAGCGTTTATCTGACGGAAGTCATGAGGCATTCAGTAAAGCTTTTGCTACCTACTGTACTGGTTAATCATTCTCATTGTTTGCTTTCTTTAGAAAGTCCTGTTTTTCATTAGAGTTGGTCAGAATTTTTTAGGCATAGGTTCTCTTTATGACTTGACCTGGTAGGTTGGGAAGCCCTTCAGTAACTTTTTGTTTCTACTGCTGAAAAATACTTTTACTTAAGACACCAGCAAGCCTTCTTTTTTTAAGCTAATCAGGGTGACCTTTTTAAGACTCTTACTTGAGGACATTTTTTTCAGACTTCAAGTACATTTGCATAACTTTTCTGTTTTCCTTCCAATTTTTTGATTCCCCTTTAGGAAAATCAGATGCCAGAAGCACGAGATGTTGTTTCAGTATTGGTCTCTGCAATGCTGTCAGTACTACAGAGAAGAATTCACTTACCTACTTCTCTTCATTACAGTCAAGGTTCAAGTTAATTCTTTTTGCTGCAATATCACAATGAGAGTTCACATTGAGTGACTTGTGCACTTTAATACTTGTCTTAACTGAGTCATGATTATCCTGGGTATAGTCTACCATCCTGTGCGTACGTTACATTTTCTGTTCATTGATCTGCGCATTAGTACTTTATTTTATCCAAACAGACTCAAGAGAAAGCAAGCAGGGAAGAGGCAAGTCCATGTACTTTAGCATCAGTGATGGCCTGTAGTGTTTTCAGCGTGGTGTAATGTGCAGTCAGGTGAGCTAAGGAAGTTACCATGCCAGTTGTTCACCCTTTCTGCCCTATTGTGTTAGTGTGGCTTTTGGGGCAGAAGGCCCTCCATCCAAATTTTCAACCATAACTGCACACCCAATTGCTCCCCTAACCTCATTGTTTCAAAATGACCTAAATTATTATAAGCATTGAAAAAATTCTACTGTTACAAATCTTAATAACCACAAGCAGACCTACCTTTATTTTGAAAGAGCTTGGGTGCAGTAGAATACTGATGTGCTGTCATGCTGGGTGATCGTCAAGAAGTGGTGATGAGCAACTAGAGGTCTGTAGGGGTGGTAGCCTGGGTCAGCTGCAGCCTCAAGAGACTCACTGTATTCAGCCTCTTTGCTGTAAAAGCATTAAATTCAGAGAGACACTAAGTAAGTAAGAATTAAATGCTTTTTCTAAGAAAGATTCAAGATAAAAACAGTGGGAGCTTCTTATTTCCCCACTGAAGAACTGTAGATAATGAATGCATTGTTTCGTAGCTGTGTGTTGAGGTTGTGATTTTTATTTTTTCCTCCCACACCTTTTCAAAGAGGTAATGATTTTGAGTGAGCAGGTTTTTGAAGGCTCAGCTTCAGACATCCTAAATAGGACTGAGTTTCAATAGCTAATTGTTTAGCATGTACTGAAGTTTTGGGCTTTTTGAGCAACCAAATCTTACACAACAAGAATCAATGTCTCTTGACATGCGTGTCTCTAATATTTAATGCGTGAAGACAGCTTGCAACCACATTGCAGGAAGAGCTATGGAAACCTTGCTAGGCTGGATTATGAAGAGAATTGCCAGTAGTCACAGAAATTGATTACTGTAACTGATGTCTCTTTTTAATAATGTATTCTCATGATGTTTGTAAAACACCAGCAGAACTTTGAAGACTGGCTGTATAAGTGTTTGAAAACACACCTGGCATGGTCAGTTTCTTACATAGCTCCACAGTTCAGGGCTCTGAACTTCATGCGTAACACACATCCGTTCCCCAGTCTGATTTGATGGCATATATTTTGCTTGCAGGTTTTTATAAGCTGAAACTGAAGATTGTAATAGGCTGCCCTGGTATCTGTGTCACACTTACGTGAGATAAAACACGGCCTGAAATAATTCACTGTAAACTGTCAGTGACCACCAAGACTTTTGATTTGGCAGTGATGACTGGATTTAGAGCTGAGCCCAGGGGATTAATGTAACATTTGTCAAAGGCTTGTTTTCTGAAGGTGCATGGATGTGAGAAGTAAAGTGCGTTTTGGTAAGACTTCAGTCAAGTTGTTCTAAAATATACAGTGCTGTATAGTTTGTTATCTGAGCCAGTTAATTTTAATCTCAAAGGTAACAGAGCTAGGTTGCGATTCGGTCTTCTAATGGATTAGTTACTACAGGTTGGCAGGCATGTCAGTGTATCTTCATTCTGTCTGCTACCCACATTCCAGAATCCTTAGGGTTGAAAGGGACCTCTGGAGATCGTCTAGTCCAACCCCTTGGCCAAGGCAGGGTCACCTAGAGCAGGAGACACAGGAACGCGTTGAGGTGTGTTTTGAATGTCTCAAGGGAGGGAGACTCCACAACCTCCCAGGGCAGCCTGTGCTAGTGCTCTGCCACTCTCAAAGAAGTTCTTCCTCATGTTAAGGTGGAACTTCTTGTGTTCTAGGTTATAGCCATTGCTCCTTGTCCTGTTGCTGGGCATGACTGAAAAGAGTCTGGCACCATCCTCTTGGCACACACCTTTGAGATATTTATAATGCATTAATGATATCCCCTCTGACTCTTCTCTTCTGTAGACTAAACAGCCCCAGCTCCCACAGTCTCTCCTCATAAGAGATGCTCCAGACGCCTCATCATCTTTGTGGGCCTCTGCTGGACCCTCTCCAGTAGCTCCTTGTCTTTCTTGAACTATGGAGATCAGAACTGGACACAATACTCTAGATGTGGCCTCTGTGGAGCCGAGAAGAGGGGAAGGATCATCTCCCTCTACCCGCTGGCCACGGTCTTCCTGATAGATACACTGTGGGATACCATTGGCCCTCCTGGCCCTCAGGGCACACTGCTGGCTCATGATCAGGTTGTCATCCATCAATACTCCTAGGTCCTTCTCCGCAGAGCTGCTCTCTAGGAGGTCAGCCCCCAGCCTGGTGCTTGGGGTTATTCCTTCCCTGGTGCAGGACCCTACACTTGCCCTCCTTGCACCTCATTAGGTTTCTCTCCACCCAATTCTCCAGCCTATCAAGGTCCCTCTGATTGGCAGCCACAGCCTTCAGGTGTGCAGAGGGAAGGCTGTGTTGGGTATCTCTGTTCAGCGTTCCAGTTCCTACATACTAAATGCATACTTCAAAACTCTCATGAGTAGCAACTGAACACGAGGGGGTTTCTGAGGATTTTATTCTTAGGAGAAGATTTAAGAAATCTTTGTCAGGAGAGACTTAAAAGATGATACCTGAAGGTCAGTTTGCAAAGATTAGGACGTATATTACCTGAAATAAAAAGAGTTGTTCCCAGGTGCACTTTTTTAAAAAACCCAAATTATTAATTTAACTTTAAAACCAAAATAAACATAAACATTGAAATGCCTAATTTTATGTTAGTTTAGATGTATTTACCTGTCTAGAAACCCTAAATACACTACTGCCAAGCATCAGAAATTCCATCTACAACATCTACAATAAGTTTTATGTGTGCCTTAATGATGTAAGAGATATGACTACTTTTGTAGTGTAAACTACACTGATTTGAAATGAGGAAAAATTACATAATTCTCTGAAACAGAAGATCTATGCATCATAAAACTGTCTAACTCAGAGGTAACTTAAAGAGTGGCAAAACGTGTTTAAGAGTCTTGTATAGCCAGTGCCCTGGTGGGGTAGTGCACAGAAATTTCCATTTTTATGGATTAAACTCAAATGGAAGGGTTATCAACCACTGGAACAGGCTGCCCAGGGAAGTGCTTGAGTCACCATCCCTGGAGATACTTAAAAATGTATAGATGTGGCACTGAGGGACATGGTTTAGTGGTGGACTTGGCGCAGTGCTGGTTTCATAGTCAGACTTGATGATCTTAAAGATCTTTTCCAGCCTAAACAATTCTATGATTCTGTGAAAGTGTTAAGCATTGTCCTGCTCTTTCTCTATTTTTTGTTGTGCCCAGCATCTTCCCATTAAGGAGTAGCACCATATGTGGTGTTTAGTATGTGTTTAATCTGTCTTTTGTTTTTAAACAGATCTTCAACTGGTAGCAGCTTTAAGAATTATGTGAGGAGAACTGTGAAAATAAAAGCAAATGAGAGAAGACAATGTAATGATGCTTTATACTTGCATTTAAGTTTTCTATCATTTGGAAGCTCAAGGGCTATTGCTTTTGGCTGCCAAATGTTAGGCTGATTGCTTTCAAGGTGAAGCTGTACTATGCTGCTTTGAACTGATACTGCATGATTAGGGTAATAAGTAAGTGCCACTTAATTGGAACAGGTCTGATCAGAAGACATTCCAGGTAACTGATTTAAGCCAAACAATACTTAATTGCAATGACTGTTGCTTAATGGGGATGGTAATTGTGTGCATTGGGGATACCTTCAGATGATTCATTGGCGTTTGGGTCTTTTGTGTCTCCCCCACTGTTGGCGCTTTTCCCCATTGCTCAAAGCAGCTTTCAGTGTCTTCATAAATAGCCATGATTCATTCAGAAAGCAGATAAAACCATGGTTGGCTTTTAATAAATCTGTGCCAGAGGTTTAAAATAAGCTTGTTTAAAATCATGATGCCTCTAATGATTTTTGAGGACTATTTTTATTTGCTTTCAGGATTTTGAACTGTTGGGTTTGCTTTTTCAATTTTCTGTGTGATCAGGGATGTTAGAAATTGAAATAAGAAAAGACAAGTCACATAATTTCTTGGCTTCTGGATCAGGGCAGGCTCTAACATCATGAGACTTACTAAATCATAGCAGTTGATATGTTCTCTGCCCTTGGCAAATCATTGACTTGCTTTAGTTCTGTCATATTTTCTTTCCAGAATTGCTTGTTTTCTTCTGCATGAACCTACCTGATGGGTTACAAAATTCACTTTACAACTCAGGGCCCTGCTCCCCCTTTTTAGTTAAAACTGGACAAAGGAAAAACCGGTCCTTTCCCCACATTTTCTCAAATTTTGGCCTGCAAATGCTTATTTGCCCCTTCGTAGTTTAGTCTTGCTCTGCCTACCTTCTCTGCTGCTTTATTGTATTATCAGTATGGGATGTTGATGTTTCCAGCTTTGGTTGGGTTATGTCTGTCCACTTTTTCTATACACATTTTCATACTTATACACTGATCTTTTTGCGGCAGACCCAGGTGTGTATGTGGGATGTTGTGGAGAGATGGAGTATTTTCTGATTAGTCTGACAAATGAGTTTGATGCCAATGTTACAATTAATTTTTAACTCAAAAAATCTCATGATTCCATATTTTTCATTTTTTTTGTCTTGTTTATAGAGCGCACGTATTGGATTAACAGAAGTAAAAGCGTTTTAGTTTGGAAGACTTAAAATATTTTCATTTATTATTTATAGCATAATGAGTGCTTTTATGTTCTTCCCCTCACCCTACTACATCCAGCACTTGACACGTGGGTAGATTTTGACAACGGCTCCTGCAAGAAGTGATTCTCAGTGACAGGAACATGTTTAAGACATTTACATTATTTAAAAACCAGACATGTTTCTCTGTCAGCAAATTCACGGCACATAAGAAAGCGGGACAGTATTTTTATCATGAACCTCAAGAACAGTGTATTACAGAATCACAGACCACAGAGTATTCTTCGTTGGAATCACTGAGGCCAGCTCTTAAGTGAATGGCCTGTACAGGGGAAACACACACGAAATGGGTGTTACTAATTAGCACCATGCTCTAATCGACTGAGCTAATCCAAGTGCCCCAAAACTTTTTTCAAAACTGAAAGGATACTCTGGATTTGTAGGCTTATTTTTTCTCTGGTTCTGTCATTTCTCATTCTCTTTCCCCTTTAGGAATACTTAAGAAGGAAATTTAGAGTTACACATAAAAAAGATGGCACAGGAGATTTTGTTGGCAAAACCAGAACTGCGTATCTCCAGAGAACCAGAATTGTCCCTGACTCCAGACACGAGCAGTCTACATATTGTATTGTAGCTATTTATTTTAATTGTTCAAGAACACTTAGCCTCACCTACTTGGTATGGAGAAATGTTAGAAATATGAAACATTGTCTTTATCCACGTTTCCCATATAGATGTTTATAGGGATGTCGAGAAGCTCTCAGGCGTTATCTAAACTACCTAATTCATTAGCCAGTACTTAATAGAAGGGATAGTTAACAACTCTTTGGTGTGGGTTTTGTTTTTTCTTTGCTCTGCACCTCTACCATGGTAGACAGCATTTTGAAAGTGACTATTTTGGCGCTTTATTATGCTTCCACCCCACCCTGAGATTCACTGAAGGGCCTGGTATGCAGTGGGTAGAGATGTAGTACTTTCAGAAAGTCTAGGCTTCTTTACAGTGTCTAAAGGTTGGTACCGTTTACCTGTAGAAATTAAAAATGAAACCAAAATTATTTAAAACACACTTGCAAGACCACTTAGCTCAGTAAATTGATATCTTTAAAGCAGATCTAGACCCTTGTTTTGCTAGGCACCATACTTACTAATGTCATCTCTTCTAAGTCAAGGACTTGTGTTAAAAAACTCCAAACAAGTAAATTAATAAATAAGAAAATCATAAATCTAATTTAAAACATAAATCCAACATTGCCCGTGTAATAGCCTATTATTCTACTTCTCTGATGTATAAATAAAAACACATTTTTATCACAGCATGACTTTCACTTCAGTGCAACATAAATGCAATTCTTTCATCAGTAATTTCCGCTTATATACACAAATCTTGAAGTAAAAGCAGTCATAAAACATAGCTGAGTTAAATCTGTTGACCAGACTGCAGAATATACATACTTCTTTTTGTGAGTAACTGGTTTTATAGTTTTTCCCTTTTTCTGTATTAAATATTGCTAATAAGGAGAGCAGTAATTGCAAATACTTTGAGTAAAATTAGGAATAATTACAGTGTTTCTCATTTAGTAACAAATTTTAAAATGAAGGTCACAATTGTTAGAGAGTTTAAAAGTAAAATAGCTTGTTTTAAGCTAGCAGAACTAGTAAATAGATTTTAATGACTTTCAGAGAGGGTGATTGGGCCAAAATACAGTTGATGTAGGTGAAGAGGGCTGACATCTGCTGAGTTCCTACCCCACTGGCTCTGTGGAATTAGAGTTCCTTCATTTGTGGATGTGTAGTGGAGCTGTTTCAATGAAGTTTAATTTTTTTTTTAAGGTTTTCAGACTCTCTATCCACATCTGTCCCATATTAGTTGGAATATCTGTTGAGACTGGAAGTTACCTGGCTCAGCCTGATGGCTGTGGCTTCTTGTGTAAAGACACAAGAGGAATGACATGAGGATGCTCGTGGTTACACAAAACTGTGTTACAAGATGTGGTCCCATAGCAAATGCTTTCACAGAATCACAGACTATTCTGAGTTGGAAGGGACCCACAAGGATCATCGAGTCCAACCCTTAAGTCAAGGGCTCACACAGGGGATTGAACCCATGACCTTGGCATTATTACAACCAAGTTTTAACCAACTGAGCTAATCTCATAGTAGCTGTCACTGTTTTCAAGGGTCCTTCTACCTCTCACCCAAAAGGAGGGTGCTGCCATCTCTCTTCCTACTGCACCTGGGTATTTGGAGTGTTGCTGTGAGGGAATGCTGGCAGCCATGGCTACAGGCCATTGAGGCTGGAGCAGAGGTCCTGTTTTCACCACCACTCTCCATCTCTTGTCTTACAATGCAGACGAGAGTGCAGAGTGTTTCTTGCTTGTGCTGTTGCTGATGCAATTGTTCTGGGATTTGAAGCCTTTAAGTTTTTCATAGCCATCATAATCTTTCTGTTTTTATCCTCCCTTGGCATGTCAGAGTTCAGAAGGAAGAGTGGATGCCCAGAGGACTGTGCAGTGTGACTGGTATGTGCGTGATTTGTGTTCTGCACTGCATGGCTGTGTATGCTGAGGAGGAGAGGGTGGGTCACCATGACTTGCTCGGTTGAGACCCCTCATTCAGAAGAGAGGTGACTGCATATCTTCATGGGGTGGTGGGGGAAGAGCAGGCAACAGGCTTTCTATGTTGGTTTTAGCTTGTTTGCTGTGGGAATTGTAGCTAAGTAGTCTTTGGAAAGCTGTGTTATGTGAGGGAAGATAAGTGCTCTTATGAAACACTAGTAAGGATGCCAGAAAAGACATGAAGGGCCATGTAAAAAAAAAGTGGACTGTAATATTAAAGACACTACTAGATTCTGGTAGTGTTTGTGAAGTCATAAACTGCTAATTCTGTTAGTGTTAGATGCCAGAACTACTGTCGATGTCCAACGGCAGGAGTGAGTTTCCCACTGGGAGAGAGAGTCCTGCTGTCCCTGTGGAGAGTCAAGTATTAAAAATATGGAAACCAGTGAATTATGCTGTTGTTTGGGAAATACAGACGTATATCTTACCCAATGCCTGCCCTGCTGCATTTCAAACACATTCAGCTATGTATCCTAGAGCAGATTAGGGGAGTGTATAATACCGCTTTGTCTTGGGCACTGAAATAGTATGTAGAAGGGCATAAAAAGGAAGGGAAAGGACACAGGTGAAGGATTTGAGGTGTTGGTAGATAAAGGATAAAAGAGCTGGCTTTCCATCAGTGATGTCACCACTCAAGTAGGAGAATGCAGAAAATGTCTTCTTCAGGGTTGAACAAGCTCTGCTTAGTTGTATTGCTTTCTTCAGTAGCAGACCCAGTCACATGTGGGCACCTTCTTAAAACAGGCCTCGCACAAATGCCACGTGAAAGATATACCTGCCTGATAGAGCTTACTCTGTGAATACCATAGCAGATGTGATAGGCGAGGGCAGGTTGGGGGGTGCAAGGAGAACTTTGAAACAGTCATCTCTAGTCTCTGTGTGTGCTAATGTACCGGTCCTGCTGTGAAAACAGATAGTGCAGAGACCTGTGCTCCTGACGACCTGGTGCCACTTACACCACATGTTTTCTCTTTGGCATATGCAGGGTTCCTTGAGGAATGGATCAGAGCTACTCAAGCTTCTTTTAGGAAAGATGCATGATAAGGAGAGTTGTGGCAGAGCCCTGAGACTTAAGTCACCATCTACCTGTACCAGTGGTATGACTAAGATTTGTATTAATATAATGAATGAATGCCTTAGTAAGGCAAGCAGAGTTGGAGAGGTGTCATGGGACAGTGGGTGAAATAACAGCCTGACGTGTCTGTGCTCTCAGAGAAATGTTGCTTCAGTGACTGTAATAATCATTTTTTGTGGTTATACAGCATACTTTAGCTTTAGAGCAATGAAGCAGAGTATTCCACAAACATGGTGATTTTAGTGCAGTGTGTCCCTTTGCAACTTCAACTTACACTTCTATGTTGTTCTAAAACAATGTGTTGAACTTTACAGAAGGTGTCATATATGTCAACAGTTGTGTACTGAAGAAATGCTGTCAGGCTCCCAAAAGAGCAGTCTCTATTAAAGCAGGCACCAGAAGGTCACCTCGGGTCATAAACCATGTACAAAACATGAAACCATTCAGACTTATCCAGAAGTTTTTGTATACAAGCAGCTAACAAGGTAAGGTATTCAGTATATTTGATTCCTTTCAGACTTTTGTAAACAAACAAACTGCAACACAATCTGGTAATCTGATAGTGTACAAAAAACCCCCAAACCTTTCTGCATGCATCATCTTCCCTTCTCCACTGCAATTAGGTACAAAAATCTCAATTTTATTTGTGTTACTATCAGGATTAACTTTCTGCATTCTGAACTTTGCATTGTAGTGTTACACAAAGAATTGGGGCATTCTCATACCACAGAAGGGTGAAAATATTGTTGTGTGTGTGACAGCAGATAATCTGGTGACATGTGGGTAACTTTGTTTACCACTCAGGAGGTCAATGCAAGCAGCTAAGCAGTTGGTTCCATGTACAAATAAGTAGATTCCATGTGGCTAAATGACAGTGATAGAGCATTGCAGATTGGACCTCATTTTTCATTTCCTCCTTTTAGAATAGTTCCATTCAAATCCCTTCTTTTTTAGGATTTGATGTATTGCAACCAATGTATTTGGAAGTTAAATAATGAATATCTTTAAAAATTAGGTATGAGCAAATCAAGTGGAGAGCATTTGGAAAATGTAAAATGGTTTTTAGATTCACGGAATTGATCAACTGTTTGAATTTTTTTTTTTACTCCCAAGCACTATATTATGTCCAAGAAACATCAGTTGTGGCAGGGAATGGGAGAGTCAAGGAGAGAAGAATAGTTTTATCTGAATAAAAGTTCTGTGCAGATGCTGAAGAAAACGAAAGATGATGTTGCATGGCAGAATTAATCTGTTTCAGCAAGTATATGTGCTGTAGATGGAGTAGCAGCTGAATTGCTGTAGAAATTAATTTGCCCCACACAGAATAAGTTGAATAATTTACTAGAATAAACATGCAGGGCCATGATGGGAAGTCATCTATTCAGCATATCTGTAAAGAGACGAGAAATGAAAGTAGTCTTGTAACATGCTCTTTGGAAGCAGAGGGGAGACATAAAAAGATTTCTTGGGCTGTGTGTATGACAGAATAGAGAAGCAGGATGGAGAGAAGCCACTCTGCACACTGCCATCTTGAGCAAATACGGATACCCAGAAAAATGGACTCATCAACTGTAGCGCCTGGTAGTATAAAGGGAAGAGTTTATGGTGTTGCTCCTCACATCAATGGATGTTTCTTTTGTCTGGAGGGAGGAAGAATTGGAATCTTAAGAAATCTGTCCCTGAAGCAATGCAGCTGTGGACTGTTCTTAGCACAGGACCTGTGACACTTGTATGTGGGTTCTGTGTGATGGCCACAAAGCTTGTATGGTTACTGCCCATGATACAGTGGTGGAATATGGTGTTAGAATAATTTACAAAGGAAAACATGTGTGTTCTAATTTTATTTTCTTTCTCAGCAAAGTAACAGAATGTCCTGGGCGACCAGCAGAAGCCTGACAGAGGGGGAGTGAACTCCTTGCGTAGGTATGTGTGTATGATCTGTGGAATGGGAATGAGGCCTTTGCCTGCCATCCCTGCTGGAGCAGTGTGTTAGTGCATTCCCAGTCAGTGGGACTGGGGCACACGGGCATCAGAGTGCTGGGGAGCTGGGGGAGCAGCCTGACACAGGAGAGAAAACTGCAATAGCTTTCATTGGATCTGTATTAGAAGGTGCTGATGTCATTTACAAAGTATTCAATGGTTAATTTCCATCAGGACCATTGTTAAGGAGACAGAGCCCTGACTTGTCACAGCCTGATGTCACATCAATAAACACACATGCAGCTGTCCCCACTTTTCTCCAAAACATTATGGAAATGTTCTGTTGGGATTGGCTGTGCATTTAAACCATACCCTCTGGGATGAAAAGTTTCTGTGGTGTTGGAGAGCTTTACTGGCAGCTGAATTTGGTTAAGTGTATTGACTTGAGATGGAGTGCATCTTGGGAGATGTTAACCAGAGTCTGTGCACAGTTGTTTGGGCTCCCTTAGTAGCCTCAGAAAAAAGAGGTGTGTCCACAGGATGACTGACCCTCAGCCAGTGGTTGAATTTTAATGCACTTGTTAAAATGCATTACTTCTAGATGGCTGAAGGTGACATAAAATTAATCTTTACTGATATGATGGCAAAATGGTTTCATCATAGTGGCTAGTTGAACTGGGCACTGCTGTGCAGGTAAGCATGTTTGCCTTCAGACACAGTGTAACTGGCACGTGAGAGGTAAGAGGTGATGTTACCACTGTTGGACTGTGTGTTAGAAGAGTTGGCAGAAATGCTCTCTGAAGTTACAGAAGGGTCTTTGTTAATGATCACAGTCTGGTTTTCTAACTTTGTGACATTTCCCACCATACCAAGTCATGTGGAATTTGGGCTTATATACGAACAGGTGAAGTAGTTTGTATTAAGTTGGCAGAAAGGATACTGGAGCATCCAGCTCTTCAAATGTTTGATTGCAGTAACGTAGCTATGTACCATTTTCCTTCTGCTTGTCTTGCTATTGAAAGAGGAACAGCCAGATTTCTTCTGCTGCTGATGCCGATAAAATTTTGACTCGCAGAACTGCTTCTCTAACCACTGCTGGGAAATGAGTTCAGTGGGGTGGTTGATGGAGCAGCTGCTCCCTGTGCCTTGCCCAGCTGAGAAGATGATTCTGCTGTTAGTTGCTTTGCCTTTCCTGCCTACCCGAAGTTCTTCCACTGTCCTTACATGGATCATCTTCTGGTGAATTTGCAAAGCCGTATACCTTGGACCCATTAGTAAAGCAGACTTTCTTGTGCACACTTAATTTGTTGTGCCCTCATGAGAACAGTTTTGTGCTACCCACGGCTTATGATTAGTCTGGCTTTTGAAGGCTGATTCAGCAGACATATCTCCTATAGTAGTCTCAAGTGCAGCAAGTATTATGCATATCTGCTGTATCAAATTCCATGGAGCTTGTGGGTGGTTTGAAAATATTGTATGCTAAGCAGTTTTTGAGCACAGCTTGTTTCTGTAGATGAAGGCACAATAGCTTCTACAAAGTGCATATTTTTATTTTTTTTTGTCATGTACACTAATCAGGAGCTTAGAAGTAGGACGTTTTGGTGAGAACTACTCTTTATGGTCAGCGTGAAGTGGGAGAACCCAATGTGCAGTGTTCAGGAATTGATGGAAAACATGTAATTAGATCTGTGAAGTTTGAAAGGCAGTGCCATGACAGAGATGTACAGCAAGTCTTAATAATTTTATTATTATGTGTAGTGATTCCACTCAATAACATGAGGAGCTTAAGGTTTTTCTAAGGTTATATTGAACTTCTCAAGAAAGAGCTAGTAGCCCTGGATAGTGAAGAAATACCTGCAAAGGATTTTTTTTAAAAATTCTAATATGAGGAACAATGATGTATTATTTCCTTTTATGTAATATCAGTGTCTCCACAAAAGAGTGCTTGCATCCTAAGTGTGTGGTAAATGACTTAAAAAAAAAGCAGCAAACTAACTTCCTTTGTTAAGATCAGGCTTGTAGTTTTATAAGGGGTGCTGCTGCTGTTTAGCTCTGTTCTCATCACTACCATTTACTGCTGATGGGAAGCTGTTTATCATGTCCTTTCCTATCTTTATACTTTTGAAAAGGGAAAGCTTCATGTGCAGATAGCAGATAGTTCCCCTCACATGGAACCTAAGAACAGATAATACCAGTGGCAGGAAGGCCACAGCTCACAGTAGTATGACAGGGACTTGTCTTCCAGCCTCCCTGTGATCTCAGTGCAAGGAACAGTAGAGGAGAATGTAGCACAGGTAGTGAATCTTGGTAAGTTTTCCTTATTTTACAAATCCATTAGCTCCATAGCTGCTGGGTCTTTTTTAGAAGGAGCTGAAGGCAGGTACGGTATTGCCTGGGATGTGTTCATGAAGGTAAAGGCACAGTGCCAGTGCTCAGTTCTGCATACATCTCTGTTGTTGTGTTGTTAAATGCAGTAGTTTCCATGGAAGACCTTGTGCTCCTTCAAAGAATCTACACGTAAGAGTACTTAACAATTCCCTGTGTTACCTTTGCATCCGACTGCAGATGTGTCAGCCTTTCTGCTGAAAATGACGGAATCTGGAGGTAGTAGAGGGCAGAATTGCAAGCTTGCTTATGTTATAATCCAGTTGGTTTGTAATGCTTCTCTGTAACCAGCTGATGTTTCTTCTTTGAGCAACAACGTTTGATGGGTATTTGACATTTTTGCTTTTGCTGATCCTGACATCTGACACTACCATTGTCCCTTTGATGCTTTTGCAAAAATCATGGAGTTGCTTCTAATATGCACCATTTTTTGTGAATCTGACATGTGTTTTTTTTATCCCCCAGGTACAGTGGAC
>JAOXXN010000471.1:54063381-54083308 GCA_026770055.1 Myrmophylax atrothorax
GGTTAACCTTTACAGTGAGTGGAAAGACTCAGTGTCGCAGGATTTTTGCTGGAAGTGGGTTGGATTCTTAATGAGATAAAGTGCTCCTTCTGAGCAGTTGCAGTCACAGGTAGTAGTAGAGGTGGGGTAAGCAGTAGTGAGGGATTTTCCACAGTGAAATGTGCTAAAGGGTGTGCACAATACAGGGGGTTATTGTCTCTCTTGAAGGGGTGTGGTAGGTGAGCATGCCAACATCCATACAACCTGTGTAGTACAAAAATTGATTCAGCATACTTGACTTGGTCTTTTCTCTTCCAGTGCAGTACTACCAGTCAAGGCATGTATTTTTTAGATCATTATAAAGCTGCCTGGTGGGATAACATTGGAGAGGGAGAAATCCATGTGTGCAAACTAGCCTTGTAACAGTGTGAGTGTTTACGGCAAGATTGCGTTACTTGCTTTCTAGCTATGGAACTGCTGTGTGCATCATACCATACCTAAGCTATAATATGTAGTTTAAAGTCTCTACTGGTCATTATCTGGCAGTTAATGCCTGAGGAAACTATATATTATTGCTACTGTGAATTGTTTCTTCACTGGTTTTGGTTTCCCATCTTACTGAATATCTGCTGACAACACCCTGCATCCCTTCAAGCTGGATTACAGGGGTTGACACAGAGGACAATTTGATGGCTTTGTTGTGTATATGTATGTGTTAGGAGAACGCACATATACCTACTGCATTATTTATACGTGTATTGCAAAAAAGTTCAGGGATAATAGGAAATTCTGTATTATGCGACAACTTACACTACTGATGCACTTTTTTGGAAGCATCTTAAGATACTTAAACTCATCTTTTAGTTTTTTCTTTCTAGCAGTCAGGTATTTGTGATTCTCAGTGATAGTCATATCGTGTAGTTGGGGTTCAGCCTGGAAAAAAGGGTCACCTTATAAAAGAAAGGACACCTTATAGCACCTTCCAGTACCTAAGGGGGCACTGCATGAAATCCATAGAGGGACTTCTTGTAAGGGTATGTAGTGATAGAACAAGGGGTAAGGGCTTCACACAGAGAGAGTAGCTTTAGATTAATCTGAGGAGGAAATTGTTTACAGTGAGGATGCTGAGACTCTGGAACAGGTTGCCCAGAAGAGCTGTGGATGCCCCATCCCAGGAAGTGTTCAAGGCCAGACTGGACACGGATTTGAGCAACCTGGTGTAGTGGAAGGTGCCCATGCCCATGGCAGGTGCGTTGGGACTAGAGGGTCTTTAAAGTCCCTCCCAGCCCAAACCATTCTATGATTCTGTGATATGAAATGTGCATGGTATCAAAAGATCTATGTAGAAGTCAAGCATTTTAAGCCTGCTGTTAAATTTTTGTAGTTCTATTACTCTTTTTTCTTAAATGCCGTACATGTAATTTTATCAGATTTTCCAAATTTATTTCTTGAAATTACTTACCTCTGTTAAAAATTTTGAAACTGCAAGCGATATCATGTGTTGAAATGTGGATGTTTATTATATATTCTGATTTTTTATATGAAAGGATTACTCACAAAAAAGAAATAAGGAAAAAATGGAAGAACATAATGATTTGCTTCCAGATGTGAATTCTTTTTCCCCTCAAGGGATATGTGTGAAATGACAGATACTCAACTGAACAGTGGATAAAAAGGTCTTAATATTAAAACCAAAATGTGACAGGAAATATACTTTCCAAGCATAGTCTCTTGGATATTCATCCCTCCTTTCACTTGCCACCCTGAATTAATATTTTAACTTAATAAGATCTGCAAGAGTTGTGTAGTGATTTTCATTTGTCTTTGTGTACTGCAGTGCTGCTGTATAGAAAGCTATATTAATGTTTATAACAGGCGATTTTGTCAAAATCTACTATAGAATCTAAATCTGCATTAATTATTGCCCTTGTTAAAAGTGTAGCAATAAACCACCCTAGATTAGCAATAAACCATCCAGTTTGTTTATGTATCTGCTAGACAACTGGTAACTGTGGCCAGGTTGTTCTGTGTGTGTTTGAAATAAAAAAAAGAAGTCCAAACACATACTCAGCTTGATTATTAAGTAAAGGACAGTGGGAGACTTCCATGAAGTACAGCATAAAAAAGGCTTTGCTCCTCCTGTGAAAGAAGGGCAGTTCAGTGATGTTTATTGGTGTGGTCCAGCTATTGCATAATAGCCCCAGCTAGCCATTGTACACATAATTATGATATATATCTCAGAATCTCTATTACCATAACACATTTTTCTTCTGCAAGAGAAATTAGATGCATAGTGCTCGGTGGCTCACGATTTTGCCATCTTAAAGAGATGCTTAGTATTTGAGTGATGGTTGAATCACCTATTTTACACTTAAGTACATAATCCCAAGAAGGTTTAAATCAATGTGTTAATTGGTAAGTGATACTGTAATTATATGTATAATCATGGAAATTTTGAATCCAGATTATTTACTTGCTCTCAGGAAATTAATCTACAGAGGTCATATATTAGATTGCTTGTTTATTAAGTGGAACCCCTGTAGTTACAAAGTACTGATTGGCTATAAGCTGAATGAAGCATTCTTACAGCTGTATTCAGCAGGTGTCAACAGTTCAAATCTTTGAGTGTGTATTGATCCAGATTCAAACAGTTCATTAATCTAAACACACATTATATAGATTTTTCAATGCAATTTTGAAAGAGTTGAAAAATCGTATTGAATGATGAGAGATGATACTCAAATTATGTTTTTATGGCAAATCTCCCTGGTGCTTGTGACATACTGAGATGGGGCTGGGTGCTAAAACTGTGTCTTGATTTTTATTTTCAGATGTACTTTTTTGGCTTGAGAGTAGCTTCAGTGGGTGAAGTAGTCTTTGCCTGCTGGCAGTGCAAACCATCTGTTTTTCTAGCATCAGTTTTGTCACATACAGCCCCTGCTTCCTTTTAATTTGGATGGAAATAGTGTTGGTACTGCATAAGAATCCCAGAGACATCCAGGTATTCCTTGTGTTATTTCTTCTCCAGGGTCTTTTCTTGGTCTTGTTCTTTTGGAATTCTCTGGCAAGGCCATTCAGCACAGGTTTAAAAATGGGATGGCTGTAATGAAATAATTTAACTGCTTGAACCTTTAAAGCTGAGCATGTGCTTTGGTGCTTTGTTGTTTCATTGGGGGAAATGCCATGGAGAGCATGCTAGGAAAAGCATTCAAAGATAATTGACTGGATTTTTCCCTCATCCACAATGTTGTACCTGAGAGCAGACACTGGTTTGTCATTCAGATTACTAATCAAATACTGTTTTCTCACATATGAGGTTAGTAAGAGAAATGTTTCCTTTCGTGCTGAATCCTGACTCAGCTTTATCAGTTGGTGCATCTACAGGCTTTTAGTTTGGCAGTTGTAAGATTTCCACTCGTGTTCTCTTCCCTGCTAATCATTAGTGTCTTTGTTGATGTAATGAGCAAAGAAAGAAAAGGAAGAGATGTTTCTGCTGTTAGTAGTGAGACAAAAACCAGGGAAAGATTGTTCAATTTTCAGGGGAAAAATGCAGCATATAGAAACAAATCAAAGTTTTCAGTGTTATTATATTTTTCCCTTACTGTAATGATCAAGCTAAAGATATACTTCAGTCTTGCTGACCGATTTTGATTAGATTGCCATAATACCTAGTACCGTGTATTAGGATAGCAGTATTGCCTACTTAATCATTTATAAATGATAAGAAGTTTTTATTCTTTTATTTTTCTTATTCCTTGTATTTTCCATTTTTTTTTGGCAATATTATGGAAGTTTTGATACTTCTCTCAGACACTTGTAATTCACATAATATGAATTGCAAAGCTGCAAAGAAGGTAACAATTGTGCAATAGAGTGTTATAGATCTGATGCAATAAAGATACTGTGCAAGATCTGACCCAATTATCTTGAGGTTTATGCTCCTTTTATACTGGCAATGCTGTTGTTATTTCCTGGTGCTAATAACTAACTTTACAGTAGTTTAATTTCATAAAGTACAACATGTATTGTACAGCTTGCATATCTAATAAAAATGCAAAATTGCAATAAAGCTTTATAAAATAATGGATAGGAATTTTTCAGAAGAGTTGACATGCCTGTCAAGATAATGCTGATAGAATTTCATACGTCTGCAGTAGGACACAAAATTAATTACCAAAGAATCTGACATTGTTAGTCCTTTTTATTCAGTTATGTGATAGCTTCAGTGCTCTGGAAAAAAAATAATCAAAGCAGAATTTAAAACTGTTCTCAGAATGGCAGGTTTTCATCTAGAAATGTTAATGTATGTTAAACTTTAATTAAAAAGACTGCATATCATATCTTAACCTTTTTTTAATATAGCATAATTATCTATGGTGCAGATCCTATTCAAAGGTATATTATTTTGTTGAAAGGCTCTATTTTAATGTAAAGGATTTCTGGTTTTCAGCAAATTATTGTCATCCTGTAATTTTGTAGAGCGGAGCATACCCACAATGGTGCAATCTGCAGTCTTCCGTAAAGTCCAAGGGTGTAATTCAGTCACAAGGATGGGTGACATTTCCAACATGAAGTATAGATTGAGCACTTCTTACAAATATAAAATACCAAGGTTCCTTTGTAACCTTTGTGTTTTTAAAGATATTTTATCCAGATACCCCTATGCTATTGGAAGATGGGTGTCTGTAAATTGCAGAGTTCCAAGACCTGTTTTTGCATCAGCCTGTCTTGTCTTTCCTGTGCCACTCCCGATTCCTGCGGATGGTCATGTCTATGTCACCTCTCCTTTCTCTGTCTTTCACCCTGGCTGTGAGGCACGCAGGATGGCAGAGGCAGCAGCTGCTTGGGGCCATGGTGGTGTGCTGGAGGAGAGCGCCTTGGTGCCCAGGTGTGCTGTCCCCCGCCGCTGGCGGGCTGGCACCGGGCACTAGGTGTCACTGTGCCTCCACGCTGCAGCGGCCGCCTGTGCATTTTTTGGGCTGTGAGTGTAAAGGAGCTGTAGGTGGCAAAGGTTTGTAAATTTAGTTTGTACAGTGCCACTTCAGATCATACAGTCATGAACTTTGAGACAAACAGTAGCTGGGTAGCTAAGCATTTTCTCATGTAATTTAAGCTTTGCGCATATAGTTGAGAGACTGGCACCATCAAGCCATTTTTAGCTGGATTGGATTGGTGTAAGCCAACTGTGGTCTGGGGTTTTTGAACTGCTGAAACCTTAACACACAGGAGAGGAAACAGATCACCCATCTCCATTTTACTCATCAGCAAAGGAATGCCTGTATTTTGCAGCTCAGTGGAAGAACTGGGTGAGGACTTTACTAGAGCATCATAGATGAAGGTTGGTTAGGTAGTGTGTGCTGTAGTTTCTCTCTTCAGTCATTGAAGCTCACTCTCTTTACTGCCAAAACTAAGCAGTAGAGGGGAAAACACAGGGCCAACACTTGCAATATGCTTTTATGCCTGCATTTAGATGAGAATTTATATAAGAAGTACCAATGACAAAAGTGAGTGCAGAAGGTGGCCATTGGTGCTGCATATATTAAGACCTTAAGAATAGCTTCAATAACCTACAAAAAACTGTGTTGGTGTGGATGTCTCTCCATCTGTGTATTTAGAAGGTCTTTTCTCCAAGTCTGTCCTTCCTTCCATCAGGAGAGGATTTCTACCAGGAGAGAGTTCTTCTATCTGGAAGTAAAAATGTAGCTTTTAACATCCAGTAGCTGAAGTTAGAAAACTGTAAGTACTTGTGCCATGTTTTTACATATCAGTTTATCATCAAATATAATTACTTCTTCATGTAGCAACTCCTTTGTCAGCTGACATCTTTAAATCAAGGCAGAATGTTTTTCTAAAAGATTCCATAAGACAGTGGCTTAGAAGGTATGGGCTTTGTGCAGGAATTAATAGGTCAGTTTTTGCAGACTGTCCATTACATGAGACCTAAGGCTTTGTATCAGTCTTAGGACTTCACTTACAGATCATCTTACGTGGTGTGCTGGTGTGTGACCTTTCTGTTTTTCCTGTGCTTCTGAGTAGAAACCTCAGGTAGTATTCTGGTAGGATGGAAAAGACTGAAAATCATTCCTCTAATGTGGCTAAAATGTCAAAAATATTTGCAGTATTTGTCTTTGGGAGAGTAATACTCTATAAATAGAGCCAGTTTTCTTATTTATTGTCCCAATGAGTAATGTAAAACAGCTACTTCAATTACAAGATTATTTTTTATTATTGAATTTGGCAAATAAAACTTGGGCTTGTTCTTTTTAATGTTTTGTCCCAGTTAGGAAGGTGGTTGAGCAAACAGGTCCATTCAACCCATTTTGGGCTTGCATAGAGGTATCGGATTTGATTTAGCAAGCAGTTCTGGTGATGACCTAAAAGGTGCAACAAATTGAATTCTCTTGGCTAGGTCAGCTTTTCAGAGCTCAGAGGAGCAAAAGGCCTTTCATCATTAACATCACAGACAGGACCGGGTAGTCACAGGATTGGGGTAGAGTCATGTTAGTTGTGTGTAGAGGTCCATATTCAAGTAGTGAGGATGTAGTTAGTTAATTAAAAGTGTGGGGTAGGGAGTTCAGCAGGTCTCCATTTGACAGCTAATGGATTGTTAAGGGGCTCCCCTTGCAAAATAAGAGGGGGCTGCATTCCCCACAGACAGATTTAGAAATAAAAGTATTATGTTATATCCCATTAAATGAGTCTGAGACACCACCCTCTCTAAGTTAAGTCTTAATATGATATTAATATGGTACAAATGGTATATATAGAGGCTATCCATGGACCCCTAAGTTTCGGCCTGTCCTGAATGCTGCTAATACTCTTTTGGAGGAAGAACAGATTCAGTGTGAAAACTAAACACTAAAAACAGAAGCTGGAAATTAGATAGGCCTCTTCTCAGAGAATGTATAGAGAAATAGCTTCTGCAGTATGGATGTAGTTTAAACTCAGAGGTGGTTGTGGTGGTCGCCCATGTCCCTGTTTCACTGGTAAAAGCCAGCCACTGTCCTGCATGAGAAGAGGATCCCTATTCCATGAGCTGCACTGCTGAAATCTTCACATGGCTGATCAGGAGCCATAAGATGCCTATCAGTGGAACCAGCAAAATTGGCCTCATCAGTCTCACCCAGCATTGTGTCCTTGCACAGCCGGGGGTGTTGGGTGCTCAGTGGCCCTTGCAGCAGCACACAGTTCCTCACCAGGCAGAGGTGAAATGCTTACGGTGCCTGTAACTTGGAAGCCACAGATAAGCTGCTGCTGCTGCACAGTCATGCTTTATCTGGAAAGGGCATCATCTATATCCTTTTGCAAGATGTTACAGTTTAATGACCTGATTCTCATCTCTCTAGACAACTGTAGGTTTGGGGCAATATTACAAGCAAAGAATGAGTTCTGTATGCCTTAGACCTCAATTTTAAGCCCCAACTTCCAAGCCTTGCGAACAGCAGACTTCAGCTTAATAGGGTCAGAGCTGTTAAAATTTTCAGCCCTGCCTCTGTAAATAGCCAAGTTTTGTTGCAGGTATTTTAAGTAGTGTAAGTCAGGGTAGGGTTGTTAAAGGAGCATTCATCCTATAAAAGCTCTTTTAATTTTCATGGCTGGACTTTGTAAAACTGGAAAGGAACAACAGTGTGGATTCTTCCAGCCTGTAGCGCATCCTTTGGGAATCAGGAGATTCTGGGTTCAGAATTCCTCACTTCTTCCACATGGGCAAGTCCTGCTCCCCGTTTCCTGACTGACCCAAGTTTAGCTGTGACATGTGGCACTTCCTGTCTTACACAAGGAGGTTTTTCCCCATTCAGAGACCTATGGGTCAGAAGGAAAGAGGAGTGTAGTGTTCCAAGTGTGGAGAATAAAATAGTGCTGCTACTTAATGTTGCAAGAGTGGCTAGGAACTACTGAGCTGTGAGATAGCAATCGAGGGACCAACTTCACTCAAACACTTGCGTTTTACTTAACATTTATTTAAATAGTGAAAATCTTTGATTGTTAAATGAGCATTAAAGCAGGCTGGAAACTGGTTTACAGTCTCTGGAAAGCAGCCACACATCATCAGTGTCATAAATTACGTCCTTTTTTACCAAGATATTGGCTGCCAGCTGAAAGGTTAGAAATAACTTATTTTATTTTCAAATGCAATTTGCAGTTTATCCACGGAGAGAAATGAGCAAAATGGATGCAGCTGTTTTTTAGATTAACCCCACAGAGTTGTCAGGCTTGGGAGTTCCCAGAGAAGTGCAGTGCATTCAGTATTACCCCTACACAACAGGAAAACACACCTCTTCGTGGCACCTAATCAGAGTTAGGGGTGGAGGGACATGTGCCTTTAGTGGCAGAGAGCCCAGGTTGTCATAATGACAAGCTCCTAGAAGAAAGCAGTGGAATGATTCAGGACATCAATTCAACAGTAAAGTGATGAGTTTAGGTGATGCAAACACAGTTTGATGATGTAAGAAAAGGTGAAGCATGGGTTTTGAAGACTTTTTTAGTGCTGATGAGCAACATAAAATTTTATTTCTCTGGTTAAGGTGTGCTATCTCACTTCAATCTTGGAGGAAATTTCATGTTTTGAAGAAAAGGCACCTTCTGTTTTGGGAACTGTTGTGCCTCATGCCACTGCCAAAGATATGAATATCTGAAGAACTCCTGTGAATTGGCGAGGTTATGGCATTTTCTCAATATATTTTGTGTTTAGTTTTTCTCAATGCAGTTTGTACATTTCTGTAAGTCAGTTTGTCAGGGAAAACTGTACCACAGGAGAGTAAATCCTGAATAAATAGATCCTGCAGCTTAGCATTCATGTCAGGTTACCTTAAGTTATTTTAAAATGATATATAAAATGATTTTTAAAAACAGTGAGCCCCCTAGGTTGTTTAATTTTCAAATCCATCACTCAAGCTGAGATGGTTTACAGTGCATGTGACATAGCAGAAGAAGGATTACTGTACGTGTGAAGCATGAGGACAAAGACAACTGAGGAAACACTAGAGTCAGACGTAGGTGGGAATTGTTGTTTTGTGCATCGGAGGTGTTATTTACAGTATAGCTGCCTTTGATTTGATAATGATTGGGTCCTACATCCAGAACTCAAGGCGGAAGTATGATCTGCGTAGCATAGAAATGCACGTTGTGGGTTTGTTTGTTGGGTTTTGTTTTGGGGTTTGGTTTGTTTTGTTTTTTGGTCACACAGCTGCATCATTAGTGACATTTTATGTGTAGAACTGCAGCAGTTGCTTACTCCATAAATGCCTTCCTCTGGCATGTGCCTTTTTAATGTTCAAAGAAAACTCAGGCAATACCCGCTATCTTGACGTTTTGTGACCTGGGAACGGAGCTTATTGTATAAAAACAACAAGCAGAAACTGAGGCCTTGCGGTGAGAATGTGCAGTTCAAGTCCAGTTGCATGAATCATTGTTAAATTTTTTTATAGGGGCACTTACTGCTGCAGATTTTTAAATGGAAAATACAAAATTGTACTGTCACTCCTGAAATAATTTCCCTGCATGTTAGTGGTGTATTCCTTGTGCTCAGGAAATCGATGCCAATGATGTAATGGGAGTTTCTACATCATAGTGGTATGTCATTCACACGAAGAGAGCATCGTGGGAGCTCGTGAGATTGATGTCCTCTCTAAGAATAGCACTGATTATAGAACAGATTTTCCCATATACAGAGCCATTTTTAATTCACTGCCTACTGCAGCTGCCAGCCTGCAGAGATAATTCCTTCTAGCAGAATAGCTCTAGATTATTATAGGGAAATCAAATTTGCATAAAAGCATTTTATCTCTCCCCTTTTTTTTCGTGTCAAAGTTACCAAACATTCACAGTCAGTTACTTTTTTGTGTGTAGGAAGAACTTTGTTAGAATTACATCTCAAGTAAATTTTGTTAAGATCTTTCTGACTCTTTGTTTTATGCATTTTAGAATGAATACTAAACAGCTGCAAGTAAGTATTGTTAGGGAACAAGCAAGATGCTCTTAAAAAGGAAACTGAAAATTAAAAGCTGGTTTTGCACACCTTGACGAGTGCAAGTAGCTCCATTCACATGTACTTAATTACATGATCCCTGTGGCCTGGGCAGGTCTTGCAGGATGGGTCCGTAAGTTTGATGTAGCCAACGATTGCTTAGGGAGTTGTGCAAATCTGAGTGGGTATTGTGATTAACTGATGAGGAAACTGAGGCATAGATAGGCTAAATGACTTGCGGTTACAAACTGAGAGCAGAAGAGACTTGCAGTCTCCTGAACTGCAAGTGGTTGCCCACATACGTGTACTGTTGCCCACATCGTTGTGTTTTTAGCACTCATTCAAACAGATCTGTGAGGCTGGACTGCAAGACAAAGTTTTTGGGTTTTGGGCAGATACTTGTATCACTTTTATGCTTAAATGTAGCTAAGTACTGAGTATTTTAGAATCTGTATATAAGCCATTTTTGCAAAGGTCAGGAGAAGTACTGCAGTGAGGTCTTGGGGTGGAGAAAGAAATTTTCCTCCCATTTTGAAATCTAAGGTTGAAATTCTGCTTAATTTGTCTTTGTGTCAGCCTTAGTGCCAGGTCCATGGAATACCATTTAAAAGTATTAATGTAAGTTGTCTCCTCCTCTGTTAAAATTGTAGAATTATAAAACTCTCATGCTAAATATTTGAAGAAATCCCCAAGGCATCATTCAGTTGTGTGCACTGAGGTGGCTAATGCCATTTGATACGTTAGGACAGTCTCTACTTGCTAGCCCAGAAAGGTGCATGCATCCCACATACAGTGTGTTGCATCTAGCCTTGTGGTGGAGATGCTCTCAGATAGATGTCTTTGTGTAGGCAGCTGAGCTGAGATCCCAGACTGACTTCAGAGCTAAATAGTTTTTTAAAAAGCAGGCATTACAGCAGGAAGGTAAGATCATGGCTCATACCTGTGTGAAAGCAGTCAGAGGACCATTCAGTACATATGCCGGTTTCAGAATTTGTTGCCTTATTCCTTTGAAAACTCTTTGAAGAGGAATAGTAGGTATGAATAGGTAGTTAGACCCTGACCACACTTGGGAATTGCTTGGTATGACAGAGCAGAGAGGCTTAATGGGAATTGATTTCTATGCTTTGTGTTGTTCAAGTCTGATCCTTAGGTGGAGTGGAGGTATCTGGAGCCTAAACTTATCTGGCAATGGCCCAGTGGGACCTTCTGCCAGTTAAAAGTAAAGGAAGTGCTGAATGCTCCAGGAAGGTCCACTGTGGTCTTCTAGCACATGCTCTGCAGGAAATCTCAGTGGTTTGGACTGGAGTGGCCAGGAGTGAAATGAATATTTATGTTGGTAGTTATGAGATCATGAACTATCATACACAAACAATTAATTAGTGACCTCTATGCCTCTTCTGGCTTCATTGATTTCAGTAGATGGGGCTTTTAGAGGTCTTGGTCACTCTGTGCACTATTAGCAGTAGAAATTACGAATTCCCTTAACAGCGTGCAGAGTTATATTTTTCCCAGGAACTGAGATAGCCTGCCTAAGTACTGTGCTCCCTCTGCTATCAGGTGCTAACGCAGAGTTTATGGTTGTAACAGGCAAAATGACTTTGGAGGATTGTGCTGTAACCTGATAGTTTTTCCCCTACCCTCAGTGTTATAACATGATTTGGTCTTGCCTGTGGATGGAAGTAAATCATATTTTACCCTCACTGCTAAATTGTATTATGGCCCTGACCTTTATAGGTGAGACAAAACTGCATTATAATGTTGTTATAGGACTGCTGTGTTATACAGGGAAAATGTGGTTATCTGAGGGTCTCGAGGGAGTGTCCTAAACCAGAAGATAATTAGGAGTTTGGATAACCAGGATTTTCAGTCTCACAGATGCATTAAGCTAAATCAAAGCTTCACTGCTGAAGCTGGGGGACAAATGTGAGTCTAGTAAATATGCATTAAAATGTAACATAATATTCAACATGATGAAATGGAGTGGAGCAGGCCCTCAGCTCAGCTGCTGTGAGTTGTCATGGCACTGTAGTCAATCTATGACAACTAACACCATCTGGGATCTTCCAGTGTTCCCAGACTGGCCCTCAAGTGTGTTTTTCCTGGTATGATTCATTCTAAAAATAGAAAAATTAGAAAAGTCAAGCCAACAGGCAGTATAAGGTCCCATTAGACAGAAAAGTAGAGGTAAAAAAATCATGCTAACAACAGCTGGGCTGGGTACACGGTTGTAATCTATTATGTGAAATGCTGGTTTTGTATGCTGGGGCTTCAAGCAGTGCAGTTGAGAACCCCCTTGAGAAGAACATGCTAGAAAATAGCTGCCTCTGCCCATTCCCAGAAGATCATAGCTGATGCATGGTGCTGCCTGCTGAATAACCCGTTCTGTGGATTCCGTGTGAAAGGGCGGTCACAGGTGCCGTGCAGAGGCCACGGTGGCTGTTCGTGCTGCTTCCATGTAGGAGCACTGTGTGCAGACACTGCCCTGAGCAGCCTTAGTGATCCCTCCTCACAAGAAACACAGTCAGTTGGGAGGGAGGGTGCAGGAACACAGGTCTGTTCTATCCCATTTCTCTGATTCTCTCCAGGAGCCTGAGTGAAGACTACACATCTAGGTGTGCATCTCCAGACCCTGCTAATTCACAGCTAAAGATTGGTTTACCTTGCGTGTTTCTTGCACCTTTGTATCTAAGGGTGAGCCTTCACTTTATATGGTATGGAGCTGTGTGAAGCACTCTGCAGGATGTTGTGATAATTGCTTACCTAATGTATTCAAGTTACTAAATGAAGTCTGAAATTAATTGGAATTCTCAGAGCATCTTCAGGGATAAGGGTTTAACAGTGTGCAGACCTTAAACTGTTTGCACAGTTGTGCCTTACAAAAAGGATGTGTAATGTTAGCAAACACCTTCATTTTCCCTTTTGCAGACAGTTTCTGTCTTTCTACAGCAGAAGCTTGACAGTGGGGACTGCCATCCTTCAGTCTTACACATTGTACTTCACTGGATCTTTATAAAAGTGTATGTATATGTGTGTGAGTATGTTAGCTCTGTGTGTGTGTGTATACATACACTGAGATACTTTTTTGTGTGTGTATGTTTATATAGAGCATCACCTGTATAGTACAATTGCATTTCAAATTTTAGTTTAAAAAATAATTCTTTATGCCAAGGAATTATCTTGCTCTGCCCTTACCACTGTGATGATTTCCAACTCTGATGGGTTTCCCATTCACTGGAGCCAAGTATGCAAGTGGATGAAAAGGTTTCACAGGCCGACAGGAAAAGTGTATTTCATTTTTAGTGTATGCTAAGGATTGGGCATCAGTATTCAGTTCTGGCTTTCTCCTTCATAACAAAGAAGGATGAAGGCATTTTGCTAACACTGAAGTTTAGTTTCTGCAGAACCTTGGTAGTATATGAGATGATGGAGCATCAGATTCTTGGGCAGTATTTTTTGTTGATGTGAATGAGGCTACCCTGGGTTTACAGAGGATCTAGCTGTGTAAATCCTTCAAACTTACAATTTGCTACATCAAGGGATTTGTGCTGCTTCATCTCATAAGTCATAAGAAATACTACGGTGATTTTTTTTTTGTCCCACCACTTGAAGCCCCGAATACAAACTCATCTTTCACTCTGACACTATACCAGGCAGGTCACCATGTGATTGAAATGTAAAATAATATCATGTAATCAAAATAAATTTCTTATGAACCAGTCACCTTCCCCCTCCCCATCATGTTGACTAACATAATAGAGCCTGCAGTCATATGCTTGCAATTTTGACATGATTCCAGTAGACATCAAAATTTATTATGTCAAGGTTGTTAAAAGAAAAAATGCTGCAAGGAAGCATAATTACTGACTGTCTTTCTTCAGACTGTATTAGCTTGCATATGATCATTATCTGTAAATAAAAAACAAGTTTGGATGAATTTTATTAAGAAAAACTGAATTTCATTTGGGCCTTTACTATCTTATGTACATGACAATCTTGACAACTGTGTACCAATCGTTATGTTCTTCTAACAATCAGGTAAGAGACTAATCAGTTGAAGACATATTAAATTAAGGGTAAAATAATGTTGCTTGTCAAGGTATTACTAACTAAATAAGATCTGGCTTGCAATTTATCTGGTATATTTATATTAAGTGGAAATTACACTTAGAGATTTGTATAATTGACTTGCTTTGCAGCTTTTTAAAAAACAGATTAACTTTTAAATTGTGTGTTATTTGCTTTAAATAACAGTGATTAGTTTGGTTCAGGCATAGGATGGGGGAACCAACAAACTGGAACAAGAACCCTGTCAGATGAGCAGCACCATCATCCTTTACAGTTTATGCTTGCATTTAAATTAAGGGCTTTTCTGTTCTCCACAGAGAGTTCCTCTTCTCTGGGTTTCCAGTAGAGAGTTGGTGTGTTTTTAGTGATGTACGTTTAAGCTTGCTATTATCAGCAGTTTCCTGAAGCAGCTGCACAACACACAATGTTCTTCTGCATAAGCATTTTGCAGGGAAGGTTACAGAAGCATCCAGAGCCACTCATGAGGAAGCTAACCTTAGGCTAAAGTAAAAGAAGGGCAGAAATGTTTTTTTATTGATGATGCACTATAACCTACTGGGTTTAAACTGTGCCTTCTGATTGACTACTTGCTTTATTTGAGGCCCAAAAGATGAAATTCACTGACCAAACATAATGGTAATCTAGCAATGAGAAAGGCGAATAAAATACGTAGAGTTTTTATCCTTCAGCACTTCCGTTATCCTTGTTGGAGTTACAGCTAAGGAGCTTTACACAATCCAAACAGGTGCTGGCGTTGGAAGAAAGTGCATGGAATTAGAACAGCGAATGGGGTTTGTGGATTTTTTTCTTCTTCCCTAGGTGGTTTTTTTTCCTTTTTATTTTTTTTGGAGAGAAGTCAACTTCTGTTGCAGGTGTAAGTTTTGAAAAATATAAACAAAAAGCAGGCTCCGTGTAACTGTACCATCAATTAAGTTGGTTTAATAGCATTTCAACTTGTTGTTAATAAAGCAAACATTTACTAATCTTATCTCTTGTAAACAGGAAGGAAGTTACAGTGCACAGTAATGCACATTGCTGTCAGGAAAAGTGGCTTATAATATCGTATGATATAATTTGCAGTGAAGCAAAACCAGCAAATTGCTATGTGGGAGCACTCTTTATCCTCTTGATTTAACTTCTTCCCCTCCCTTCCCCCTTGCTAGCTTTGTTGTTGTTGTTGTTCATTTCCCTAGATTTGTGCATCCTTAGCATTTCCTTCTGTAATGTACTTGGATATCAGCAGCCTGGTTGTTCCAAGATCAGACTGCTGGAGAACTGATGAGATGAGGGAGAAATGGTGTGAACTCTTTCCTCAAGTTTTTACTTTGCCTTCTCCCTGGATTGAGCTACTGTTTAAGCTAATGTTTAATTGTACTTCAAGGAATGCTCTGGTATCATCAAGACTGACAAATGATGGTCTGAGGAGTGAGGGCACTTGCTGAAAAATTTAATTTGTCTGTCATTTTTAAAAGGTTTAATATTACTGATTGATAATGAAATGAACATCTATTTTCCTGTCTCATGTTTCTTCCCCTTTTGCCCTCGAATCTCCTTGCGCCATTCTCCGTACTGCTCACTGAGAGGAAGGCTCTTTGCTTTTAAGAGAAGCCTTGCTCTTGACTAAATGGGGACTCTTCACATGATGTTTAGCATCCTAAATAAGCAAACTTCCTGGAGCTGTTACATGCTTAGCACTTCACAAGTCAGCCTGCTAATATTTAAATATATCTAACTTTAGGATCCTGTTAAAAAATTAATAGCCAGGAGGGTGCAGGAGGAGTTTGGAGTGCTGGAGTCACAATTGCTGCAGTGTCCTGCTGCTGTTGTGTCGAAGAGAATGAATTGCTGATTAATTCTATAGTTCTGCATGCAATAGTGATTTCTGAAAACATTCCCCACCTCCTTTGTCTGGAACCGATCCCGTAGTCTGCTGACATTTGAAAGAGTATACAGCTTATCTGTTGTGAAGTCCACTGAAAAATAATTTACTATTCACACGTTAAATGTATGGGCAGTTGGTCTTTTTATACTACTGCAGTAATTCTGTGAGGAAAATTTCAATGATGAAAATGAAAAAAAAGTTAAAATAGTCATAATTTACTGCCTCAGTCTGCAGGGCAGCTGTTTCCTGCCTCTATCTGTATTCTAATAAGTCTTTTAAATGAAGAGATTTATGAGATTATTTTAATGTTGATGTCTTTTTAATGCTTCATGCATTTTAAATACAACCTTTTAATAGTTTTTGAGATTGAAGAATTTAATTTTATTTTATTCTGCAGAAATAAATGTATTCTCAGGAGACTGCACCATTATTACAGCTTCTTAAAATTTTTTTTAAAAATCCAACATGTCTGGAATATACAACTATGGTAGCAACCAGCAATGCTATGCTTAGCATCAAATGTGAGGAGGCAGCGTTAGTTTGAGAGGCACTCTGGCTACTAAGTGTACTTAAACCCCAACAAAACTCTGCTTGCTGTGGGCAATAACCATCTGTTGATAGAGCTGCACAGAAAGCTCCTGCTGTAAAGGTAGGATACAGAACATTCTGAATGCAGCAGAAGAGTAGGTGTGGTTGTGCTGTGTGTGGTACCTGTGCATCCCCACCACCTGCTGCTGCAGTGCCTGTGCTGGGGGCAAGCCCCACTGTGCTGCATGGGTCTGTAGGTGCCCCCGAGTGTGCTGCATGGGTCTGTAGGGGAACAGCCCCAGCCAGCTGCCTGCTGTCATCTCTCAAGTCTGTGGCTGTGCAGATATCTGGTTCTTCCTTAACTCACACAGAGCTCCTCTCTGCAAAATCTCAGTGCCTTGTGCCTTTGCTTTGGTTGCAGATTGTTAAAAGCAGGCATATTGTATGTTTTAAGTAAGAGCAGAATAAAATGAATTAAGGGCTTTAATGAAGTAGAAGGGAGTGACAGACTCTTGCCTAATTTTAGCCATCCAAAAATGAAATATTAAGCAAGTTATACGCTTTTCAGAGCTTAGGTAGTGGGCTTTATGTGGAAGGGTTTGCTGCATGTTTTAAATGTGGTTGGGAAATGTAAAGCAGATGAAGACTAGCAGCAAGGAGAGAGTGGCAGGAGACACTGGCAGGGCACAAGCAGTGCAGTCTTCAGTGGCAGGTCTGTGCTGCTGAATACTTAGTCTACACTCTTAAAAGCAGTAGCAGGATTGGCTCTTTGCACCTGGAACCTGTTCCCGTAGTCCTCAGTATTATGGGGGTTGGCATGGCTAATTATTATGTACTAAAATCCAGCTTTGCAACAGTGTTTGAGAAGATATGCCTCTACTTTTCAGGTTCTATCAGTTCTGTTTGCTGCAGAGGATGTGGGACTTTCCTTAGCTCCATGCTGGTCCCATGCTTAGCTGACCTCTGTGGGTGCCTGGGAAAGGTATGAATGCAGAATTTGGAGCCACTGTTGGCATAGCGACTGCCATGAATGCCATTATGTCCACCATAAGCACTGCTCTTGTCCTTCTAAGGTACTTAGGTTGAGATTTGCCAAGGCATATGAGACTTCAGAGAAGAACCCTAAGTATTTTGAAAGAACATCTTCCAAATCATTCTTCATACCTTATCTTTCAGGAGAGAACTGAATGAAAACTTAGGAGATCCATCAAGTTCAGGAAATGTTTTCAACTGTTAAAAACTCCCAGTGGAAGGGAGGAAAGGCCTTGTATTCTTCTGAAGGGCCAACACATCTGGCCAGTGTTGCTAATAAAATCAGGTAGACACTTGGCCTAAAGTAATAGGCTGGTCTCTGTGCCATTCTTGTGAGTATTTTTTCATTGTAAGATGGCTTAGGTTGTTAAGTCAGTAGTGTGCAAGGTTACAAGAGCAAAGATCAGCAAAAGGAACAACTCACACTTGAATGAGTAAAATCTGAGAGCAAGTCGTATTTACTCTGTGGTGACATTACAGAAATGGACATTGCTGCATGACTCGGTGCTCGCAGCACCTGATGTTCTGCTTCACATGCAGCTGCCCTGTGACCGCAGTTACCCAGATCAATTAGTGACAACCAATACACAAATGATTATACTTTTATCATGAAATACAACTGCTAAGTCACTCAGTCAACTGAATGTCCCTGGTTTTGTACTAATTCCTGTTGCACTATTTCAGACCTCTGAGATTTCTAGAAGGTTAAAACATATGGCTTGGAAAAAGTAATCTGGTAATTATCAGAGGAGATAAAAAATAGGAAGTGAGTAAAAGCAGGCGGGAGCCAGTATCTATCTTTCCAGCTGGTTCTCCATATTTTGAGCATTTCTGCCTTGATCTGCCTTGTGTTAGTCAGGCTAAAGCAACAATCTCAGCTGTGCATGCATGTGAGATTTCAACTACCACACTTTAGGTTTGTAATTAAGAAATTAATTAAAATACTGTACAGTTTACTGCACAGTCTATCAAGAGAAGGGCAGTTTACAAGATTTTCCACGTGTGCTATAAATTCAGTGCCACAGATATACAGAATCATATTCACACTGACATTAGAAGTTATCCTCCTCCTGCAGAGGAGTATCATGAAAAATTATTGTGAAAGACTAGTTATAAAGTAATTGTTTCAGCAGAAGCGGAACCAGTAAGAGTGAACATTTTGTCACTGAAAGACCGATGTGAAATCTGAAGTGAGAGGAAGAAAGAGGAGATATAAAACACCAAACCAACAAACAAGCCCCAAACTTCTGAATTTGCCTGCAGTTGGTTACTGATGAGCAGGTGTCAACCTGTTGGGCATTGAAATATGTCAGAATTCAGAAGTACAAACCTGAAAATTGTAATTTGATGGTAGTGTTTTGTACCATTACCAGATCCAGTGATACCATTACTAGTTATTTATGGTAACTCCAGCAATTTCACTTAGTTTAAGTGAGCTGAAGGCACTGAAAAAACACCTTTTTGCAAATTCCAGGTCGAGACCGATTTCACTTTGATTAAAATTATGAATTTCCCCCTTTTATGTGTTACCAGGCAAAATAATGGAATAATACTTCAGGTAATACTGCTTATTTAAGTAGTGCACCCCATAATGTTCAAGGTAACTTCTTAGAAAACAATGTGCATGAAAATATTTGCATGAAACACTTCCTGTGTTTCCAGTGAAGGTAAGAAAGAAAGGAGGCAAAAAGGAGATTTGTGAATTAGTACTGAATGGTATTAGGGAAATGTTTCTCTCAGTTGCCCTATTAAAAATTTCAGGTGCACGCCTTGAGAGATATTGCCAGAAATCATGCCACAAAAGCCAGAGAAAAAGTGAAATAAAGTAGTACCAGTAGGAAGATTTAAATAAAAAAACCCCCCCAAATTGTGGCAGACAAAATCAAACATTATCCTCCTGTATCTTCTTGTTATCAACAGGAATTGAATTAAATTTTGCAGCGTAGCAAATTATTGATCTCTTTTTCAAGAAAGCTTCATCAAAGCAGTGAAGCTTTTGTAGATTTCTCAAGAATTGCTAAGCGTGTGAATTGGAAGAATCACCTCAAATACAAGGTTGCTCCTACCTTCCCACTTTACTCAGTAGCAACACAGTTGAGTGATGCCAGTCCTGGAGAGTGAACTGGAGGATGCCGATGAATTGTTACAGGAAGGGCGCTAGTGTTAAACTGAAATCTGCCACCTGTGTGCACAGTCAGTTAATGACTGGAATTTCTTCCTTTCGTGAGTTACAGCAGAGTGCCAGGGGGCAGATTTCTTCTGAGTGAAATCATACTGCAACAAAACACCATCTCTGACTCCATGAACATGCCCCCCTAGACTGTTCGGGAGTTATGCTACTGTTGATAATGTTGCATAAAATGTCCTCAAACAGTCAGGCAGATTGCAACACCCGAGTGGGGGATTCTTTACTTGGCAGCACAGATAAACTAGTCTGTTTTTGTTCAAGTGACATTGATGTATAAGAGGGGAAT
>JAOXXN010000471.1:54096703-54115305 GCA_026770055.1 Myrmophylax atrothorax
TCTTTGTGGGTGAAAAGTTAACTCTCCATTTTTTTGTCCTAGAATTTGCCCCCCTTTTCTTGCCCAGTCATTCTGTAGATATTTCCTTACCACTTCTCAGAAGCAGCTCACCTGCCTTTCCAGTAGGATCTGGTCACCACTCAAGACATGTTGTTGGTACAATGATCCGGACATTGTCTATAAACATTAATTTCTTTGAGTACTACTCAGTGGCATTTATTTTCTTTTTTTCCACCGAGCCATCTTTTCTTACATTCTCCTTCCTTGCTCTTTGTTCATCCTGCAAGCCAATCTTAGGACAGGCTCATTGCCCCATAGTGGCTATTAAAACATGGCTGCTGTTCTGTAGTTTCTCACCCTACTGCTTTAGCTCCTGGCTAAACCTCCCATTCTCCTACTTGACTGTTTCCCTCTCCAAAATTTGCTGCATTTGGCTGAAATGAAGTCCTACATTCAAAGAATGGTTCATTGGCTGATGTGGCCTTCATAACAGTCTTGGAAAAGAAAAGATCGTGATAGATGGACATAGTAAAAAAGATTTTTTTTTCAGAAAGTAGGAGCATGTTTTTACTGTGCTGTCTCTACTGGTCCATTTACCACTGAGAGAAGAAAGAAGTGGAGATTAGAAGCTGTTCTGCTAAATTAACCCTAGCTGGTCTCAGGTGATTAGTCACTAATATATTTTTGCATGAACACCTTGGGTTGACAAATTCTGACTCCTAGCACCAGGTGGCTAAGAGATTTCCTGCAGAAATATGTGAGCATCAAGTAATTCCTGTTTGTGAATTCTTTTTTTAGTTAATGGGAACTGGCATCTTCTGCCATCAACTGTAGTTCAAGTAAATGATACTCGTTGTGACAGAAGAAATTAAACTGTGTTGTACAGCACATGGCCCCAACACAAATTCATGTTTTTCAACATCCCAAATTATATAAGCAATGTCTTTGCAGTGAAGTTTTTTAAGGCAGATTAATTGTTCATGTCAATGCATTATTTTTGAGATCTTTGTGCCTTTGTTATCCAATTTTTCTTACCTTGCCAGCATTACTTAGAAGAGCATCTTTTCATAGAGACTTGTGCAAAGAAGTTCTGAATTTCATATTTGATTTTTAATTTTGGGAACTTCTGCATACTTGGCAGTTTGGAAAGTCAGGTGTCTCAGTAAGGAATTGGAAGACTATTTTTAGATAAGCATGTTTTGGAAATCTCGCTTGCAATTTTCTTCCATAATAAAATGTGGTCCATTTAATCTGTTCTGCATAATTTCCAATCATGATACTACTCCTTGTGCATAAATAATTAACTATAATGTCTGAGGTCATTTGTATCTTTTTCTCTGTGGAACAAATGACATAATGACCACTACTTGGGATTAGGGACAAGATGGCCTTGAAGTTTTGATATTGCTGTATTCTGTTAGGTGACCTAAACCAAGATGCCAGGAATGTTGCTAACCTGCAGAGACAACTTTAGATGTAGAAAATAATGCCAGACCGAGTTGTGAAGCTGTCTAAAACCTCTGCCCGCAAGGTGCTGAGTTAACCGGTCACTGGAACAGCTCATTTAATGAAACCCTTTGGCAATTCAGGTCTTTATTTCTTTTGTACCTCCTTTTCTTCCTGAGAATGGGGTGACCAGTATTTATCTGCTTGACAGGAATGCTGTGGAGAATAAGGAGTGCCTGTGAAGTGCTTTGAAGTTGTGATGTGCAGCAGAGAAACACTTCTATGAATAATATTTTCTGCTCCATTTTTCATGATAGCCAATTAATGTATCAAAAAGAGTATAACTTTCAGAATCATGATAGTTGATAGAATGCACAGAATGTTTATCTTTAAGATGTAATAAAGAAAAGTAACTGATGAGTATGGCAAAAATCACTTGGAAGAGAAATGTGTCAGTGAGTGTTCATCTTCCCAAATTAATCAGCAGCTTCCTTAAGATGGAAGATTTGACTATTTCAGGTCTACTTGTCATAACCATGATATCAGCCAAGTTTCAATATCTTGAAGTGTTTCTTAATTAATTTTCTCCTCCGCTTAAAACTGGAGGTAAATGTATTACTCTGTGGCATTAGCACTATGCAAACCCATTGCTATATGTTGTAGTTTTAAAGGATTTAACCAAATGCAGTGTGTGGGTGCTTGAGTGGATTGTGTTTCTTCTTCTACTCTGTCTGCTCGAGTATGTAGAACTGCGGTGAGTCCAGGTCTGCAGACAGAGAACTGTACAACCACAAGCAAGCCTTAACAGCTCAACAGTACAAACCCCCCTGTAAATGCTATTGTCAGCTCTGTGTCTTCTAGTTTTAGTGTGGAAACAAGAAGTCTAAATTAAGCCCTGTGGACAGAGATAATTGAGATTTAAATTTCTGTTTTTCTCAGCTGTAACTGGGAGGTTAGTATATTTTTATGAGTACTACTAAGTAAAACCACTAGATTGTTGATTAACTCTCTATGACCTTTTTTTTTGATGCAGCTTTTCGTCTGATTAAGAGGTTGACTAGGTGACACAGAAAGGCTAAGCTATATACATTAGGGTTTTATTATCCATCTACCTAGTCTTTAAAAGTTTCAGAAGAGTTAGGGAAATGTTTAGCTTATAAAATTTCAAAGTGAAGTATCCAGAATTTTTCAGTGCTGGAATGATTTTTTTGTTTTGATTGCTAACAAGCTTTATGACAATTTCTTAAAATTGGAGTGTAGATTTGAGGCCAAACAGACTGTATCATTCTCAGTCTGAAGGTTGTTTTTTGACTTCACCATTCTCAAAATTTTTTGAATAGTATTTCTGGTTTAAACTGAAAAAACGTTATGGCTGAAGAAGATACTCTTTATTACTGCTATTTTTTTGTTATCAAACTGAAAATCTGTTGTTTTCCTACTTACCTTAATTGTTTAAATTTGTCAGATCTAAAAATTTGTGTGAACTTTCTACTCTTGAATAAGGAAATAAATAGATCTGAATTTGATTGCTCGTGAACTCTAGATTTAATCATTTCAGTTCAGTTTTGCTGTTGGGTCAGGTGACAGGCCCATTGCAAATACAAGATTTCAGTGTGTCATTGTCATGATCAGTATGCATAAAGGTGTACGTATATCTGGCATATTTGTGTGTGCTTGTGCATATAATTTATTTATTCAGCAGCACTTCAATTTGTGCTAGGATTGTTAAGAACTTCAGACTTGGTATTGTATGGGTTCAGTAATTTTAACATAAATTATTCCTTGTTTGAAATTAGCTGTAGATTTCCATTGGGAAAAGAATAGTATCACCCATTTATAAAATTAGCCTGGGGTTATACATATCAGAGGAGTCAAACCCTTGAGGAATCACTGTGTTCATCATTGCAGAGTAATGCTGTATATTGGGGGACAGATTCAAAAGGAGTAGCAGATTCACAAATCAAGTCAAATTCAAGTGACTTTTTAAATGCTGTCAGCTTCAAAGTCTTGCTCCTCAAAGTCTTTGATGATATCTGTTTGATTACATTGATTCCCATCTTTGTACTGCTTTTGGTCTTTATTGCTCTCACATTGTCTGTTGTCCTTTTACTGATTGTCAGCTGAGGATGGCCCTTCCCCCCAGTATATACTCATATTTAGAAGTTTTACATCATTTCTGTCAGATTTTGGTTCCCAAGCTAGATTCATCTGCAGAGTGAACTCTCTGACCCTTGTCATATTTTTCAATATCTAATTTATTTTCAAAACCCCCAATCTTTACAGCAAATATAAAATTTTAAAATCTCATGCCAGTTGAGAAAACTTTCATTAAGTAAACTAATTGCAACATAGTGGAATTTTACCTGCCACAGTACCTGGAGCATTAATTCCAGAAAAAAAAAGTGGTAATTTTTTGTTTGCCAGTGTTTATGACAGTGTTTATTGCCTCGTTTTTAAGTAAATAAAAGTTGGTAAGTTTTTAAAATGAAAATTTAAAGTAAAATATCAAAGTAAAGAAAGAGTGAGCAATGAAACATAGATAAGAAAATGAACAAAAATGAATACAAAGGAGAAGGGAGTAAATAGCCTTTCGAAAGGGAGCATATTGTCTTAGGAAGTGGTGTAACAGAAATGGGAGTGAGGACAGGACAGGTGCAGCAGATCCCAATACTCTTGAGTCAAGCACAGGCAACAGATGTGTTCACTAATAAAAACTGAGAAGTTCTGAATATTTTTGAAAATAAGGCTTGTGCCTAAGGGCCTACTTTTGATATGCTCAGGGGATTTGGAACCCCATCTCAAACTGTTCACGTGTAGGTGTGTAAGCCAAATGTTTTCCTTTCATGAATTGCTCTGATAGGGGAGGAAAGGCAGAGAAGATGTGAGTGAACAAAGTCAGCTTTGTGACTATTGAGCATTGTTTTCTAGGAAACAGAGCACTTGCAGAGCTTCGTTGTTGCTGGGTCACTACTGCTGCAGGTCAGAGCAAACCCACATTTTTACACTCTGTCATAAATTTTAATTTTCCAGAACTTGTTTGATATAGGTGGGAGCTTCAGAATTTTGAGTGCAGATGAATTATAGGAACGAAGGTAAAAAGGGGCAAAATGTTCACTACTGAATTACTCTGTGGAACAGTGTTTCTTTTCTAATAATACTGGCTTTTAAAAAGAAGAGAATGTGTTAAAAAAACCATTATTTTTCAATGTCTTGATGTGTGTGATGAAACTTGAAAACCATTAGACTAAAGTGCTAAAGAAATTAAAAATTAAAGATGACATTCCATCTTTAAGCTATCACTAATAGAAAGTAGTGCATTGTAATGAAACAGGGAAAATGTGTGAATAAAATGTTGTGTTTTCTGGATTTCATGGTTTTTCTATCCTGTGTCTTGTAATCTAGAGCATTATTTGACTATATATCAAAATTTCCAGTTCATGAACAAGCCTTTGTTAGGAACATATACAAGGTACGAGCTTTTGACAATGCAAAACTTAATGATCCACGGCAAGAAAAGTGAGGGAAAGCAGCAATAACACATGGCAGTGAATTTACTTATTTCTTCATTGTAAAGATAATCATGGTTCTGATGCAGTGAAACAAGATGATGTTGAGATTCTGTGGTTAATGGGGGCTGTATAAAACTGAAGTAGATGGAAGAGAACAGATGGAAACTTGAGGAGGGGAAACAGCCTGTCCAGAGCTCTGCTTGCTGCTGTTTGAAATCCGTAAGGTTTGATGCTGTATATAGATATAATTTCCTTGGGTTTCCAGGTAACTTGCATGCTATAAATAATATTTACCATGTTGTAATTATGACAGGAAAAGTACTGCTTATAATCAGACAGTACTAAAGGTTGGAAAAGACCTGTAAGGTTGAGTCCACCTGTTAACCCAGCACTTCCATGTTTGCCACTAAACCATGTCTCCAAGTGCCACATCTCTATGCTTTCTGAACACTTTCAGGGGTGGTGATACTTAGAGAATCATAGGATAATTTGGTCTGAAAAAGCCTTCGAACCTCACTGACCCAGTTGAATCTTCAAAGCCTCTGAACAACAGAATAAACAACCTTTCAGGGCAGCCCGTTCCACTGCTGGACTGTCCTTACAGGGAAAGGTTTTTACTGTAAATCCAGACTGAACCCCTCTTATTTCACCTTAGGGCCATTGTCTTTTGTGCCGTCATGCTCTGCTGTGAAGATTCTGACTTCATCTCCTCAGTGACCCTCGTCATTGGTGCTAGGGGACTGTCGATAGGTGCCCTCAAAGTTTTCTGTTTTCCAGGCTGAACATGCCTTGTTCCTTCAGCCTGTCCTCACGGGGCTGGTGCTCCTGACCCCAATCAGCCTTGAACCCCACTGCTGAAACTGGCCTTTGACGGGTGAGGGTCAAGGTATTCCAGGTGTGGTCTGGTGAGTGCTGAGAGAGGGATCATCCCTTCTCTGTGCTGGCCATGGTCCTGTCCACACGGCCGAGGAAGCTGCTGGCTTTTATTGTCAAGGCACTCTGCTGGCACACATTGGGCTCAGCATACACCAGTGCTTTCCACCAGGCTGCTTCCCAGTCAGGCCCAGCCTGTACTGTGTATGCCTTCCCAGGTGCAGTATGGGGCTTTTGTCCGTGTTGAATTTCAGGAGATTCCTGCTGGTTCTGTCTGAAGACAGGTGCAAGATTTGCCTTTCTCCAGTTCTTAGGGGCCTGTCCTGCTCTGTTCAAAGGTGCCCCTTACAAGGGCAGCAGCCAGTGCTGTGAGCAGCCTTGGGTACAGCCTGTCAGGTCCCATGGAAAACTGTGGGCTGAGATACCTGAGTCAATCCTCATCCACTGCTGGTCACCTCCTTCTCCAGCCCTGCCTTTCAGTGCTGAGGCCTGGGGGACGTTTTTGGTGAAGGCGGGACCAAGAAGGCAGGGGAGTACGTCAGCGTTACCTGTGCCCACGGTCACTGCCTCCTGCCTCTGATGCTGTGTTCTCTGAAAATTAGGTAATTATTTTTAAACATTTTAATTAAAATCATGGGCACTTTAAACTAAAAACAAAGGTCAAGGTCTTCCTGGCCTGATATCTTGTTTGTGTTGTTGGGTGTTCAGCCCTACTTCAGAGGATGGAGACTGACATGAACAATCGTGGGATAATCTGTCCACAAGGAAACTTTCAACTGCTTTAGAGACCCTTTTCTCCTGTGATGGCAGGAGGATTTTTATCCTTGATGTCCTTTGGACTATTTTTTCGTGTCCTTCTTGACAGAGGTAATGTATTCAAGGGGAGTATATGTCATTAATTTACAGTGATGGCAATGTAAATGGCAGTATATTAATATTTTTCATATTCTGTATTCCCTTCTCAATACATCATGGCATCTAGTTCACTTTTTTTGACCCCTCATGTGTATTGAGCAAATGTCTTCATTGAAGTGCCTGTGATGAATCTTGCATCTTTTTTCCTGAGAGGTTATAACTAATTCAGAACCCATCAGTATGTACAAGTGGCTTTAAATTTGTTCCTTCTAGTGTACCCTACTCTGCACTTTTTTCACAGTGAATTTCATCTGCTGTCAGGTTGTCCAATTACCTAGTTTTTTAAAGGTCCTTCTGGAGTTCCTCACAATCCTTTGTAGTCTTCGCTACTCTAAATAGTGCTCCGTAGTCAGCAAATTTCACATTCTTATTACTTATAGCATGTCAGCTTTCAGTTATTAGTAAATATGAATAGCTATGCCTTTCATAGTATTGATCCTTTGGACATGCTTTCTTCCTGCACTTACTTTTTCCTCCTTGTTCCTATTTCCAATCATTTAGTTAGTCTTTCAGTCTGCGGCAGGAACGCACCTGTAAATGACTGGTTCACACTGTGAATACTCACACAGACTCATAGTAGCTACTAGGGCTGGTCTCCAAGGTGACCTCGATGAAGTGAAGTTGCCTTTGAGACCATAACATGATCTTGAGGTTCTCCGAATTCCCTTGGAGATCTTTCCCACCCCTCCAGAATATTTGACTGTCATGACTGCCCATCCAAGTTTTCTAAGTAAATTAATCCAAAAAACCTTCTAGAAAATCTGTATAATGTTCCTTTGCTCTCTCTTTTCTTCACTCAGACTGTTATGGATGGGTTCTTGAGGCACTCCTGGTGGGATGAGGACACCCTTGTCCTGAGGAATTCTGCTGCACTCCGTATGTTTTGTGACTCATGGCTTGTGTTGTAGATAGTAACCAATGCTCTTTCTGGTTGAAGAGTGAAAATTGTGTGCCTCTAATTACATGAAATGAGCACAACTTCTCACCTTTATCCTTGATGCTGGGAATACAATAATGCAGTTTTGTTAGTAGCTCCAATCTCTTGATCCTTGCTTGTTTCAGAACTTGCTCAGTGTTTCATAGCCCACCTTTGGCATTGGAAACTGCTAAGCATAAGATACTGTTTAGAGAACATTTATTGTGAAAACCTGATGAGGTTTTGGACACAAAAGGTTTACAATGGTTCAAGGTTATTCTGAGCAAGTAATTGCACAAGAGGTCTGTTGAGAGTAACAGAGGCAAACAGCATCAAGAACAGAATATTCCATCAACTGGAAATAACCATGATGGGGTGAGGACTTTGAAAAGAGGAGGTGTCATATCTTCATGCTCAGTTCTGGCTTTGGTAGAAATTTAGCACTGAGGATGTGGTTGAAAACATTTAAGAGCTCACCCTGCTTCTGCACCAGCCCCGCTACTCTTACATTCTTCGAAGTAATAAAAATACTAATCCAAACTTCATGCAGTATGTGGAGCATATAGTATTGGAATGTTCAAAATGGGATCTTCTGCTTCTACTTGACCTTCGAATACTGTCTCTGTTTCTGCTGTGAGAGCATATGATGACAGATGGGGTATAAGTGGGGTCAAATTTGCAAAAGGTTTTGAAACTGAGGAGAGCTCTTTGTCCTGAGGGGAGTAGACAGTTGAATTTATCAAATTTTACCCTCTTTAATCATCCTGTCTCTGACAACACCAGTATGATGGAGAGTTGCCCATTTCAAGTATTATTAATTGTGATGAATAGTGATTCCAAGAAAAATTCTATCTTCCTGACCAATTGCTTTGTTTAACTCAGCTGTTGATACCCAGGTGGCCTAATAGGCACAGAGGTCTTGCTGGAAGCTGTACTTCCAGAACCTCTTAGTCGTATGGTGTAGTTGACTGTTTGAGGGACTCTGTTCACCCTTGTAGTCTCAGTTTTTACATTTTATATGAGGAAGTTTTGATTTGCCTATTGGCTTCTTATTACTTTTTATTTTTGTGCTTTATTATTTAGCCATGCTTTATATATATATATATATATGAACTTCCCATGATGCTAATAAGGCATCTTTTAGTAGATTTCTGTAGATTTTAATGTCCTAACTCTACCCTTTACGCTCTATACCTAATTTACCCCCTCTTCTTTTTCAAGTTTAATGCACTGTCTCTTTATGTGATGACCCCGGGAGGGATCCTTTTTAATTACACTTTGAGCACTGCTACTCACTTCCTGAACCAGTTCCGTTATTGCAGGAAACATGTATTTTGTGACTTCTGTGAGCTCCCCAGTGAGTTTCCACGGAAAGAAAGAAGTATTGAGAGTATTTTTCTTCACTCTCTAACCCATTGTGACACTGGGGCCAGTTGGCAGTTGCGTAGCTGAGAGTGTCTGTTGTCTCTATTGCAGCTGATGCTGTTTGTGGGCACCCATGGCTGCCAAACACATCTGAAGTGCTGCTCTGGCTCCCCCTCCGGATCAAAGGGGAGTGCAGGGCCAGTATTTCCCCACATCAGCAAATAATAGCTTTAGTCTTCTTGTCTACATGGGGAGGACAAGATGTGAAGCTGGAGTCACAGTGCTCTTACTCTTTTTATCAAGCTCAGTTTTTTAGCCTCTGGTGCTCAGAAAAGAGGGAAGGTTTAGTGCTCAAGGCTCCGCTGCCAAATCTTCCTTCTGCTCTGCATCAGGGCAGGCTCCTGTCAAGCTGGGGCTCTTGTGCAAGTAGAAGAGGATTGTTTACAGATCTGCTGTAAAGATTTACAGAGGGATTTCAAATACAGATTTCTTCATTTCCTGTGCCTGACCTGGTGGTGTGTCAAATGAGAAGATACTCTTGAATCCACGAAAGTCCCAAATTTATGAAGAATGTTTCATGCCACCTACACATATTTTTGTCCCTATATAAGAGGCCAGTGAGGCCCTTTCTTTCTGAAAAGGTTCTTTACTACTTACCTCAATTTTTTTGGAGTGTGATCACCCTGATAAAATGCATTGCTTTCTCCTGTCGCTGGTACATTGCAATAAACTCTTGTTTGTTGCAGTAGTTACTGATGCTTACTTGGGTTTCTGATCCTGTGGTGCAATCAGAAGTTTAAGAAAGATGGTGGTCCCTAGGTCAGTTGGGCAGTGTGAGTCTTCAGTGCCAAAACAGCACAATGTATCAGCAGATGAATTTCTTAATTCTTCATAACACCATTGCTAGCCCCTTCTTCCTAAATCTCAGTGCTATACAATGGTATTTATTAGGTCAGATGATGTACTTTGCTCCAAAACATTAATATGGGAAAAAATGAACAATTGTGATTAAAATTGATTTTTTCCCTTTAGGAAGTTAGAATAAAAAATGGTTACCTGCTCATTTATGAAACAGATTTATTCTGTTGACATGGAGGCTTGTTTGAAATGTAATTGAATTTCTGTTACCTAATGGAAAGTGACAGTTAACAGTATTTATTTTCCATTTGTGTCTCAGTAGATAACATAACACAATTTTGATTTGTAGTTAGCTTTGGAATCTGAGATTGTTCTATCTCTGTAATTGAAAAGATGGGAGCGCGATGGCCTATTACAATTCTGGTTTTGTTTTTTTACACCAGGAGAGGCAACATTAATGCAGTAAACAGCATCTATTCCAGCTTAATAGTTGTACTGAGATGTTATTTTTGCATCCTGCCTTTCTCATTAGAAACTGCCACATCATGATCTGGATTGATAATTCTTCCATTTAGACACTCTCTGCAGCAGCTGATTTCTATGAGCAAATGCCTCCCTTTCCTTGCCCACCTCAAAATAACTTTCTTACCTTTCAGCCAGAACACTTTCCTTAGCCATAAAATTACAGTTACATTTTTCATAATTTTTTTTTCACAATTTATTTTCATGGCATGTATCTTGATCCCTTTGTATGGAAGGTGCTATGGCTGCACACACAGGGAACAGCCCCAGGGTCAGGCGCAGCCAGCTCAGGTTCATGAGAGGCAGGTCCTGCTTGACCTGCCTGGTCTCCTTCTGGGACAAGGTGCCCCACTTAGCAGATAAAGTGAAGGGCTCTGCTTGTTGTCTGGCTGGACTTTTGAAGTCTTGACACCATTTCTCATGGCATTCTCCTGGGAAAGGTGGTTGCTCATGGCTTGGGCAGGTGCCATGTTCCCTGGTGGAGAACTAGCTGGATGGCCAGGCCAGGGAGTGGTGGTGAGTGGAGTGACATTTGAGAGTGTCTGTCTCTGACTGAAAAGATGGGGGCACGATGTCCTAATACCCTTCTGTTTTGGTCTGGTGGTTGTCCCCCTGCACTCAGCACTGGAGAGGCTGCACCCTGAATCCTGTGTTCAGTTTTGGGGCTCTCACAGTAAGAAAGACATTGAGGGGCTGATGTGTGTTCAGAGAGCAGCCGAGAGGCAGCAAAGCTGGGCAGGATCTGGAGCACAGGTCCTGTGAGGAGCAGCTGAGGAAACTGGGGGTGCTTAGCATGGAGAAAAGGAGGTTCAGGAGGGACCTTATCACTCTCTATTCCTTACCTGAAAGGAGGTGATAGCGGGCGGGATTCAGTCTTTTCTCCCAGGTAACAAGCAACAGGACAAGAGAAAAACCCCTCAAGTTGCACCAGGGAAGCTGAGACTGGATATTAGATATAATTTCTTCACTGAAAGAATGGTCAGGCATTGGATCAGACTGTCCAGGGAAGTGGTGGAATCCCTGTCTCTGGAAGAGATCTAGAGGTGGCTATGGCACTTGGGGATGTGTTCGCTGGTGAGGAGCGCAGTGGTGCTGGGCTGACAGACTCGATGGTCTTACAGGTCTTTTCCAACCTTAATTCTCTGATTCTATGAAAGCCATTGCTTCATTGTTAGTGTTAAAAGCCCTAGGTAACAACTTGGTTCTTATATTGTTATGTGCCTTATGCTGCAATTTCCCTGCTGCTTTTTGGAATTCTGCTTGAGCCAAAATGATCAGGCAGCCCTTTGGACAAAGGAAATTATTTCTCTTTGAAGGCAGAGTCTGCCCATTCCTACTGGTACCCTTAAGTCTGGTTACACTGAAGGAGAAACAATTTTGGAGAGGCATTTGTCTGTTCTTTTGTCATGGTTAAACCTTCATTCTCAAGGCCTGGTCACCATTTACTTGCCTTTTAACTTGCACAGTTTAACCGACTGCCTCAGTGAGGAAGTCCAAAGTGAATGTTATGCGCCATGACCACACGTTGAGGAGAAGCCTGTTTTCTCCAAAGTGCAGTAGAATAGTAAAGAAGATTAAATGTTTGATCTCAGGTGGTACAAGATGGAGCTTCTTCAAGACAAGTAGTTGACTGTCACAGTACGGCCTCCATTCATCCAACCTGCTTTCCAGATGGGCCAGAGGTGGGACACTAACAACCATATTGGTTTGTGAGCTTCCACTGCCAGTTTTGCTACACTATTTTATATTAGTAGGTTTTAAAGCAGTAGTTGTGCACTGTCCTATTACAGCATTTGGGAAGGGGTATGATTCAGATCATATTTTTGGTATACTCAAGTGTTATGTGCTCATGAATTCAAGCTTTTTATAGCATATCAGATGTAACAACTATTAATTATTCTACCACCAGCTTTTTTTCTTTGAGCTGATGAATAAATTAAGAAGTCGGGTTTTTATGAGTCTTCAGTCTTAAGTTGATTCAGGAACAGAAAATAGGAACATGGTACTGTGGTTTCTAAAATGGAAACTGAGTAGAGCTTATATCTATCAGTAGCATGCTATCAAGAAGAATTGTTTCATTTGGATTATTTTAAGGAATTGTGTGCGTTAAACCACAGAAAATGGATAGGGATTTTTGGAAATCCACAAATAGTTCCTGAAAATAGAGAAGCAGTATGCTTTATAGCTCCTATCTTTAGGTTTTTAAGTTTTAATTCAAAGAAAAATCTGTATATTTTCAAAATGTACTTCATGAAAACCTCAGTGATTTCTGATACGAGCTTTGTAGAAACTGAATTTATTTATTCAATAAATAGATGAAATTGTAAATAATAACAGTGCATAAGATACCCTAAATTGACAGAACCCCAAATTAAAGTGAGCATGAGACTTGCTGCATTGAATATGAACAAAAAGCAGTTCAATAAGAAGCATGAAATATGTTGTATTTTCAAATCAACCTAGAGCTGTTCTGCAGTCCTCACAACCACAGATTTTATTCTTGTCCTTTGGTTGACCTAAAATAGTAATAATTTTCAGACTTCCCCTGATTTAAGACTTACTAATGAACAATTATTTCATAAACCATTTTAATCATGCTATTTAATGTGTAAATATGCATTTTCAGGTGATGGATATCCAAGCCTGTAATGGCTAAATATTCCAAGACATTTTTATCAGACCTGGAGTGGACAGTTCACTGGGTATTTCCATGTATACTAATTTACATATGCAAAAATATGTGAATGCATACAGAGGTACACATATAAATGTGTATGTGTGCATGAATAAATCAGGGAGTCTGTTGGACATTAGTTTTCAAACGCAGATGACAACCAACTCAGGAGCACATATATTTTCAGAGGTATAGCATGGTTGCCATAGGGGTGAGAGTGCTTTTTAGCAGACACAAATGCTTGATGTTCACTACTGTTTTGTACTGAAAGCATTAAAGTTAATGCACAATGGAATTTGTAAACTTTGAAGGTTTAGAGGATTGCCACTTATTTTTTTCTCTCCAGATGCATAGATACTCAGCAGTGCGTGGCAGACAAGGTTTTTCTGTATTTGTTCTTTTTTAACCCTAAATTATTACACTGTGCTGACCTTTGTTGACCTTTCCTACATGACATATTCTGATTATTGAATCTGGGAGAAAATTTGAACTAATGTTGTTATAGCTGGAAGATAAACCAAAGTAATTAACAGAGCATTTTGTGAAACAAGCAATCTTTTGCTGGAAGACTGGCATTTGAGTAGGCTTTATGTGGAAAACTTGTGTGTGAAATACACAGCAGTGCCCAATGTGAGAAGGAACTAGGGGGTGTATGTATGCTTTTTTGTCAGTTGTTTATGTTTAATTGGGATGCTCCTGCAGGAAGTGTGTTGATCTCTTTTGATAAATCTGTGAAACAGAAGTTTTGGGCATAAATGTGTGCTTCAAAATAGCTGTATAGCAGAAATGTATGTTTTAGAAGTAAGTACATTTATGGAAAGACTTCCAATAGAGAGAAATTAAAAAGCTGTAATCACATGGTTTTGAGCAGAGATTAATGGTAGAAGCTGTAGGAAATGATGGTATGAGAAAACCCTGGGGTCATTCCTTACTCACCTTTCTTCCATCATCTAAGAATGGTGAGAGGAGGGAAGCATCCTACTGGAATTAGTGTATTTATCGAAATATTTATTCATCACTGTACAATTTGACGTGTCTGTATGCTAATGGTTTTATTTTTATATTGCAGTTATCAAGGAGGGAAGTGTAATTATTCCTGTTTTAAAGGACAATGACTTGTGCAGGACATCAGAAACAGAAGCCTGTTACTGAATCCTTGTGCTCACAGCTGGTATGGTTTTATTCTGGGACATAAACATTTCCAGTAAAATTTAATAAATATAAAATAGCTAAAGTTAGCACGTACAGTGCATGTATTTTGTACCTCAAGCAATGAAGGCGTAGGCCTTGGTTTCCCGGATTGTAGTAATTGCTGCTTAGCTGAAGAGAAGGGTACGTGGTGTACACGGACATCTTTGAGGAGTTCTTGCGGTAGGATGGATAGCACTGGAAACCTTTTATGGCTCAAGATCTTCCTAGAGGATGCTGAACTCCTTTTCTTGCACTCGTCTGTGGCTCTCTGCTGGGTGTTCTCTTGTGTGCTGCGTTTTCAGGGAATTAGTCATGGTGAAAGTGGCTCAATCAGTGACATGGGTTGAATGGCATTAATAAAGTTTTGAATTATATCTGGTTTACCTATTAAATTGAGACTATTATCTATACTGTATCCACCATAGACGGAAAAAACACTACATATGGATGAACTGAAAGTGCTCATTGGCCTGTGAATATATTGTCCCCAGAGATGTTACAAATCCACAGGATGTCCCTGAGTGCAGGATTTTGTACTTGGGCTTGTGAGTAGGTTGTAAAATCAGAGGTAGAAGGACTCCTTTTGATGAAAATATTGGTGAGGCTTGTGTATATTATTCCTTCTAGCAGGTATGTGGGATCTATTGCATTTTGGACACATACACCTGATGTAGAATGTGTCCAGAATGTGGCCACTAGTTAAAATACCAGTCCCTTTCACTTCTGTGAAAAAAACCTTCTTTGTCAGTTGATGGTGTTTTTAGGAGTCAGATGAACTGGGCTGCAGATGAGCTCATGTGAGATGATGCCAAGTCCCCAGCCCAGGGATACATCCCAGTCTGGCCATGGCGAGGTGCAGCTCTCGTAGTTCTAAGGCGCTTTCTCACTTGTCTGCCTCCTGTACTGTCTCTCCCTCCTGACCCACCTCACACATCACTGAAGGCAAAGAAACTGAAGTAGAAGGGCATAAACTCAGAGGTTGGAGTGGATTTGTTCCCTCCTTCCCATTCTATTCCTGTCTACAAAAGTGGAGGCTACCGTCCTTCCCGCTTCCCTCATCTTCACTGCAAAAAGACAAGGGGTAATGTTTGTAAACTGAAAGATGGGAGATTCAGACTGGATGTAAGGAAAAAAAAATTATACTGGGTGTGGTGAAACACTGGAACAGGTTGTCTTAAGGGGTAGCGAATATCCCACCTGGAAACATTCCAGGTCAGGTTGGATGGGGCTCTGAGCAACGTGATCTAGTTCAAAATGCCGCTGCTCGTTGCAGGGAGGTTGAATCTGTGTTTCTGTATAAGCATGCACGCTCCCAACGGTTGTGCTTTTGTGTTGTCCTAGAAGTCCCTCAGCTTACATGCTTGAAAAAATTGGTGATGGGGAGTCCTGTCTGAGGTCTTGCCTACTAAAACCTCTGCCCTTCCATTTGTAAGCTACATACATGGATGTGCATGAAGGGAATGAAAGTTTGTGGAAAGATTTACTAGACATGTTGTTAATAGTAAATGCTCATACATATAAATGCATTTTATTGCAGAGGTTTCAGTGAATACTGTGTGCAGATACGCTTTGAAACACAGTGGTAAGCCATCTTCTGACAGGGCCTGAGGTTTCTACATACATTACATTTGTTCTCTGAAATGTTTATTGTAAGCTCAGCAGCATTAAAAGTAGTGGTGGATTGTAGCTCCAGCTTTGATGTGCTGTGCTGAGCTACAAAGAGGTTTGCAGAGGGAGACTTCACTTAACTACACTCAGACTGGAAAGCAAACTGGTGCTCTCCCAGGTGTTGGATCCAGATCAGCAAGAGTTTCACAGCAGAAATGAGGAACTAAGGAGCGGAAGACTCTTTTAAAAAAACCCACAGTGCAAACCCCAAACAAACAAAAAGCTTGTTTGTGGACATCGCTGTTGGATACTCATCTAAACAGATGGTTTTGAAAACTAGAGAATTTATGCAGAGGAACTGAAAAAAATCTGGGGGAGTGTTAGTAGTAGTAATATAATTGCGGGGAATTCTAAGTTGCTGCATTCAAACTCTTCTTTTAGTGCCTTTCAGTGAACTTTCTGGTGGTTTAAAAAGGATGTCACATGTATCTTAGCCCAAACAGCCCTTTTTTACATATCTGCAATGCTTTTGAAATACTTCCTCTACCAATTCCCATATCAACTACGTGTACTAAAATGTCCTTAATTTTCTACTGAAATCCAAAATTACATATTTGGTGTTTTCCTAATAGCTATAGAATGCTAAGAATTGCATCTAGGATTGATACATACTTCAGATTTTTTATATTAAGGGTTTACGTACTGTAACTTGCTTAACACAAGCTTTACAAGGCACAATATGGAGTTTAGTGGCCCAGCACAGACTTTTGTAGAGCAGAGGTATTGTCTGTCTAATAATTTTTATATTTAAAAAATCATATTTTTTAATTTCATGACTGCATTGTGATTGTAGGAGGGACTCTGATAACTAAAGTACAGGGAATTTCGTTTAGGCTTGTAAAACTTTTGATTGTAACAGCATGGAGTATTGTTTGCCAAACCTCACCTATAGCTACAATGACATGTCTTGATAGGACAAAAAGTAAGAATTGCCAGCAATCACTTTTCTTTCAGTTAGGAAAGCAGAGATTTGGTTGAAGACATGTATTTTTCTTTAAGACCACTGGTGCCTCAAACTGTGAAAATGGCAAAACATTTCTGATAGCTTTTTTTACTATACCATTTAATATAGTTTTTTTCAGTACAGGAATATAAGCAAAAAAGAATACTGAGAAAAAGCATACTAGAATAATGTGATTTAAACTTTGACAGTGTACCATCATTTGTAGCTGATAATGCTAATGAAAATTTTGGAGACACTATTCTGCCTATAGAATAATGGAAAATGAGAATATATTCTTGCGGCTAATTGCGATGCTTTTAATTCCGTGATTCCATATAACAGAAGAGAGTACACTGCATGTCATTCACCAGCTGCTTTTAAAAGTGTGTATGAACAATTTCCAATTGCTTTTCTGCGTGTGACAACAGAGTTTTAAAATTGCAGGAGATATGTTGGTTTGCCAGCCTTTAAGTGAGGGGTAGCTTGGATCAAAGAGCTGAGGAAAGATACTTGGCTATAACTGCCTCTGTTATTTGAAAACATATCATTGCAAAACAAAATGATGGAAAGGGGTTTTAATTCAGTAGCTTACACAAGGCAGCTCTCTAATACCTGTGTCACAGTTTGATGCTGGCAAACAGAACTACCTTAAATTAATCAGATAACTTTCTGGAAAATATGTGAAATATTTCTAAATATTATTAGCAGTGAAATTTGACAGAAATTTGAATTTGTTTGAATGAAAAAAAGCTTTGTACTGACACTTTCAGTAGTTGTGTCCGTACTTCGAGACATGATATCAAGGAACAGTTCAGTCTTCAGATCCTGTGTCTCTCAAGTTCTTACAAATTATGGAGAGTATTTTGTCAGCAAATTCGGCATTGAGTAATACATATCCAGCGTGTTGGGAGACTTGAACAGATGACAAAGGAACGGTAAATGCTCTTCCAGTAAGAACTACCTTAAGATTAAAATGCTTGTCTGTGAAGGGATTTAGGAATTGACCGAAATGAGAGAGAGGCATTAAAATTTATAATAATTGCCATTTGAAAGAATAAATCAAAGGTTATTAGAATTGAATTCTTCTTTCGAAAGTAGTAGAGTGGACAGTAAGATTAAAGTGACCATGCCCATTGTTGCAGCTGGAGGGTAGCCTGGTAATGCAGGATGCGGGGGGGATGGCCACCAGGAAGCTCCACATGTGCCTTGACATCAGTGTGCCACAGGTGCTGGTGTGGCCTGTTCAGTGTGCCTGGCTGAAGTAACAATGCCAGTTGTGGTTGTTTGAGGTTAGTGCAAAATGGGTTGTCGTGTTGCTGCCAGGTGGATGTCAGATAATCTCTTAACAATGCCCTGTAATATTTTCTCACTGAGTAAAGTTAAATTTGAAAGACTCTTAGAAATTATTCTGCTGGGTGAGGAGTCAGTATTGAGGAGTTTCATATTCGTCTGTTTTCAATGGCTTCTGTGTACTGATGAATGGGATGTGTTGCTTCCAGCTTCAGATTAACTACGGCAGCTGAATGTTGTTTGTGATAACTACTCTTTCTATCTAGGGAGGCAGGCAAAAAACCAGAAAAGCCTGTTGACAGGCAGCTGAACTACATTTTACCAGCAGTGCAATGTCTGCTCCCTGTCTGCCTTGGTCCTCTGTAAGTAGCACCTGACCATTAGTTTCCATTGACTTCCTCCTTTCGTCCCTTGCTGTATCCCTCATCTTTC
>JAOXXN010000471.1:54116797-54130817 GCA_026770055.1 Myrmophylax atrothorax
TAAGTACAGGGAGCCAAAAGCCAGACCTGGGCTTCTAAAAGTTCCAGTGGAGGTCATGTATGAGTAGGGTGGTTAGATGCTGCCCGTGCTCTTTGGTCCTGTCTGGTTATTTGTGCACTCTTCAGCTAGTCCTACAGGTGTATAGCCATAAGAATAGCTTATGAGAAGCTGGTGTAACTGGTCTGGTGGTGGGAGAAGGATCACTGTCTGTTGTAAAATCTCTAGTTTTCAGGAGCTTCTGCTGTAAACTGTCTTTCCTAATCCTCTTTATTGTACAGATTACTAAAGTGTAGATAAGGAGTGGCGTTTTAAAAGCAGAAGTTACTGTTTGGCCTTTTCCCCCCCCAGTGAAGAAGTTAGTTCAAATCCAGGAACATATTCTGCTTTTAGAACATATATTTGGGGGGGAGGGGGGAGGGGGGGAAGTGAGATCTGTCCAGGTTTGGTTACACAGAAGAACTTTTGGGATTACCTTCATTACCTTTCAATTTTGAGTTACTTAGCTGTGTATGAGTTTGTGTTTCTGTACGTGTAGCAGTGTACAATATTACAGTGTTAAATGCATAACTATGAAGAACATGTCCCAATATAATGCTGTTCAATTTTTTAATGAAGTGTTTTCAGCACTTAAAGTAAGTGGTGCATTTCTTATGAAATTTTAATGGAACCACAGCACCACAAGCCTTTGCTGAGACAGAAGCAGGAGTCTTTTCCGTAGCAGATCTGTTGTGTGAAATTAAAAAGGTTTTATAGAACAGGGCAGTTCAGTAATGCTTAGGTGTCAGCTTAATACAACAGGCTGATCCCATAGGTCAGTTGGTATCAGGCCATTTAAGTATTCAAAGTTGACTTGCATTTTGGGATAACAGTGTCTTGTTGGTGCTTTGACAACAGATTTCTTCCCCTTAAGAAAAACCACCATTGGTGAATATGAATATGAATATACCAGGATATTTGTTATAAATGGCATAGATACACAAATTTAAAAAAGAATAAAAGTGGACTAGGATTCTTCCAGAAAATATTTTTCATTCTGAGAAGAACCCACATTTGTTTTCCTTTAGGGAAAAAATAACTTTTTTATTTTAATCAAAGTGGATTTGCTCATTCATTTGTCTGTTCCAAAACTCTTGACCTGAGCTGTGCAGTCCTGAGATTCAGAACAGCCTACAATATTAATGAAGGAAAACCTTGGAAAATGTTCAAACAGTGAAAGTGCATGAATTAAGCTTATTGTGGAGAGTTTTAGGGACGCATGTTATGTGTGTAAAAGTATTGATTACTCATTAAAGCTTCACAAGTCAGTACTATTCATTGAGCAGAAGTTGTATTTTAGTTTTATTTTGAACCTACATTGAGAAACAAAGGGCACATCATGTAGTGATTGCTTTATTTCCTAGCCAGGTGGACTTGATCTTGTGAGATATTTAGCACCTACCCATCCCATTGATCTTATGGGTGACAAACATGCTTCATGAAATTGCTAGCAATTGAAAGGGTATGCTATGTTCTTGCAGTTACTTATACTGAAGTCAATGGGATCTTCTGGGTTCTCAGTATATTTTGAAATCATCTTGCATCTTCAGATTTCTAAATAAAAATTTTCAAAAGAACCTTGGCTCCATGACTCTGTCAGGTCAGAGCCCAAATCTGCTATTCCTTTCTCAGCAGCTTTGAGGATCCTTTAGTTTTTTTTCTTCATTATTTGCTTTTCTCAGTTTCTGGTGAGATCAGCCAGTGGCACCCAAACCATTACAAGATGAAAGATACAAGGATCCATCCACCCTTTGTAGGACTGTGCCTCTCAGTTCTGTTATTTCCTTGCTCTTTCATTTCACTTTTCATGTTTGTCCATGTACAGCAATCTTACTTGTCACTGCATGTTCATAAAACAGTCAGTGTGTCACTTAAAGTGCCCTCTATCATGATCTAATTCTCAAATACCAAAAATAATAATTCATGAGACTGTTTTTAAGTATAAACAGCAGTTCTGTTAATAAAGTGACTAGAGATTGATTTAAATCTTTTTCTTACCATACACTGCTCCTATTTCTTCTCAAATATTAGGTCATTTTTGCTTTAGGTAACTGCTTGGAATTCCAGCTGAATACCAGAATGTAGCTGAATAACACAAATGAACATATATTCCTTGATATCAGGATGTAAAATTCCACAAGTGAGAGTAGACTTTTGAAGATAAACCTGTGCCCCAGTACCATCAGAGTTGTGAAATACTAATTATCTCTGTGTGCATGGGCAGGTCAGGTATCTGTGCATGCACATCTGGTATTTGCATGCCTAAGTTAGGCTCGCCCAGTTGCACATGCCTGACTTGGAAAATCTGCCCTGTAGTTATTAGAAGATGTCATACATTTTTCTGGCATGTTATGCAATGCAGGGGGATGAACTCTTCCCCCCACCACCCAAGACACAAGCACAGACACACATGCGCTCCAGAGGTTTGTGTCCCTGTAGGAGAAGTGCTTTATTTTCTTTGTAGGTGTTTTCTGTCTGGGGAGGGACAGGAGATTGAGAGCAGGTGTGAGAAATCAGGTACATTTTGGCTCCCTTTACCACAGACACAAGAAACAGATGGCTTAGGTTGGTGCTTGCTGAACATATGGAGCTAACACACTACTTACCAAGCTAGAACCTCAGCTGCAGTAGCCAGTGCTTTCTGCTTGCCATTTAGCTGTGAATGCGTATTATGTATCAAGAATATTGCATCCTTTCTTCATTTGGTGGTGTTCAGTGCCCTTTTCCCTTTGGCTGTCTTTCCTCCTATATCTTACACTCTCTGCTGCAGTCTCCTTTTTTATTTTGTTCCTCATCTAAATGTATTCTCATTTTTTGACTTTAGGGATTGCATGGCAGTGTTGCTAATAAAAAGAAGCGTGTCTCAAGTTTGCATTCATGTCTGCTTCTAAGGCTAAAGGATGAAAAAAATATCAAGATATAAAAAGGATAACAAGCATACCTGCTAATATTTGGAACTTGGACACAGGTGTACAGAGTACAATAGATGGTATCAAAAATCTTCCTCTTAAAAATGTTACAAACTTTTAAACTTACCAGCCATTGGGGGAGAAGAAAAGTGAAAGACGTGAAAACATTCATAAAGCTAGTAAAATAAGAGTGATTTAAGCTGTGAACTCAAACTTATGATTAAATTCTTCTGTAAGTCCATGTCTGAAAATCTAAAGATTGGCAGGATTTTGAGGCCATCCCTTAGTGTCAATGGGAGTTCCTTGGCCCTCAGTATCACTTACTGTAAATCAGTCTGACTGATTGGAGTCTGAACCATGAGTATTAGTGCCTGAGGCACCCATTGATGAAAAACCTGGACTCTGTTATTACCAGCTGTTTCTCTGCTGAAATAATGCTGTGATTGGTATGTTGGTGCAAGGGATCAGGCAAGATGTTCTCCTGAGGTTCCGGCCTTTCTGCAATCCTTCAACGTTTGAAAGAGTTGCGAGTGAGTAGCAGAGGGGCCTCAGGCCATAGTGTAGAACTTCATGGGATGGATTTGGTCCTTGGGCCATATTTGCCTGTTTGTTTTTACTTTAAAGAAAAATCTCAGCAAATCTGGCCATCAATTAATGCCTTAAAATCAAATCAGAAAAAGCTGGCAAAGGAATGGTAAGGAAGTGAAGGTTTTGAGCCCAGCTCTTCTCCAGCAGTTCTAAATTTAGGAGCATTTCCCATGGGAAGGGCTGATGAGGGTACAGGAGCTGAGCTCATGGAGGACTCACTTTGTGGGTGCAGAACTGCACCCGTAAAATCCGTAACCACCGTTTGCTCCTGTGAGGGCTGCCTTGCCTGTACAGCTTTATCTCCGTGATTGTCAGAGTGGCCCTATATACTGTGCACATATGCTGGAGACCTGATTTATAATTAAGAGCAGCTGGCCATGCTGCTGTCCAAAATCATTTCCCCTAGTGAAGGATCAGTGGAGAAAAATGCAGACAGGTTTTAGCTTTTTGTTGAAAGAAAGAAGAGAAGCCTTCATGCTGCGCACGGCTGGGGTAAGTTTATTGCTTGCCTGAAGAACCAAGAACTGGGTTCCATTTCATGAGTCCCTCCTGTGCTGTACCTGTGGTGAAAAAAAGTAAGTTGCCTAAAGGCAGCTCATGGGTATTCCTCATATAATTATTTAATGTGTGGTGGGGACTGCTTCTTCTCTGGTAGACTTCAGAAATGCAAATAGCAGAAAGATGGTAAGGAACCATAAAATCAACAAAAAAAAAGGCTCCCCCCATCTCCCACTTTTACCTCCATTTCCCTAGATGTGTTTGGCACTTCTCTAGTGTATCTGGTAACTTAATAACCTGAGCATTATTTTAGTAATGCTGATGGAAGAAGGTTTTACATCAAGTCTGATCTAGCTAACTGGACTCAAATGGAGTCCATGCATAATGTTGCTTTTTAGTAAGTATAAGGAAAGTTAATCTCGTACTACATTTTTTCGCCCCTCAAATAGATATTTTTTAGAATGAGTAAAGCAGATAAAATAGTGAGATGTCTAAAAACATTTTTGGGTAGTCCACTTGGAACAGCTCCTGTTGCAGTGTTACCTCTCTGAGAGATGGTGGGAGTGCAAAGCCTGTCCTTTTCAGTGCTCTGCCCTTTTCTGGGTGTATTTAGGCAAACTTCCTTTTTGCGTTGCTGTCTCTGAAGCAGTGCAGAAGACATGGGAAGAGGATGAGGCTGGCAGAGTCCAGCTCCTCCAGAAGAGTCCTCTGGGGTACTGAATTTAGAGAAGAGCTGTGCTGGTGGTTGTTGCCCTTCTTTGCACCCTTGCCCACACATCCATTGCGTGATTGCTGTGATCCTGCAGACCACGCTCTTTGGCCTCCTGTTTCTTTCCTTAGCTAGCACAAAACCTGCCGCAGGGTTTACAAGCACAGGAGTGGCAGAGGAGAGCTCTTACTGCCATGGGGCTGGTGACTGCGTGGCTCCAAGGAAGCAGCAGCACGAGGCCTGTGGCCTTTAGTGGCTGGTGGAGGATGTGAGGGAACATCATAGGAGGGCAAGTACGTGACAAGCCTTTGACCTGAATGAAGATAATAAGCTACTTTTTAAGAGAAACCTTATGGACATATTCATAGGGAGTAGGAGGCAGCGTCTCTCTAATCAGAAATTCTGTGGAGTGTGTATTTCTGATAAGGAACTACAGGGTTTTGGAGAAAAGTGAAGAGGAATTATCTAATTGTCACTCTGTGACTTGTCTTGGACAGCAGCCTTTCATCTTCTTTTGAGGGCTTTTACTCAGAGTAAATGCTATTGCAAGTGAGATGTGATTGTTAACCAGGCATATCCTGTGCCCTCTTAACACAGTGATACCATCAAGGATAATAGAGTTGACCAGTTTCTGTCTTTGTGGACTGGACTTCCAAACAGGGGAATTTCACCTACTTTGTGACTAGGTGCACCTAAGCACACAGAAACAACCTGTGTGCTGAAGTAATGACATTCTTATAGCAGCCTCAGTACAGCTTTTCACCTAGAGCGAATTGTGTGTGTAAGTGAAGGAATTTGACTACTCAACAGGGTTAAATAAATGTATATGTAGTTGAGATATATATATTTGTGTGTATATATATGTATATATATATAAATAAAAATTGCTTTTGTGGTGTGTGCCACTAATGCCCCCCTGGCAGTCGCCAGAGCATAATGGTCAGTGACTGTCTCTGGTCTGTTGAATGCCAGATGGAGGCTGAAAGCTTGGACTGCAGCACAGTGCAAGTCAAGCAATAGGTTATGCATTTACTGAAATATGATTTATGCAGGCCTCCACAGTGGGTATTAAGTTGGCTAAGAGCGGATGCTGTCCTTTTTCTGGGCATTCAGCTCTGCCATATAAATATGCTATTCAGGTCTGCTAAGTTTTTATAAACTGCTGTTTCTGCCTGAATAGCTAACAGGGCTTATCCAGCAGTAATACTTCAATAGCAAAATGTTTTGTGAATGATTTTAGCCTATTTGTTTTCTCTCCTGCTGTGATCCTAAATATTTTTACAAAACTATGTTTGAGAGATGTATTTGCTTAGAAGGGCTTAGAAAAGGCAAATTAAAAGGTAAATTTGATATTCACTGATGTCTATTTTCATTAACTTAAAAGTATGCTTGCATGTATGACAGTGTTTATATTAAAATGGCATGTTCACAAATACTGCTATAAAGCTCAATTCTTCAATTTAGTTAAAAAAAGGAATTGTTAAAGGTGCCTGACAAAAAGGCAGCAGTTTGTCCACCAGTTGCATGCTGTTGTACTGTGGAACTAATAGCATTAATAGAAGGAGCATTTTCAGCTTGCACAGCTAATGTAAAATGCTAGATTTGGTAATAATTGAATTCTGAAACAAACAGTCCAATTACTAAGGCACTGTAGCTTTTGTTCATGTGATAGGCAGGCAACAGTTCTTGCTTGTACCTGTCCCTACTGATTATTATTATGCATACTTAAAGTTCCTCTTTATTTTTCCCATTTTCATAACAACTGCATTATGATGTGACATATCTTTTCCAGATATTTTGCTTGAATAAATAAGTAGGATATTAAATTCAACTAGGGTATTAGATTATAAATTAGTTCTGTAACAGCCGTCATAATGTTATTTAGATTTTCAGTTTACACAGACCTTGTAGCAACTCCCAAGAGCTATGCTACAGAATTAGGGGAAGATGTGAGCTGATGTAAGAAAATTGGTTTTGGTAATATGCTGATGTCAGTAGAGTTTTTCTGTGTGGAAAGATATTTAAATTAATGTTTTTACTTACTCCATTGTGCAAACTAAAGATTGGTAATGATTTCAAATTACTGATGAGTTGGTGCTTGGACCATGCAAACATGACCATAAATGCCTTTTCCTTAGTAGGGCAATATTTATATTATGAGTTTGTGTATGGGGTTTATTCTTTAACAAACAGAATAACGTGTTCTAATTTTCCCTGTAAAGTAACCATTTCACTTGTGTCAGGAGAATGAAAAAATTTAAGAGCATTTTTAGTTAAAAACTCAAAAAAACCCGGCTGGCTAACTGGTACAGAGCTCTCTGTGTCAAGAAAGCAAGCACGGACTTATATTGCTTGTCTTGAATAATTGTATGATAATTAGCAAGCACAGTGGCACCATATTGGTGAGAGAGATCTGAAAACATGCACATTTATAAGTACATTTATTAGTCAGATGGATGGTAATGGTAACCTGAAGAGAGAGCTTCTAAATAAAAAGATTTATACCTGCTTACATCGGTATTCTGTAAATATGGGAATCCATACCTACTGTGGTGTTTTATACATTCAGCGAAAGAGTAAAGGTGAAAAATAACTGTGAAAGGAAGTAGATGCCCTCCTAAGCCATTTTCTGAGGTGATGGACAGCATTATTGGTAGCGGTCCTAATTAAAATCAAACCAAACCAAACCCACGCTGGTAGCTTTTAGTAATGAGGAGTACTGGAGTAAGGGAACAGACTTATCTCCTTGAGAAAATTGACAGATGGAGAAAACGTACATGCAGGTATCAGCAAGATTGCTTTGAAACCCCCTCTGCTGCCTGTCACTGAGGTGCTGTTTCAGAGTACTATTTCATCAGGGCTCTGGTGAGGCAAATCAGTACTCAGGGCTGAAGGTTGACTTTGTGCCCCTTCTCCACTTTTGTTTTGCCTCCTCCCTGCCCTTGCTGAACAGCCCAAAGTGGAAGTCCAAGCCAAATGGGGTGTTGTGATGTTGCTCAGGAAACCTCTTCGTGTGTTTGAACAGCAGATTATAATAGCCAAACCAAATATTGTGTTCTTCCCCATAAAGAGGAGTTGGTAACGGAGCTACGTGTCTTTTGTCCCCAACTGTGGTTGTGTGTATACCTCCCATAACTTTGGAAGCTGTCAGCCCCAGCTTACTTCATTCCCAAACCTGGCATGTGGTACCAAACACCAAAATCAGTCTAAAATGAAAGGTAGTCTGATGTGAAAGGACTTAAGGATTTTTGAAGTAGGAATGAGAGCAGGCTCAGGTTTGACATTTTGCTGTACAGGTCCTTCGTATTTCACCTGCACACTGCCCAGAAATGTGGATGTCTTTTGTTGTGGGCTTCTACAGGTAACCCAGTCTATAAGGGCCTTTTCCTGCAGCTCTCACCTTGCCTTTTGGGGTCGATCCTCCATCCCGAGGAAGCAATTCCCCTCTCATTGGCTGACTACCATGATTTTACAGGTGGCTGCAAAAGCTTAGCTCCTACTTGCTTATGGTACACATGGTTTTTCTTTGCTTTGGTACCTGCTAAAATTCACTCTATTCACATAAACAAATAGTATGACTAATGGGTGCTTCCAGCTACATGACCTTCAAAATGGCTAGGCTGCTTATTTAAGTGTCTTAAATCTGAATTCGGGAGCTAAGAATAAGTGTTTTGAGTTTGGTTTTGCTTTTTTTTTAATGTCAGAAGCGTGTCCTAATGCTGCACATCAGTTGATAGTGCAGGCATGCTCCTATCTAGTGTTTCTGTGCAAGTTCATGAGTCTGGGCATGCTTTTTTATGCAAAACATGTCTGGAGCCCATATTCCTTGCCTCATGATGGACATGCAATGTACATCCAGTATTTGGAATGTGATTTGTCATCTAAATGTACCTGGTGTTAGTCTGAATGTCTCATTATTGTGAAACATTTTGCTGCTTTTAGCACAACTTGAACAGAGAGAGCCCTTCATATTGCACACACTGCGATGTGTGTCTTTATTGAAGAAGCTCCCCTCCATTGCAGGGGCACTGAAGCATTTGCATTAGGTGATACAGGAGATGCCATAGTAATTTCATGAGAATTACACTTTGCAATGAATGTTAGATTAAACATCTAAATAAAATCCTTTGCAAGTGGCCGGAAGATAAATTAGAGCAGAGCTGTACCTGGGTATGATTAAATTATGTACCTTCTTTTAAAGATTGTTTTTAATGGATTTGGTGCATACTCTTTACTTAGTTAATGAGTATTGTACCTGTGGCTATATGATCACTCATGTGAGTTAGATTTACAACACTAAAACTCCCTTTTATCAAAGAAAACAATTTCATAAAGGGCTGTCCCCTCTCCCTGCTCTGTTGCTGATAATGCGTCTGGACTGTTTTCTGATTAGTGCTCCAGTCTTACACTAATATTGAAGATGTTCTTTTGCAGATAAATGTAGGGTTATCACATCATTTTAGCCACCTAATTTGTTTCTTCCTTGCACAGTACAGCAACTTTCATGTGTCAAGTCCCTCCTCTCCATTAGGGCTTCTACAGCACTGCAAAAATGAAGCTAGGAGGGAGATGAGCATTAGAGAAGAGGACAAAGATGTGGAGGAAGTAGTTGCAAGTAGCTGGAAATTTTTGCCAGTGCAGAATTTCTTCCTATTTTCCCTCTAAGGAAGCTTGAATCTCAACAGTCCTTATCACTCCCAGTGTGCTAGGAATTGCAGATCTTCAGTACTCATCAGTACTGGACGTAACCATAATCATTTGAAGGTTGTAATTTTTAGGTAGGTATTCATTTTTAGCTTTTGTCCCAACTTCCTTGCCAGTTTGCAGTTGTTACTATTTTACCAAACCTACAGCTAAACTGAAATCTAAGGTAAGAGTTTTCAAAGCCCTGTATATGAATGTAAACACCTGCATTTGGAAGTGTTGTAATGATCAACAGAGAAAGAGGTCTTGCCTAAGCAAGGAACGCATATACCACGGAACAAAAGAAAAAGAGGTACAGAACCTGGAAAGAGAGTAAGGGTCTGAGGTGGACACCCATCATTGGTCACCCAAGTCCTGCCACAGGAAAAGGATAAGACAGGCCCACAAAAAGCCAGCTGCCGCCTGAGGTGGACATTGCACAGCCACTTTCAAGTAGTTTTCTCCACAAAAGTCCTAAGACGTCACAGTGGCAAGAAGATGTCTTTGAGGTTTCTGTTGTTACGGATTGTGGTGACTGATTCTGGTTACACGTTTCTGAGCTTGAGGGATTATGACCCATTGGGCAGATTGGGCACAGAAAGGATTCCTCTCTGTCTAGGGAAATCTTCTTAAAGGTTGTCTCTTCATAGCCCTGTTTGGATAGCTGTGTATATGAGCATTGTCTCAAATCCCCATCTGGACTCAATGAGGACATCTTTCTTGTCTTCATTCCCCCTTGGATTTTAAAAAACCATTCGAGTTTCACATTTTAAAAGTTTTCAGAGTATGATCTCAACCTCTAAAAGGAGAATCTAAATGAAAAAAAATCAACCTGACAATTAGATAGCTAATGTTTGCATAATTTTAATTATCACATATTGCAATTATTTCTAATTCATTTCAGTATACAAATCACTATTTTATATATGGCATGTTGTTAATGTTTACTACTATAATTACTAATTTGCAGTATAAGGCAGCAATTTTATAGTTATTCCGTTATGTATAATTATTATGTCAAATAGGAGATGGCAATTAACATTGAAATACATTAGAAATTACTGTACTAAAATCAAGCTAAGAATATTTGACACATACTTGTCATGTAGCGCATGGACTGCATTTTCCTCTTTTCCCCCTAACTGTGCTTTTAGATAATGTATTTACTTGAGATCCTAAATGATTTAATCCTGCAGAAATTCCTGTTTCACCATCACATCGACCAAAAGGTTAGAGCTAGGACTAACAAGCAAAATCCGAAGAGTCTTCTGTAGCGAATCTTGTGTGCAGTTCCAGAGTTTAGGTGTCTTGTTTACGTAAGCATTTCACAAAGTCCCTGCTTCGATGGCTGCTTAAAAACGAGGTATTTAAGAAGTTCTGCTGCCCATAGCTCCAAGTCTTTTAAAAGAGATATTCAGAGAGAGTTTTGAGCTGTAATGCTGGCAGTGTCTTATGCAGCAGGGAGGTGCCAAAGGAACTGTGAGCCTGCAGCTGGTGTCCCTGGGTGCTTTTGGAAGAGGAGCTGCCAGGGAGTTGCCCTTGTGTGATGGCAGAAAGAGTCAGGGTGAGGAAGGTACCAAAGTTGTGCGCAGTGGCCCACAACGTGACTCTTACATTCCTCTGAGGCCACCCAAAGCACAAAGTACCAGGCATTGTATGTTCAAAACTGTATTGGTACTGTTGTATGCAAACTCAGTCAGAAGGGGGGGAAGCCGACATCTGGGTCCCCTTCTGGAAGGAGGGAGTCAGAGCGGCATCTCCTGTCCCAGGGGATAAACCCTAGTGCAGGTTTTAGTTACAAATTACTTCTTCCTGTGTAAAACTGGGCTGTCCTGCTGTCAAGTGTGAGTTGGGAACCAAGAGAAAGTGGGCATCTGAGGGATTGTGGCACCTCTGGGATGAGAGAGACTTGTTCTGGGATGCATTTGGGAGGTCCTCACTCTATAGATATAATGCAAAAGGTGGGAACAAAGCTCTTTTTAACATACAAAAAAATTACAGCCTTAAATTATGTTGGGAGTCCTTAAGGAGGGGAAAAATCCTGATTCTTAGAGAATCTAAATTAGCACTATCACTTAAACAAACTTTCTTCGTGGCAAAATAGTTCTCTGTGACAATTTCTTTTTTTTACCAGGGATTTAAAATCTGAGCAGCTCTAAGCGCTGCTAAACAAAATTCATGGCTGTACATCTTAATAAAGCAAAAGAGAGTGCACAACATGTCAAACAAATTTGCGTCCTTGGTGTAAGTGTAAGGCTGCTATAATGGCACATGGCAGGAGGAGATCCAGATAGGGCCCTTGGTGTGTTAGCAGAGCATATTGACTTATATCAGTCCTTTTGCCTGGTTTAAAATTGATCCCCTTAGAAAAGTTAAATATCACCTATGTTTGTAGATTGCTAGACAGCTATTAAGATAATGCTTTTATAAATACAGATGGTGCCCTTATCAAAATTACATGGCAGTAAATAGATGCCAGTAGAAATAATATGACACTTTGATTAGCTAATAAAATGAAGCACAAATAGAATGGGGATGCTAAGTTGCTCTGACAGTTTTCATACTGTCTTATTTATTGCTTATTTAGCTTTGATAAGTTTCTATTACAGTCTTGGCTTCCTAAGCAATTCCTTTGAACTTTTAATTTTTAAACAGTAATCTGTATTTTATTGACTTGGGTGAAAAATCCTCATTGTCAATAAGCTCTTCATCATGATAGTAAATATTATCATTCTTTTTAAAGTAAATTGATAGGCCAAATTGCATAATGGCAGTCATGGAGATAAAAGTGGCAAAGGGTGTCAGTTAATGTTACATGAAAATTATTGATTAGAGCAAGTTATTGCTGAAAGTTTGGCAAGCAGTATTAGTTCACTGATGTGGTCACTTTTTATTCCCCAGTGAAAGACCTATATCAGTACATTGGATGACAGCAGGAAAATTGTACAGGAGGACTGTTGCACTTTGGGGACAGACTTACACTGTAGTCTGAGTACTTTGACTCAGTTCAAAGCTGGTGTAACTGCATCAGCTTCAATTCTCAGGGATTGAGACAGGGACTAGTCACTTTTAAATCTGCTGATCTTAGATGTGAGGGAAATACTGCCTGACACTTGAGGCGTATCAGAAGAATGTACTCATTGATGCAGTTGTTCTTGTGATGGTTAATGGCAGTGATAATCAGGAAGCGGAGAGCAGTTGAGAAGAGTACAAATGGTATGTGGGTCATTAGGTGATCTCACTAGCATAATGCTGACCAATATTTTTGCCTTTTTGGTACTCAACAAAACTTGACTTAGTAACTTGAAAACAGAAAACGATTATAACCTGCCACAGGTTTTAAAACCATCCTAGAAACACTTGATTGTCCCAACTTTCTTGGAGAGTACAAACCTCAGTTTTGGTCATTTGGTGCATGCAACCTGTTGCTAATACTAAGCCTGTGATCCAGCAGTGCTCCCAGGAAATGAAGTGAGCTAGATCTTCTCTGCCACTTCCGCAGGGAAATAAAGGTCCCCGTGCCCATGTTCCTGTGCATCTTGTGAAGCAGCCGTGCAGTAGTTAAACATGACACGCCATTCTCCTCAGTCTTACTCAATAATTACTTTTCCAATGGGATCACTCTGCCAGTAGACAGCAGTTTGGCACAACGTTCAGGAGACCAACTGTCAGCCTGATGGAGAGTGGGAACAAGCATCCCAGCTGCCATGCTCTTCTGGAGCCACAGTGAACATCCCAGTGCAGATTTCTATAGCTCAGCTATAGCTCCACTTGACCATAGGCACAACAGCATTGTCTTCCTGTCATTATAGGCCCTGCCTACCATCAGGACTGGGCTTGGGGGCATAAATTTGTCTTCTCAAATTTGGACATTTGGTCTGAGTAGGATGCACAACTTGTGTAAGGACTGTGGGCTGTGTAGGAAGTTTCCAGCTGTTGCATCCTCACTGGGAAGTGTCAGTGGAAAAGGCATCTTAGATTATTTCTGTTAAACTCCCTGCCAGAAAGGTTCCTTGTGAAGTGAGGTGGTTTGGGACTAAGAACTTTTTAACCCCTGATTAATTCTATAGATTTAGCCAAAATATTTCGAATAGCTCAGTGTCAGAGAGCAGGTGGGACACCATTGCCAGAAGGAAAAAATCCTTTTAAGTGACTAGGCCCTGACTGTGTGGGCTTAATGGAATCATCTTGTTGTTCATGCTTTTACCTTTTGTTATAAAAATTTAAAAACCTGTTTTCCAAATAAATAAATTTTAAGAAATCCCAAACCATAACAACCCCCCCCATTCAGATTTCACATCTTTATGGCTATATTGTCAACTTGATGCATGAGGTTTTAGCTGTGCAAATCCCTTTAATGCAAGTGGGAGTTGTACAGCTAAAGATTTATACATTGACTTTAGAATAATATTACTTCATCTCTCTTTCATTCTTTTTCTTTTCCCTTACCAATTCCCTCCCCAGATTTCCCCCCTTGCCCTTTAATGAAAACCACAGTCTAGTTCTGTGCTTCTCCCTGTATGGTAAGTATCCTCTACTACTCACTGAACAGGCATAAGTCCAAGGGAGTGATATGTGAAGGTAGTGATAATATGTG
>JAOXXN010000471.1:54135327-54150360 GCA_026770055.1 Myrmophylax atrothorax
TGAGACTATTTAATTAATATAATGATGTCAGAATATGATTATAGCACTGCTTGTCACATGTCATTTAGTATTTTTTTCCTCCACCTGGTGGATTTTTTATAGAGAGAAACTGATCTTCTGCTATGCTTTAAAGGAGAACTGAGATCTCTATTCCTTCTCTGCTTTTTTTCCTGCTTGTTTTAACCATAGAGTTTTAAGCAGATCGCTGCATGCTCCCCCTTTTCAACACCAGAAACCTCTAGACAGAAAAACCCCAGTGCAATCCCATTGTGAGTTTGCTTCTTGTAGTGTATTTTCTGGTTTGGGTACCTCCTCCTTCTGGTAGTTTTTACTTTGTAAAAAGGTTGGTAGCATTTACAAAGCTGAATTAAGTTATGTGAAGAATATACTGTAATCACATACTGCAGAATAATTACATATTTTATATCACTGCTTTTCAGTTGGTAGATAATATTTAATCTCCTAGTAGAGATCTGTAATGACTCATTTTAGACACTGACCCTCTAACTTCATTTCAGGAATGAAATATTCCCTAATCCAGTAATTTCTGTCTATGCCATCATGTCATGTAGATAAAGAAAAGCAACTCCAGGCACCTACTGCTAGATTGCTTAACAAAAAAAGGTGTCAGCAGGTGAATTGCTTGCTGAATGCTAGGCTGAAGTCAAACGTGAGCTAATGTGTTATGGCTGTATGAAATTTGTATTAGGGTAGGTAAAGTGAAGTTGCTATTTTTGTAACTTTTAAGTGATTTTTAGGCTGTTATAATGAAAAGGATACCCGACCTTTATTTGTATGACATTGATCTGATAAGCACAGTGTGTCCAGATTAACATGAAGTTTTTAAAACACTGTAAACATGATTCAATAACCATGCCAGTGGTGAAAATGGGAGCAGAAACCAGGAATTTAGTTGTGAAGTTCACTCCAGAAGAAAGAAGATGAGATAGAGAAGCAGAATAATTAATAGTACGATATTTTTTGTGGAAATGAATTCAATAGGCAAGTAGTGTTTATTAAAATACTGAGCATTTCAATCTTGTCCACATTTTCACCAGATGTACTGAAAATACATATAGCAAATCAGCACAGTGCCAAATACAACGTTGGAAGTTCTCTAAGCTAAAGATGGTGGGTGACTGAAATAAGCTCATTTAGCCTGAAACAAGCAGCCAGGACTTCACAGTTTCTGAGCATTAAGAACATACCAGTCATTTCCATGCTGCAAATGTTGGTCATGATCTCTAGCTGGTCAGCATCTCTCACTGTGAAAATACAGTTTCCTATGAAGTCCTGTTTCACTGCATCCCTCTGCTTCTGTTCACATTTTTGAAGAATTTCAGGAAGAGGAAGGACTCTCCGTGTTGTATCTTGTGAACAGTTTTGCATTTCATTTTTTTTTAGAGTTCACGATAACACAGACTGTATGCCAAGGCATGAAAAAAGAGATTGAATAAAATATTATTTACTATTTATTTGGTTTTACCAAATTAGTATTTTGCTTTGTATGTATATAAATGTATTCATGTTTATTGTCAAATCGTGTTTCTGTAGCTGTTCTGTAGCCCTGAGGCATGTGCTGATGCATGTCCCCTGATGTCAGAGGAATATTTTTTCTTTAAGTGGCGTGAATTTGGGCTGTGTATGCTTACTGTAGGTTGTGTTTCACAGATCTAGTTTCTGTTTTCCTTCTGGGTTCAACCAGCCTTAACACCTCTGTTTTTGCACATGCCCTGCTACTGAAAGGTTCTTGGCTGAAATGAATTTCCCTTTTCTGCCATGGCTGTGCTGGCCCAAGGAGAAAGTGTTGTGTCCGTGTGTGTGTGCAGCAGGTAAGGTGACCAGGAGGTATTGCCCATCTCTGCCTGCAGTCCTTTGCCATCTCAGCTGGTAGGTGCTAGCTCAAGCCAGGATGCTTCAGGAAGAGCCTGCCCCAGACTAAAAGGGCATAGAGGTGTAACACCAGTTTGTTCAGTAGGAGTTTGTCTTTATGCTTGGGAATTCTGTACCTTCTGCTGAGAGCAAGCACTGAATTCAAGCACTCTGCAGTGCAATGAACACTAGACTTGGTGCAACAAATGAAACAAACCCCCAGGTGTGGTAGTTTGGTGTGGGTTGAATTCATCTTAGATGTAAACATCACCACTCTGCATTTGCATAAATTATTAGAGCTTGTGCTAGCGATTAATTTGGCCCGCTGACTCTGCTAAGATGGAGTTTGTTGTGTGTTTGTGAATTTTGGTGACAAGAGGGGGGATCATTGTTGCTGGAGAGTATTTAAGAGAAATAAGCCCAAAATAGAATAATTTCCATAGCTTAGGAAAAAACCCCTATAGAATCATAAAAAATAATCAGCTGTTGGAAAGAATGAATTTTGTGCTCCTAATTTGCAGAAATCCCAGTAGTTGCTACTGTGCCCAACCACTCACTAATACAATAAAATATAATTACATAATTAAATACAATATAGGATTTCCATAATAGGAAACTTTATTTCCTTGTTACAATATGCAATTTGCTGTGGTTGAAGCTTATAGTTCAGCACTGTAACTATTACTGGATGCAAATATGTCACGTACTAGGCAGGATTCTCCTACATGGGCACTTCTCATTCTGGGTGAAAATTGTTTGCTGCAGACAGTGGAAGCTTTGTAGGAGTTGCCTAAGATGCACCTTTTGAAATAACACGTATCTTAGGCCCATGTTTTGTTTTATTAAAACAACACTTCTATCTCCCATGGCTGTTTGTTCAGAATGGTGCCATCTGTCTTTTGCTAAACCCAGAACTTGCTGGAAGCTTAAACTCAAGCCACTGAGTGGCTTGCAGGAGTAGAAATTTTCTTAGAACCTGATTGCCCATTGCTGATGGCAGTGGAAACTTGAATAATTAGAACTGCGGAGACAGACTCTTAAACTTAGGTACAACAAAGTCTCTGTTCAGGTGATTACTGTCCATATGAGACAGAAGCATTAATTCTGATTTTATTGATGTATTTCCATTTGGACAGTCATTTGTGTGAAATTCTGCAGTACACAAGATTGGTTTGTTAGCTACAGACAGTAGCAGAAACAGTAGAAGAACATTGAATCCAGTGCTGGACAGTTATCAGGAAAGGTGATCGTGGAGGTGCAGTCCCTGAAGCTTCTAGAACTTGAATGCATGAAGCAATTTTGGTGTTTATATACGTGAGGACAGAAGGAATTATCTGGCATTTAGGATGTTTGGATGTCTTTTTGTACGAGATACATACATAATGAAAAGGAGAGAGACTAGGAATTAGATTTTGGACAGATGAAATGAAGGTGTGTAAGCTGTAATAGAGTACAAATAATCAGGCATGTAGCATCATCTTGAAAATATGTGCCTTTTTGTGTACACCCATATGCACATAAAGTCAAAGATGAAGTGCTAGGTTGAAATAAAGAACCATTTTGGTTATCTGCAGGGCAGCCATTGGTGACAAGTAATGTTGCTTCTGATTTTGTCCTCAATTTATCTTCCAATGCCTTCATTCCACTCAAGCTTCTGCTCTTGCCCCTTTCCACTCTGATTGGCTTGCCTTCATTTATTGCAGTTCATCAGTGGCCTAGTCCTCATCTCATTAAAATCAATAGCAGAGCTATTAGTGACCTTGGTGATGCAGGAAAAATCCCAGGTCTTGCTTATCCCAATCAGTTGGATCATCATCATTAATTTAATGATCTTAAAATCCATCAAAACACTGCATACTTTTAGTTTACCTGCTGACACACAAAGTGCGTAATACTGAGCCTTCAAGCACACACTTGTGTTCTGAGTTTCTTCCCTAGCCCAGCAGTTGCCTTGCTTGTATTTTAGCTTTTCTGAAAGTAAGAGTTTGAAGAACTGTGAAGACTTTGAGGTCGGCATGTTCTGTTTGTAGGCTACAGAATCTACTGGCTTCTTAGTAATCTGTGTAGATGTGCGTGTAGAGTACTTTCACAGTCATAATCTTGAATAGTTCAAATTTAATTATGATGAGAGATCGTGTATTTCATTTATATGTAAAATTAAAAGAAAATATGCAAAAGCTAATCCTGTTCAGAGACTGACTCCAAGTATTTCTGAGCTAAAATGTTTATAACATAGTAGTCTTATTAAAATTCCTATTTCTACACATTTTAGTTGTAATTTGGTTTAAAAATTGCAAGACTGTAGTTTCATTTGACTGAGGGAAGAATTATGAGGCTGTAGATGGACTAACTGCAGATTTAACAATGCTAAAGTCCATTATAAATCAGAAAAGGAGGGAAAAGTACACATGCCATAATAATAATTTATTTGACAGTGCTTTTGAATATACATACAGCTCACAGATTATGTGTTTCTAGTACACTAAAAATAAGAAGGCTAAGGACAGGAACTTTTTTTAAATATGAGGATGCAGTAGTGAAGAGGAGAGAAGTTTTTGGAATGAAAATCAGGCTGCTGGAGCACCATGGAATACTGGCTCCTAGTTATGCAGCCTCCTGCACCAGCTGAAAAAAACCCCAACAAAACAACAAAAGGCAGGAAAGCTAAGAAGGCAATGTAAGTGGCATTTCTGTGTATTTTTCTTTTTCTTTCTTTTTTTGTTTGTTTGTTTTGTTTTGTTTCCATCTTTTTATTAGGGAAATTCCCCAAATTTCATGCCTGTTTTTTGAACTGTCACTCTCCAAAATCCAGTGTTAGAAATAGCCAGCTCTGGGATGGGTTGGGAAATGTGTGGTGGGTTGGCTGCGTCCTGCTGGTATGGTTTGGTGGGGGTTTGAAGTGAGTGATTGTATGATTGCCTCTTGTCAAACCTGAAGAGTGAAAATGTGGCTATTATCCTGTCCTCTGAGTTCCTCAAGGACCACTTAAATCGCAGTGGTCACTACTGGGGTGTATTTTGGGAAGGACAGTTTGTATCAGGGCTTAGAGGTACAGCTGTGAGACTACAGAGGTAATGTTAAATGGATATCAGATGGATGGGAACACGAGTTGGATGTTCTTTTATGAAGTGGATTTACAAAATTTGTTTGAGCTTTCTTTTTGGCTGTCAGTGATAGTATATAATAATAATATGCTTCTTGTCATAGTCCTTTTTTCAGGTGAAATTCTGGTTCTGAAGTATTACTATTGCAGTTACAGATAAGAGTATGATGGGGTTTTCTCTGAATGAGTCACAAAGTCTGGTCAAGGTACAAGTTTAGCTGGCTTCTTTATCTGTATTTAAAAATTCTGTTTAATAGGAGCAATAATGAGTACCAACCAAAAGATAATTGTGCTCATAGTTTAGTTGCAATTGGTTGTCCTGAAGGACTGTGCTTTGTAATACTGGTCTGTGCTCTAACTGCTCAGAAATGCACTCTTGTGTGTTATTGCCTAATTGGTGAACTGTAATTGCCTATATTGAGAACTGATCCTAAAAGTTAATCTATGCTGGAGTCAGGAAGATTAATTGGGGCAATCACCATCCCATAGATTTCTAGTAAAGTGACACCCCCTTAAAACGGTTAGTTACGAGTGCAGTGCAGTCCGAAATGAAAGATGGACAGCAGTGCCTTCCACAGGTGCTCTTTCATGTCCAAAACCTTGTCTGTAACTCAGCATACCTTCACCAAGTTCTCTGGCTGCAGGATTTTAGAGGAATTTTGGCTGAGAAAAGGTACAGAAGACCTGAATGACACATCTCTGGGCAAAATCGGTGATCACATTGGTGGGGGTTATGACTTCTGTCCCTTTCAGATTTGTTCTAACCATATGTTTTGATTTCAGGGAGGTTCTGTTTCCTGGTTTATAGCATATGTGACTGAGACCTGGCTGTGCTTTACCTAGCTGTGTCCCTGGGGTATCCTTGTGCCAAACTGCTGACCACCTGAGGCCAACTTGCCAGGCACTGCCTGCTGTAGTTCAAGTTGACAAGCATTGCCCGTCTTCTGTGTTTGGAGAAGCATTGTCCCCTCTTTCGGTGTTTGGACAAGCACCTGTTGATGCTTTGAAGTGAGCTGTACAGGTTTCTCCAGGTGCCTCATGGCTTGCCTGTATAAGCTGAGTAGTGCAACTGGTGTGGGCAGTAGTGAACCCTTCTCTTGTGGTGTGCCATGGTTTATCCTGTTAGCACCGGTAGAATAGATGGGCGCAGTTAAAACTTGGGTGTGAAACAGCATTTCTGAAGATGCACTGAAACTTTTACGTAGACAGGAGACCACCTTCACATAATTTGAAATCCAGCCCTACTGTGTTTCCACTACGGCAGCTGAACCATGGAGATGTAAGGCTAAAAGATGTTGGATCATGTGGCGTTGGGAGGAGATGGACTCAGTGTAGTGTAGTGAAATGTCACATTCCAAAAGGTCCTGAAATTAATAGTCTCCGTGTCACACCACACTACGGTCTGTGTTCACATGGTGCAAGTCCTGTTTATGTGGTCTGTCCTGAAGTAAGAAAGCCATTTGCTTTATTTGTGAGGGTTGCACCGCCATCACAGTGTAGAGTGGAACATCATTTGATTGCCTTGGTGGGCATTCACTACCTGCTCCTCAGTGCAGTAAAACCCTTTACCTGGTTGAGCTGACCACGGGAAGCCGACTTGAAGCAGCCTCTTGTGCTGGCTTGTGGGCTGCTTAACACGTAATGTGATCCAGCTGCTGATCTTTACGAGGTTTCTATTTCTAACTTCAACTGCTCTTCATTCTTTAGGAGAACTTTGGCCTCACTTCAGAGCCGGCAGGATGTAATTGAATATCAGGAAGTGAGGTGCAGTCTGAGCCTGGCTGTGGAAAGTTGGTGACGTAGGGATGGGTGGCAGATATGCTGCCCCGCATTACTGGAGCCATTAGCATTCCCGGTGCTGGATTTTAGTGCACAAGACCCATCATCAGACCTCTTGTCAGGGAGTCATTTCACCTCCACAGCTTATCCACAGCAACTTCTGCTCGTTAAAGTGATTTAGTGAAGAATAAGGGCAAAATCCATGTTGATAAAATGCTACAGTTTTCTGGCACTGTTGTCTCTTCTCTTTGTTGAAGGTCTGGTTCTGCTCTCCCTGAAGTGCACAAGCAGTGGGAGTTATGTCAGAGGAAAGGTTGCATGTAGGTCTGTGATGGTAATGCCTGCAAGGACCACTGTTGGCCATCTGGTTTGATCCATGACATAAACACTACTTGAGCTCATTAGTATCAGTTCCTCTCTGTGCTAGAGCCTTTCTCTTAGGAAAAATGTTTGATAATGAAACTGCTCGTGACAGGGAGTGTACCACAGCCTGTGGTAATTGCTCCAGCAGCTAATTTCCCACAAAATCTTGTCTGATTTGGTGTGGTTTCATTCTCCTGCCATTAGATCTTCCTTTTATTTTATTTTCAAAGATAGTCTTTGCATTCCAGCTACAGATCACTGCTGGACAAAGCCACAGTGTGTGCTATGAGTGTTGGGAGGGAGAGCAGTGTGGACAGCCATGCTGTGGGTGGAAATGAGCCTGGCCTAAACCCAGGAGACAAAAACTCTTGAATTTTGCATTGCCTCTGTGTGAACTTTGAATTTTGTGTTACATTATCTCTGTATGGATTTCTGGCTTAGGTCTATCTTTAGCAGTTGAAAAGAGTCATCTTGGAATACTGTCCTATTGGCATGTGTGCAAATACCTTTGGCTTTAACTTAAAGTCTTTGTTAAGTGTACGTTTTATTATAGGGTCAGAAGCAATATTTCTCAATTACCATTTATTTGTTCTTATGAAGGAAAAGTGAATTTCATTCAGTGGAAAAAGAAGTCAGTCAGTTTTACAGGTTTGCATTAGACCTAAATGAAAAATCCAATACAGTTCTTGGTGCAAAGAGTAAAAAAATTGTATGGGAGGACCTGTGTTTTTGAGCTCTACTCTTCTGTTTCACCGAAACAGCAGAGGCTGCAGATCAAGATTTCATAGCTCAGTGTCTGCCCTCTTAGTTGTCACACAGCTTCTTGCAAGCTGAGAACTGTACCTGGGCTCTTCAAAAACAAATATTGGGGTTTGCCCTTCCCAACCAGTCTGTTTGGGATCCTGGCCCTGTGCAGATACCGTGATGTTACAACCACAGCTCACCGCTGCCAGGTGCATCCTCAGGTGCTCCACCAGCCAGTGGAGTCATGGGAAGTGGCAGCCCAGAGGGAAGGAAAAGAAACCACCAACTTTTGCAAATAAGTCAGTAAGTGAGCCAGAAGAAAGAACGGTGAAGTCCTTTCAGCCTGTTGGCAGCATGAAGAGGTAATGGAGATTCTCCTGCACAACAGTTTTATGATTTACCAAGCAGCCACCAGTACTCCAAGTGTTGATGCACTTCATTCATCTCTTAAAGAAATAAAGACCAGGGAGCAAACTGCAACCTCCCTGCCAGACTTCAGTCTAGTAGAGAAATGCTTCTGTCCACAATAGAAAGGCAAATTAAATAAGTAACTGTGGAAAAGCTGAGCCATAGGTTACAGACCACATTAGTAAAAAAATTTCATGGTCAAAGGTCTACACTGAAGAAGCCTTCCCTGGCTGCAATTCGTTTTGCTCATCTGAGAGGAAACAAGGGCATTCCAACTGCTCTCAATTGCTATATGGAATATAGGGTGAAAGACAATCTTGAGAGTGGCTTGCTGCTACATTATTAAGGATGTTGTGTCTAATGAGACCTTGTACTTGCAAGACCTTGAAATGCACCAGTGCCTTGCGTACTGACTGCCAGTGTGAGGTGGGGAAGTCTGCATGGTCCAGGTTTTAATTTTTCACTTTGATTCTTGTTATAAAGGCACCAAAAAGAGAGGTGTGTGTATCTGTAGCTCATTTTTTAGGCCAGCTAAGCTTAATCAGTTCAATGGGCTTCCATAAACTCATAGGGTTGTGATACAAGTTGTGTAATCAACCATGACAAGATTGTCACTTGTCTTCAAGTGTATTTAGATTGACTTTTTAGGCGATTTGGATGTTAAGTGTTGAGGGTTTTTTCAGTCATATTGTCAGGAGAAAAATTTATCTTGAACAGCTGCTTGAAATGAAACTGTATCATCTATTAAAATTTAAATGATCATTTCTGAATAAAAGTGACTTTTAAGCTTGCTCCTGGCATCGTGGTAAGTGATCAGTTTATTTCTCTCATGAACTTTTTTGTTAGGAGATGATGTAATATGATGTCCATTAACCCTTTATAGACCCTTCCTGGTGTCTCATAACTTATATAATTCCATTATTATGGCTGGCATAAAGTGTTCTGATCCAGATACATAAAGGACTGTATATGTCTTGCTCCTAGTTTCCTTTGCTAGCAGATTCTTTTTTGAAAATGGAAGTGTAATACTGCTGGCTTTCTATAAAAGCGAGAGAGCTTGCTGTGCCCTAAAACTGATGGACTAGTATCTGTTTGTAGTCTTTAGCTGGTAAGTAAAATATTGTGGGTTTTACCAGGTTTTGATGATACTGGCAAATATATGTAAATAGGGTATAAAATTAATCAGCTGCTGTTCAATAAAAAAGCATTATGTTTACCTCAGCCTTGTAGCTACTTTGCCCTCCTACAGGGACTATTTTAATTAGCAGCATGAATTTTGGGTAGTTTAATTTATTTTGTGATTGTGTAAAAATACGCTAAGGGTTTATTTATAAACTGCCCAGGTATTTCTCAAAAGCATTTCAGCAGCATCTTTAAAAGCAGGGTGTCAGAACACACTACTTTTTGCTTTTTTTTGCTGCTCTTTAACCTTGCCAACACGGTAGTTTCTGGGGTGTCTTATTTTCATGCTGCTCTTCACTGGTGACAGCAGAATGAATCAAATGAGGATCAGATAATTAAATGAAAAAAAGAAACATTTACTCAGTTGTCTCCTGAGGAATTTTTCTGTGTAAAATGCTCATAATCATACCATATGTTCGTGATGACTTCCATTCCAGCAGACTATGGTGGGCTTTACAGACTTTAGGATCTGCTCACTGGATTCTGTGATCAGGTGATTGAAATCACAAGAGAGTTTCCGTAAAGTTCAGTATTTGTAGCACTGAGGAGTAAGTGCCAGGCAGCTGCAGTTCTGCACCATTTTGTGTTACACTGCTGTTCTGGGGAGCTGATCATGTGGAATGTCTTGGAGAGGTGAGCCCAGGTACACTCAGTCCTTGCACACTTGCATCACCTGCATACATCCAGGGAGATTGTTGCATGAGAAATATGACCAAGGGTTTGAATATTTAGACCAACACAGATGTTATTTTGTCTATAATTGAACAAAGTCCCTTCCTGTGTTTCAAATATCACAAGTGCCATTGGATTAGTAACTGAGTTTAAACTTTGTAATTAAAATAGGAAATTGATGAAAAATTTCCCTGGGATCTAGTTATACCATGCCAAGTACATTTAACTCATGGTGTTTATTTAGCTTTGTTTGTATGGTGAGTGAAAAAACCATCATAGATGGTTGGTGCCATCTTAAAGCTGTTTGCAGAGAGTCATGGATGTGAGAAGCAGATGGTTTAGGTACTTAGACTGATATAGTACATGTAAGGTTGTATTCCAGAGATCTTTCATATGCAAAGCTCTTGCTGATCTGTATGAAACTGTCTGAAGAAAGACCAGAGCCACCTGCAAAGTTCAGAGCTCTGTCTGGTGAGTGCCAGCATTCCCCATGCACAGAGACACTTCCAACAGGGAGCATTTGGTAGATGTCTGGAAAGGAAGATTCTGGATTTGAGAATGTTCTCTGCAGGACTCCGTGTGGAAAGTTTTGCAAACTGGTACAGCTGTTAAGTAATTAGACTAACCAAGTGTCCAATCACCATAATTTCCTGACCGGACATACCTTTCATGCAGTGACCCTTTCAAGAAGGCAGATCAACGAGTGACAAAGAGTAAGAAACTATCTTTGCATTTCCTGGTTTTCAAAACTGCATTTAAAAATGTGTCCTACAAAGACATAATCCTGAGTGGATATGATGTCAGGATAAAAACAAGCTTTTCTGGATGATGTATGAGAATCAGTACACTGTAATGAATGAGTTATATGTCACTTAACTCTAAATTTCTGTCTGCCTTGCTCTTCCCACAAGTTAGGACTATGGTTTATTAATAAAAGAGTTATTTGGATGTTTATTTAAACATTGAAGTCTCTTTTAAAAAACAGACCATTTTTCTCATAAAAATGACATAGCATGGACAATGCTGTGGTTCCTGCTGTTAGAAAAGAGTAATTACCTACAGCCACCCTTATAACATGCTTGCTTGCTAAATGCAGAAATCTAATAATGCAACAATACAATGCTACAATGAGCTTCATGAATTGGAAAAAGATCGAATTTAAATGCTTTTGGCACCTGACATACATTTCTTACAGAAGGTCTATAATTTCCTGTATTAGAGCTAGCTGTATGATGCAGCTTTAATGAATGCAGCTGGAAAGATGAGTAAAGGATATTTGGAGAGTCATGTATTTAATGTCGTCTACTAGGTACTATTTTGCTTGTTACTTTTAGAGCTGTAAACCTTATTTGGACAGTTTATTCTTTTTTTCAGGGGAAAAGTGAAAGCAAAGGATGGCAAATTGTATTTGGAAATTAAGACTCAGTAATGCAAGGTTAAAATTACTGTCCCTGTCCGTTGTCATTGGAAGTGTGTTTCAAGCGTCTCAGCATCACTTATATGCATTTTGAGTCTGAGTTTGTAAATGTTAATGAGTGCTTGCCTGGCTTGCTGTGCATTTACGAAAAAGCAGCAGATTGTATTGTAGCTCACTGCGGTTTCTTTGACCTAAGCACCAGCCATGAAAGTTTAATGGAATGTTCTCTAGTGGACCCAGCAGTCATACAGGTGTAAACACGAGTCATCGTTCCCAGAACGATCAGTTCAGCACTGATGCTGGACTTTTCTTACTCCAGACGTAGATTTGGTTTACAGAAGCAACATCAGTGGTAAAATGAGCACTATATCCTCAAGAAAACCACTTAAAAAATTTTACGGAACATGGGAAAAATGCAGTATTTTAAAGGTATAGCTGATGCTAAGGTGACCACAGAATGTAAGTCAGAGTATGTGGTTCTAGGTAGTGGCTTAAGATACTTGGAGAATAGATTCAGTCATTTAAAAAATTCATTTTGCTGGGTCAGTCTTTTTTAAGGCTATGTTTGTGATAAGAGGAAGGTGTCTAGTTCTCTGCTAGACAGCGCTGTGGTCTGTACAAGTTTCTGGCTCCCCAGAGGATCTCCACCACGTGGCCTGCTCCCCTCTGACCTGAGCCAAACATTCTGCTGTCCAGTGTGGTGCTTATTCGGTTTGTTGTTGCCGAAGGGGGAAGCAAGTCGAGAGCAAGTAAGAGGAGCTGTCTGCTGACAGAGCTGAGGCTTGACAAGGCAGAAATGTTTAGTGCAGACGTATCAAAGCAGTGCACATAATTCCTTTTTTTGAGAAAACTGCTGTGTTTCACATACCTGTAATTCACAGGCTTCTCCAATTTGAGTCTTCCCTAAGTAATTTCGAACCTGTGTTCCTGAAGTGTGGAAAACCTGAGTCCCATGGAAAAGCTTTTCAAGAAAGTTGTAATAATCTTGCGAGTTAAGTCTTCTCCTTTCTTTGTGTCATTGCCTGTCCTCCATGTGTGGAGGTCATGTCAATCCTCTGGCCTGATCAAGAGAAATTACTTAAATATTTCATGAGCTGAGTACCCTTTTGTGTTGACCAATTCTATGCAAGCTATCAAATGATTTTTGCCTTCCTTTTGTCCTTAGTCTCATTTAATTAGATCCAAGTTTATGTACAATGCAGTCCAACTAGTCTCTCAGTGTAAGTTGTGGTTTCTCATTTTGGCTTACTCTCTACTTCTTCTGTGATTGAAGCTGTGGAATCTTGTAATTCATTTTGTTCCACCATTATTGATTTGGTGGCAACAGTCCAAATGTTGAAAAATATTTTCCAGGTTGCTGTTGCCCTTGATTTCCAAAGACATTGCATACAATGAAGCACGTGGATTAGGAATTGACGTATCCATAGTGTCACCAGGCTTTGAGGGTGCATTTTCAGTTGTAAAAGCAGTTTATTGTTAATTAGAGAGGCTCCCAAGGGCATCATGATCTCCTGATAGTCTGTGAAGAGTACCTTCAGTACACTGTACTGTGTGAGGGTTTGCCAAGACCATCGCTTGCGTAAATCCTGAATTGATTCCCTGCTGAAGAAGAGTCGTTAGAGCCTCCAAGTTACAGTTGTGAATAAGATTAATATTAAATTTTAAATTGTACTCTTTTATTAGTGGATTTTGGTTTGTGATGCTTATAAAAGAAAAAAACCCAAGTGCTTCACCGAATCCTAACAGATGCCTATGTTATGCATATGGCATAAAAATGCTACCCTCCTGGCTACTGTCTGTACAATGAAAGCAGCTGTGTTTCAGTGGCAACCCACAATTTAAGCATCTTTCCTTAACTAATTGGACTCTTGGAGTGTTAACCTTCCTCTGGGAAGATTTTGGATGGCATACAATATGACTAACTAGTGAAAGGTTATGGAATTGGATCCCACCGCGCATTTTCTCCTACTGTAATACCTACTGTCTTATTAACATGTTAAAAGGTTGTGGCTAGAAAGCCCAGTGTCTTACCTTTACAGAAAAATACTTCACCTCTCACTCTCCTGTTAGATGTCTGCAGATACCCCAGAAAACAACCTTCTGGGGACCCTCTGCTGCATTGCATGAGGATGTGATGGCATGGAGTCCATTTTCTTCACTGTCTGGACTGTATTTCCACAGTGCACACTTTGATGTCCAGTTTGAATTAGTGTAAAATTACCTAATTCTCTATTTTAGCTGTCCAATCTTTCTTTAATTTGTAGTACCTCCTTCCTTTATTAAAAAAATGTATTTGTGTTTGCCTGTCTATGCTTGTATGTAAAAAATAATCTTTATGAAGATGAAGTCTTTTTCTTGCATCTCTGCCAGTGCTGCTTTGCTGTAATGGAATGACGAACTGTAAATAGAATTGACTTGGAGGCTGAATCAGTTGTTGGTATTTTGTTAATAATAATAATAATATGAACTGCCCCCCATCAGGTAGTGCAAATATAAATTCTGAGTTGTTATGAATGCCAAATAACTTTGTGAAGATTACTAACTCAGTTTATCAAATCTGTTTTGTCATACATCAGTCATTTTGACCTGCTGTCTGATGAGATGTATTTTTATTAACTAACCTTGTTGTCTGTTGTGCAGACATGAATGTCTTTTAAAAATCAAGGCAAGCCCTGGTAAGTTTGTCCTGTATTGTACCTGCAGATGCTCATCCTGTTTATGTTGTAAACTAGTGAACATCCTCTGTAGGTCTCCTTTGTTTTATTTTTGATGAATCTCTTAGGAGTATGAATAGCTTAGTGGAGAATTACACAACAAAGGTGCTAAGCTTTGTGCAGAACATACTCCTCTGCTTCCTCTGCTGTTACATTGCCTTTTAGTTATGTGCTGGACTGAGTTTTAAATCCAGATCCTGACATTCATTGGATTATATGGATCAGCTCTTTCCTGTCTTTCTGATTTACCAAACTATTAAATGCTGAACCTCCATCATTTGTATGTCAGGACAGATTTTGTCTGTCATGAGCATCTAGGTTAGATGTGTTTGAATTCCACTCCTGAGTGTATCCCCTCCATTTTGAAATGCATTCCCTGTTGAGCTGTTTGTTTAAAAAAAAATAATAAAAAATGAAGTTATGACTCCCTTTCTTTTTGGAGGAGCTCGGGGTTATATTGGTTTGGTTTGCCAAACCAAACCCTTTGAATTAGGGAATTCAAAGGGTAAGTTTACAGAAATGAGTGGGGGCTGAAACATTTTTCCTTTGAGGACATTTTGTTGGAACAGGCCTTTCTCTCCAAAGCTGACAGTGGTGAAATAAGGTGTTATATTGTCTTTTTCACTAATTTCAGCTGGCCTGCTTTACTCCCCGCAGTAGTCCTGCACACAGTCCTGGCAAGCTGTTAATGGGACATGCTGTGGTGGGGGCAGCTCATAAAACTTCATGCCAAGAGGCAGATACGAACAGCCTCCACAGAGGTGTGCACCTACTCTGGG
>JAOXXN010000471.1:54150460-54167081 GCA_026770055.1 Myrmophylax atrothorax
AGAGGCAGATACGAACCACCTCTGCAGAGTTGTGCATCTGGTCTGGGACGAGCTTGATGCCGAGGGTCATGAGCCACTGCTGGCCCCCAGTAGACACTGGGAGAAGCTGAGGAAGTCATTGGATGTCTGTTCAAGCATTTCCTTGTAGCTTGGTGAAGATGCTCTGAAATGATGGTTCCTTATGGTTCTGTGAAAAAACTGTGCTTTGGGAAAGAGGAAATGGGTAGAGTGATGGACATCATGAGAAGTAAAGTCTGATCTTTTATACTTCTACAGTGATATATATATACATTTTTCCTGATGATTAAAATGTTATGGTGATTTAAAGGTTGTCAGGCCTTGGTGGGTAACAACTTCTAAGCACACAGGGAACTGATAGTTGACCTTCTCCACATCTCCTCAGTTTCTCTTTCCAGTTCTTGTATCTTGGTTGCTCACAAGACCCCATATTAAAACTTGAAAATGCTGATCTGTTGTCTCCCTTTTGGCTGTAAATGGAAAGCCCAAGCATTTGTTAGGCCCCCATCCCTGCTGAGAGCATTAAGCAATAGTGTGAATAAGCTTTGTAACCATCCACACTGAAAGGAACAGCAGGACTTTAAGGCAAAAGCCAGTCCACTCATAGACTGACTTTGGTTGGCTTGGTTGGCTGTGAAAGCACATTTTTCATTAAAATTAAAATGCTGTCAGACCCCCAACTGGTAATAAGTGGGGGGTTTGTTTGTTTAAAAGAGATGAGACATACTATTTTTACCCAGATTCGATCAAGATGCTAACAGGAAGTAAGAACATGTGACTGTCATTTTACATCTGTCTTAAGAAATAACACTTCCTTCTCTTAATTAATGAAAGTGGATTTGCTGAATGGCCTGCTTATTGATTACAGCAGTTACTGAATTTTTATGTGCCATATCTGCATGTTCTTATTTGGGTTATCAAATATTCAAAGACATTCGATCAATTTTTTCTTTTTTTTTTTTTTTGAAAAGGCAAAGTATTTCTGCCTCTCATTAGACTGACTGACACTGTTTTAAGATAAGTCACTGTGGACCTCAGGGGAAAGCCAGGTATATATTTTTAATGGAGTCATGGAATTACGAGTATACCAGGTTGCAGTAAGGAATGGGACGAGTCTCTGCTTGGTTCATTGTGAGCTCTGCTAAGGTCATTCTGGCATACAGGAGAGCCCAGGTACTGAATTCAAGCTAGTCAATAAACTTGTGGACACTTGGTACTATCATAAGGTTTTTCTTCAATTTCGCAGGGAAATTAACAAGTAGTAGCAACCAGGTCAGAACTGGGGGGCCTGGAAAGGTGCAGCGAGTCTTCCATGACATACAGTTTTGTTGTGAATTTTATTCTAAAAGGAATAAAAGGAAGAATGAGAATGGTGGAGACAGAAAGAGTTGAGGTAATGGTGGGAGGCAGGTTTTAGCTGACATTATACAAATTTAGAGAAACTTCGGGTATTACGTGAAACATCTGACCTGTGTCTCAGGGTAAGGATTGTCTTTGCCTCTCCCATGTTGTATGTGAAATGCCTAATAGGGTGATGGAATCTGATTGGTGGTGTGATACATTATTGCTTCCTTTGCAGAGTCCACAAAAGTTCTAGACTATTATTCCAGACCATAAGTTCATGATTTCTTAGTTATTGCAATCGTATGGTAGAAATAGCTATTTTTGGTTTTCAACAGTGTTTGTCTTACTCTTTCACTGGTAAATAACAGCTGTCACAAGTGTTTGTAGTACTTTAAATCTATTTGGAACATTTTCTTTGCCTTTTCGTGTTGTACTGTAGACCAGAATATGAAACTTAAAAATAAGCACTTCCCTGTTTTCAAGGTTGATTACATTATTTTACGGCTGTAATGTCTCAAAATAATCAATAACAACATTCCCTATAAGAGAAATCCAAAAAACTGGGTGCTGATATATCCAAGAAAAGGAGGACATTATTTTCAGCATTTTGGCATCATTCTTTTGTGCTTTTCGGTTTGTTTTAATTCTGCCATGCTTCCTTTCTAATGTTATATGCTAATTTAAATAATAGAACTCGTACATAAATACACAGTCATGCAAGAATGACTAAGGATGATAAAATTGGAACAGTGATGCTAAGTGCAGCATTGCAATCAATAGGACTGCAATGGTAATAACACCAATACGTCTAGTTAAAGAGATGTAAATTGCTCTTAATGTGAAAGAAGGTTAGAACCACAGTGGAGCAAGGAAATGAGTAAGATGCAGTGTGAGAGCTAGCAAAGATGTCTGTGCTCACTCAGAGTATGTCTTGCTTCACAAAGAGCAACCTCAGGGGGTCTTCATGAGATTGCTCTAAAGTGAGCAGAAGCTCAAGAGAAAAGAAGAAATGTCCTATGCAGCAGAAAATCCCTGCTACTAGCAAAGAAATATTAGAGAAAACTAGTAGGAAGATTTTTCAGGAGTGATTCAAGTTAAGCTTGGAAACGGTGTGCCTCTTTCTGCCACCTGGACTCCTCCTGTGAGCTCAGTGTGGCAAATCACAATTCATAATGGTGCTTCTCGCAAGGAAGAGCTATGGAAATGGGCACAAGGTGGATCAGCCAAGGCAGACCGGACAATCTGCCGTCCTCTCAGCAACTTTTACGGGCTGTACCCCAGGATGTTCCCACAGCCGACCATTACATTACCATGTAAAATTAACCCTGCACAAGAAAGGGAGCTCAAAGACTAATGTTCAGTGGCCAAAACCCCAAGCACTCTGAGCTGAAGCTGCCTTTGCAGCTTTAATTTGCCTTATTGCGTCCACTCAAAGTATTTCTGTTCACTTGTTGTGCAGAAGCTCTCACTGTTCAAAGATCCATGCAGCTGAGAAGGCACCGTGAAGGTGCATTAAGGTTAGAGCATTTATCTTAGCTCTGAATTCCTCTGCTGGGCTGGTGTCAGATCTCCAGTGTTGTTCTCACATTTCTTCCAATTTCTTGTGCTTGTTTATTTTTAGTCATGCTTTGCAAATAATAAGAAAATGGGGCCATCTTTTCCTTTTTCTCCATTGCCCATTTAGGTTGGAAGTTTTAATTAGAATTTTAAAAGTTGGGTTGAGAACCACATTTAGATTATTAAATGACCTGCTTCCTATGAATAAATACATCAGAAAAAGAATCACCAAGTTTATATGAAATTTTGACTCCCTAGGGAGGTGTTTCCCTGACCGTTGTGCTACTTCGGATAGGAGAAACAAGGTCAGGAATTGCTCTCTGGCATGCAGTGCTGTTTAATGCCTCAGTGCAGCACTAAGTAGAGGATAAGTGAGGATTTAATAAGCAGTAAAGTTCATTTAGGATGAGAGAAAATAAGGTTGTGATGCACAATAGTCGGAAAAAATATTTAGTGCAAGAAATAAAGATAACACTGAAGTTGCTAATTCTCATGTAATTAGCTGAAGATTTGGTATGGAAATGGGACATAAGATGTGATTTAGATTTCTGCACAGTGGTCTTTATCTTACAATGTTATTCTCCAGCAGTTCGTGCTCAAAACTTGGAGCTTCAGTCTCAGCAATATGTAAAAAACTGTTCATGGGCCAGATATTAACTGATACCTACTGACATAAGCCCTTGTAAACAATGAAGATCTAACTCCATGCTTTTTTATCCTGAAGAGTGCAAGGAGTTCCTAAAAAACCTGACAAATTTTATGTGGTATAATGAACGTGTACTTTAAATACCCTTTTTTGCCAAAGAAAAAAAAAGTCTTTACTACTTTCTCTTTGCAGATGGTAACTTTATTCATGGATCTGGCAAAAATTTTACTTTAGCTGACATTCAGAGAAACCTGCCATCTACAAGAGAGGCTGCATGTTTTGTTAAAAGACAATGAGGTTTTCACTTGAAGGTGCTTTTATACAATGAAAGAACTTAGCCTTCTATAAATAAAATGAAGTGCATATGTTTTGTAAGTATGTCTGCAAAACAATGTAAAAATTTGAAAGGTTCGGATGGAGTTTCACGCCAATTTTCCAGACTATTTTATGAAGTTTAAATAAATATTAAAAGCTGAGGTGATGAATCATGTACAAAGTTCCAGTTCATTGTGAATAGACTGGGACAGGTAGAATACCATTTCGTTACAGTTACTATGAAATGCCTACTATTGGAGTTAAGTGTCTGTAAACCTTAAGAAAAGGTTCATCATGCACAAAAGTAGCAGTTAGTAGTAGCTGTTCAGCCTTGATGATAGATGTCAACTCTCTTGCTCACTTGAACAGCAATAAGAAGGAAGAGAAACTCTTTTTAGTTGCAGAGTTTTACCAGCTGAGTTGTTTGTCTGCTGCTTTGATTCTTGAGTGGGTTTCTGTTCAAGGACTTCAATTTTTTAAAGAACATAAACTCTTATTACTATGAACTGTTACTTAATAAAGTTATATCTGAGTCCTTGAATAGCGTACAGCCAAAGGAACATAAAATAGATCCATATTTCTAAAGTCAAAAAGCAGGATTTTTGCTTGAGGAGCTGGTTCTACACATACTGAAGCAATAGACAGAAGTTATCACTCTGAAGAAATTAATTTAATTTTTCTCCCCAAACAATGTACTTTTTGCTTTTAACCTTGATTGTTGCATTAATAGATGATAGAAGCACCGATGGGAAAAGCATAAGAAAAGTGCTGAGATGCTGGAATACAGTGATCTGAGGACACTTATATCACAGAGCAGATAACCTGTTTGCTTTTATTTCTGAGCTTTCAACCATGAATGTAGAAATGGCACTCCACGATTATCGATCAGCTTACCCCACTGTCTGCCATTAGACAGTGCTGCACTTAGACCTACTGCCAAACAAAGGACATTGCTAACAGATGCCACAGAAAACATGCCTTACATATTGCTTGTTCACTGAGCTAGAGTATTGTATTAACTTTGCAAGGCTTCTAATATTTCAAGAATTACAAGTTAAGTGATTTTAAAAATCTCTCACTCGACAGCGTTATCACAGAAGGGCTATTTATGGTATCTGCATGAGTAAACTGATAGCAGCCTCGTTGCTTATTGTGCTCCTCTAAATTCATTTTCCTAATAGCTTATTGGAAACTTTGGTGGGCACATTGCTTTTGTGTGGTATCTCATCATTCCTCATACAACCATCTTTCAAATAATTAAAACTACTTCATTCTCTCAGAAGGTGCCACCGCTCAACCTCGTATTTTACTGGCATTTGGCAGCCTTTAGTTTTGCAACCTGGTGACTATGTAACAGGGATTTGGAGGGGCAAATCCGCACTGACTTTATATCATAGATCTGAGTCGACATAATCTTACGATGTCTACTTTTGGGTTGTGTAACTTTACCTTAGTCTAATCAGGCCTAAGAGTCCCTTGCTGAAGAAAGCAAGCAATGGCATAGAAGCCAGTAGTAAAGAGTATGAGCTGTGCAAAAGTGGCAGAAGTATATAGGAAGGGAAGTGATCAAGAGCAGAGAGACTGGAGTAGTCTGGATCAAAGCAAGATGTCAAGACACGTAGAGCAAAATCCTGAAGAACTTGGATTGTACAGAGCAATGAGAAGGGGACTCAGAAGTGGAGGTGCATCTCACAGTGCACATTTCCTGTTGACCAGGTGTCTATGTATTCACAAATTCATGGTGGACATAGCTAGAATCAGTGTTTTGAAGCTGAACATAGACCCTTCCTTGTCCTGTTTCCAGCTTTGTCTGTGGCTGATATTTCCCAACCCTTAGGAAAATAATTTGAAATAATGCTGTTGTTTTCAGACAAGCATGTCATTTGTTTTACCGGTCTGTAGTTGATTAATTTGCAAATGATATTCCCAATAAAGTGCTTAGAAGTAGATAATTACAACTATATTAACAGTTACCGGGGAAGCAGATGGTATTCTGAGGAGCTGCCATGTAGAATTAGTGCTGATGCTCTACTGTAATGTACCATATACCCCAGCAACCCACAAACAACAAACTAAAATCCTGCTGATATTCCAGATTGTAAGTAAATTGTGCTATTGCTTCTCATTCAGTTCTTATCTGAATTTTTATGTGTGTTTTCTAGATAGCTACAGTGCTCAGTGAGCTGCTCCTTTTTATGTTCAGTCAGATAACTCTCCATGCCTGTATTTTGTATTTTCTTGGTATCAAACCCACTAAAATGAAGCTTCTAGACTGCATGTCAGTGTTTTCTCTACCCTGCTACTAGATACTCTGAAGCACAGACTAACTCAGTACAAAGAAGGACTTGTAAATTCATTGAATTGTTGAAGTGAAAATTCCCTGTGAGGTGCTAAGCTGAGGAAGTTCTGAAGGAACTGGTGCCGTTCCACGTGCCCACTTGCGCCTGCACTCTCTTTCTCCCCTGCTTCATTTGTTAACCCCCTGACTTCATACTATGGCCTGACAAAACACGAGCCTTTTGCTGTGCTTCTGGCAGTCCAGAAAAAGGCCACGATGTCACAGCAGTTTCTGGTGTGCTGCTGATCCTGGATGGCTTTGCCGGAGTCACGCAAGCCACGAGAGCAGGCACTGCGCTGGAGGTTGCAGCAAAGCTGAGGTTCCTGCCCAGGGCCAGTGGAGTGCTGCTGGTGCCCAGAGACAGGTCACTGCAGCCAAATGGCTGGGAGTCTGTTCAGAGCTTGGCTTTATTTCTTTATTTAACATGTTTGTCATCTACAGATTTAAATAGAACTGAGAGCTTTTATTTTTCTTTCCTTTTTTTTTTTTAAAGACTCTTTAAAAACACTGGACATAATTACTAAACAGATATGGGTTCTTTTTTCCTGAGTGTGTGTCTTTGGTGTAATTGTCTCTAAAACAAGCGTATAGCAGTATATCTATGGTATAAATGTCTGTAAGTTCACCATAGCTACCTCTTGGGTAGAGAATCAGAAATCTGGGCTGTTTTGGGGAAGTCACATTGCCTGTTGTCTGTTTGAAATTACCTGTGTTCTGTATGGCTGAACAGGCCAAGTCTGATTTTGTTTTGTTCCAGCGTGGTGATGAAGCCTTGAGAGAGCTGGCAGATGTGGTGACCCTTTTTTCAGCCAAGAAAAAGGAAGTTTACAGAAGCTTTGTATCATAATCTGAGTCAGAAGCTCCTTAAAAATACATAGTGCTTGCAGCCATGTGCAAATTAAACTAGCTGTGTGTTGTTTTGCCGGTCTGGTGTGTCAGAAGTGGGCACGTGTGTGTGTGTGTTCACAAGTGTGTGAGTCAACATGAGCAAAAGCAGCTCAGGCGTAACAACAGACAGTGGTAGAAAGCCGAAGCAGCGTTTGAAATGTCACTCTGAGGGAAAGCTTAAAAAAACCCCAGCCCCCAGAAACAAAACACTTGTTAGTATGATTGAAGGCCCAAAGGAGAGTCTTGGGCTACAGAAGTAGGAAAATGTTTTAATTTTTGTTTGTTGTTACTAGGGAGTATCTTGTACACTACCCTTGATAAAACAGGATTGCCTTCAAGCCATATGCAATTCCCTAAGCAATATATTTTTGAATGGAAGCTGCAGTCAGATCCTGAATATTAGTTAATTGCTTTAGTCAAAACAACAAATACTGATGTCTTTCATCCTGCATCTGTAGGTAGAATGAGCAGAATTAGTATCACTGACTTTTGGGACATCTTCAGGAAAATGGGAAAAAGAGCATTTTGTCCAGTAAGGGCTCCTGACCCTGGAATACTCTTTCTCCAGTTTGCATCAAAGTATGTCTCTGGCTTCTTTCCTGGCTTTGCTTGTCTTGGTTGAAATGAGAAATTATTTGATTTATTCTAAGGAGGGCAAGGGTGTGACAGGACAGGTTGTTTTTAAGGCTGTGTAGCATGTCCTAAAGGGATCCCCTTTCCCCCTGCTTCAGCCATTTTACTGATACACTTTCTGGCAAAATTTCCTTGCACATAGTATATAAAGTTAGCAACTTTCTGAAGTGCTGAAAAACAGGCTCTTCCGCTCTTTTTAAGAAACACTTTGGACTTGAATAGTTTGTGCTTTGGAGCAGTGGTTTGATAATGGGCAAGGAAGTAGTCTCCTTTGTCAAGGATGCTCCTTTTGTGCTCCTGAAAACAAGTCCATTTTTAAGCAGTGTTTAAGGAGGAAAAGACTGGGATGTAACCTTTTAAGATTTTATTCAGGGTTTTTTTAATGTTACAATTGAATCTCTCTGCCTGTGCTTGGGCTTGGTAAAAGCCATAGTGTCTGCATGAGGTGCTGCCAATGTGTAACTGGTGGAGGGCAAGTGAATCTCAGATGGACCTAATCGTTTGGGCTGCCCCAATCCAGGCTGGTCCCCCGGTTTCAAAGCTGAGAAGACAGAAGTTGGCTGTGTGAGGTAACGCAGAAAATAAAACCGATGAAAGTGCAAAAAAGAGGAAAGCTAGACCTCAGTAAGTTGAGGAAGAGGTAGGAACATGGGCCATTTGACCAGGAAATTGGTCAGAATGGGATTGGCATGAAAAGGACGGAAACATAATAGGAAGTTAGAGTATGATGCTGGGACTGACTAGATGAAGACCTAAAAAAGGTTGGAGAAGTAAGACTAATAGTTAGAGATGCTGGACAAGAGCAGGGAGTCCTGTATGCAAAGAAAGTCCCATGTAAAACAGGAACTGATAGTCCCAACAGGGTTGTGCTGTTAAACAGGGAACTACCTTTTCTCTAAGAGGTTCCTGCAGGACTGGAACTCGCTGAAAGAGGAGACTGGAGAAGGGGAAGAAATCATTTGGACAAGAGCCTAGTCCAAGAGAGGAGGTTCTGTGAATATGGTAAGAAGCACAGGAGAGGAATGTGTGAGAGGCTTGAACAGGGAGATTCTGGGACATGAGGTAAGTGTTAAAAGGGAGGGAGGAGGGAGATCATACTGTGGCTTGGGAAGACTTATCAGGCTCTGGTCAGGTAAAAAGTATGAGGCAGAGAGGGGAGAAGGGAAAAAATGGTTAACTGCATGAAAAAAGATTGGGGGCTGGAGAGTGAGGACAAAGAACGAGCAAGGAGACTGGGATTGCTTTGAGAATCATAAGGAATGTAAACTGGGAAGGTCACACTCATCTGTCTTCCACTGTTCCCAAATACCTCTAAATTCTCCTGGTAAGAGTATTTGTCATCTGTTTTCAAGTGTTTGTCCACATCAGTGAGAATAATATATTATTGCTGTCAGTTACTCTACAAGCTGCACAAATCTACGTGGTAGAACTTAACACTTAAAAACTGCATTGAGTAAGTGGGAGGTTAGCCACCTGATGCCACAGTCTGGTGTTTTCTGCTTATTGGGGGACAAATAAAGCAAAATGCTTGTAAGAATCTGCAGTAAAACAATAAGCTTTTGAACTATTAAAAAATAGGGGAACTGAGGTTATTAATGCCATCCTGATTAGCCCCCGACACATTGTAATAGTCTGGCACCCATGATGCCATGTTGTTTCCCCAGGATTTAGGCGTGGTGGATTGTAGAGGGCAGATAATGGCAGGTGGATAAGCCAGGATTGCTGTGACTGGGACCTGGGACTGTTGTCCCTTGAAAGAGGTGCAGGAGGTTGGTGGTGAATGGCAGTAATGGTAGGGAGGAGTTGGTCAGCCTTCTGGTTAGTTACTGTGCCCATGGAATTGGGTTCAGTTGGAACTGTGTTCTCTTTCTCCTTTCTCACAGTTGTCTCAGTGATGCCCCTTAAATCAAACTTTTTAAAGATGATCACTAATTGCATGTTTCACATTTTTCTGGAAGCCCAACCTCAGCCCTAGGGCCTGTTTTGCCAAAGAGCATAGCTGTGACTGAAAGCAGTGAGACTCAAGCTTTGAAGATACAAAGCACTGCATAATGATAAAGAAGACTCTGAAAAATCATGGTCTGGACATCTTAAGGCAGGCTTCCCTAAATTAGTGGATACGTCTGGTTTTAATTTATCTGTGCCTAAGCTCCCCATGTATAAAGCAGAATAATAGTTCCCGCAGCTCTCAGGGATTTGGTGGAGATTAGTGAAGTGTCTGTGAAACCCTCACTTATTTTAGTGATGAGTGCTATAGAAAAGCCCATAAGGAAATTAATAATTTTGTCTTCAGAGCACTGTTTGAATAGTTAGCAGGAAACAAGCCGTAAGGCCGTACCCTGAACAATGATAAGACAAAATATTGAATACTTGCTTTATTAATTCAACACCATCCATCCTGTGCTGTGAAGGAGAAGTGCACTTAAAAAAATGTTAACAAAATTAGAGTGTATGATAATGTATATGCAAAGGATACCAAATTAAGTTTGCATCAGCAACCATAATTCTTTCATTGCCTAATGTTGGAGGCTTGATTTTATTGCCTGAAGAGCATTCTTTTTAACAAAGAGTGATTTTTTGTCTCTGTGTGTGTGCGATGCAGTTTTTTAATGGGAATGTGACTTCTAGATATTTTTAAGACTTGTGTACTCAATGTATAATTCAATTTTTAAATGTTTCTCACCCCTTTAAGATGTAGGGAGTTTCTAGCATTGCCGTTTAGTATCCTTTTTTCCTTTTGCTAAAGGTCCTACCTTGTAGCGTTTTATTCTTGGCCAGTAGCATTTACTAACACAGCTGAAAGCACTGGGGATGCATGAACGAGGAAGGATGGCAAGAATTGTGCCCTCTGTTTTTCATCTGCTTATAAGGAGGTATCTTACAACCCATACTGTTCCAAAGATCAGAAAGCTACTTGCGAGGGAGGGAGGGAAAAGCACAGAGAGTGAATTCAGCCACAACAAGGTTAATGTACTTGCACAAAATTATACATGAAGCCATGAGAGTGCCAAGAATAGTAGCACCCACAAATCCTGCCGAGGAGGTTGATCTTGTGAAGTGATGCCCTTCTCACAAGGTGCCGATCCTCTGGAAGTTGTTAAGTTTAGAGGGCACTTTAGCCCCCAGCAGGATCAGTCTCTTGTTTCCTGCTGTATCTCTTGTAAGTTTTGATCTTACTCGATTTTACATTTACAAAGTTGTCTTAGTCCCCTTCTAGGAGCCAACCCCACAATTTCCTGGGGATTTTTCCTGACCCCATGATTCTTTTTTAACACTTGCCACTTCTGGACAGCAAACATCTGTAGGGTCTGTGTGGGAGGCCAGCAGAACCCCCTGCACCATGTCTGCTCCAGGGCAATGCCAATCTGACCCTGAAAGAGAACAGCTCAGTCAGCTCAGTGCCACCAGGGCAGCATTTTGCAGTGATTCAGCTGATGCCTTTTGTCAGCTGCAAAGTACTGTCAGGTGAAAAAAATGTAGGTTGTTGGTTTGGTTTTTTTTTATACAAGGAATGCTTGGAATTTTTGTGTGGTATTAGCATCTGAATGATTTGTAAAAATTCAAAGGTGGTGTTAGCCTGCACTTCTTTCCATTTCTATCTCAAAATACTCCTTTTTTTGTAGATGAACATGTCTCAACTTGTTGAGAAAATTTCTTCATAAAGACCGTAGAAGGCAAAGGATATGGAATAAAGTATCTATTTACTCTTTTTCATGTGTGTAGGAAGCTATATTTTCAACCTCTCTGTTTAGAACTATTTTTAAAATATCCAGATCAAGAGGTTTTGATCTAGTCTGCATTGGAAGAGTTCTGATACAAGCAAGGTCCGTTGCTTACCCTCAAATTGTTCCAGCTGTTCCATGATGACAGCAGACTTCTGATGGATCATACAATATGAAGATCATGGCTAATTTTATCTTCATGTGGTTTGTTGCAGTTGAATTGTAAGGCTGTATAAGGCAGATGACAGGAGTGAGTCTATATGAAAAAAGGTGTTGGACATACTGTACTTCTCCCTGTTGAATGCAGCTTTTTAAATCTGTGGAGCTGCTGTTACTAAAGCTTGCAGTACAGCGTATATCTGGAATGCGTTTTAAAAAAATCTCAAAATGTATAGACAAATGGGAACATTTACACTGGAACAGTCTTCTGGCCTTCTCTGTGATGGTAGATTTTAACCAGCAGTGGTCAAGGCCAGCAGCTTTATAATTCTCTGGTCTTTCTTCCTTGCAGCTGCAAAACAACTCTGCAGTTTTGATGTGCCCTCTGTGATTCCCCTCAAATCAATATGTATTGAAAGACATCAGTTTTCTGTCTTACTGGGTTTTTTTCCTGAGCAATATCCTGCACTATCCAGTTCCACGATGTATTAAATGTTGCACTGACACTTTTTCTCTCACTTTCTGTGTCAGAGAATGCCTGAAATCCCGATCCATATGTCTGCACAGCCATATGGCCTCTGTAGTATGACCTGTTTCTGCCAGAAACATCAGAAAATTACTGGGAAACTGGTTTCTTTGCATTGCTGGTTCCGGGAGTAGGAGGAGGTGAAGCGGCAAGACGGCTGCCCTCCGTTCCGCCCTTTTCCATGTGGAAGGCAGCCTTGAAACTCTGTCTCCATTAGGAGCAGGCTGCTGATGCAGCTATACCCACACACTGCAACAGCAGAGCAGTCCTGGGTGGACTGCTGGAAATAGCTTGTCCTGGCAAAACTGCGCTTTTTGACAAGATAGCTTATTACAGCAGTGCCTGCCTGTCCCTGCAGAAGGAGCAGCACCAGCAAAAAGCGCGGCTCTGGCAGGATGACTCCTCTGTGCCGCTGCCCTTACCTGTGCTGCTGAGGGATCATCGACCCTGTGTGCCTCAAGGGAGGACCTTGTTCCCGCTTCATCCTCAGCACCTTGGGACCTTCACTAGCAGCAAAGGCATGGTCAATTAAGTTATAAACTCTCTAGTCTCCTTTCATATACATTGCCTCCTAATTTCTTGATTTTTCCCCTTTTTTTTTTTCCAGCATACAGTGTTCTTTCCCTTTTTATTTCCAAAGGAATGAGCGCTAGCTGGCAGAATCACCCTCCTGCTGCAGCAGGGGTAACCCCATGGACCTCACCACAGAGGTGTCAGTGCAGCAGCAGACAGGGGCTTGGCCCTAGTCCTTGTCTGGATGCTCTCCTCCCTCTTTTCAGCAGTCCTGATGCCTTCATCTAGGCAGAGTTTACTCCACTTGCTCAGTTCATCTACTATTTTAATATAACTCTGCCTTTTCTTTGGTTGCTGTTTTAGCTGAATGATTGCAGTATAAGAGCTCTCAGGCAAACAATTACATTTTGAAAATCACGTTGTGGGCTGGAATATGTGGCTGCAAGATACTCCTGTGAGTGTAGTGTTTGTGTTGGAAGACCCGGTGGGAGTTTCCCTGGGGAGGTTTGTGTGCTACATAAGAGCACAAGAAATGCTCTACAAGGTCAGATATGTGGGCTGCATAGCCCAACAGACTGCTTCTGACAATGGCTAAAGGAGATGGTGCAAGATGGGTCGGCACCTGGCCAACCATTCCTCTCCATTCTATCCACCACAGCTCCTGGGCATTCTTTGGATGGGCGTTAGATGGGAGCCAGAAGCCTGCCTGGATTCATTGGGCACAGGATTCACTGGCAAGGAAATGAAAGGCAGTATGTGTACATGTGGGAAAGAAGTTTTCAAATTGCTGTCTAAAATGTAAAATTTTCTGACCTGCCTTGCCTCCTTTGTGGTGTGAGAGCAATTGCTTCAGATCACTGGGTGTGCAAACAGCTGTATGATACATTGCTGCAACAGCACATGGAGCACAGGCCAAACACAAGGACTTGTTGAAACAGTATTTACATGATTTTCTTTCCTCCCTCCCAGAGTAACTTCTCATTTTTTTGCAGTAGTGGAAAAGAATACATTTTTTTAAATGTTGCTCTTTTTCATGGATGGCAGATCCATGGGACTTTTCCCTTTATATGTTTGCTTGTCACAGAGCTGATATCCGAATTTCTCTCTTTTTCTAGATTTTCATATTCAAAGATAATGTTTGTCAGTCCAGTGGGATAAAAGTAGTGTACCTTTATCACTGTCATTATCACCAGTTATAGGAATCACTAAGGCATCTGTCACCATGGTAGAGAAGTACTACAACAATATGCCTGTAAAGCATCTGGTTTCTTCAAGAGAAGGAACTAGTTCTAATTCCCTCTGCTTCAGTTATACATCTTTTGCTTATGGGTACTTGAATTCGTGTAGTTTAATTCAGGATTACACTCCTGGGGCCATTCCACTGTTCAGCACTTAGTAATGTAGAAGATCCACTGCCAGCTTTGAATTGCAGTCTGATAGTTTTAGTATTTGTGCTCAAACTCATCTCCTCACTGAGAGTGAATTCCAAAGAGGGAGACCATTGGAAATGCAAGGTCTCTGGCCCAGTGAGTTCAGCTGTGGCTTCCACTGTGTTTTTATGGCCCCATTGTGAGTAGCTGCTCCTTCTCGGGCACAGAGAAGTAGGTGGAGCCAGTTTCAACTGGGTCTCAGGAGTTTGTCATGTATCCATGCTTGTCCCCATCGTTCAGATGCGCACATGCTGCGTGTGCTGCCTGCCTCTCTGGGTATCGTAAATACTGGAAGTTATAATAAAATTAGGAGCACAGATGTTCCTCTTACAACCAGTGCACCCTGTATACAATAATAATAATGAAATATATCCATTGCTGTTCTCTTCGGTGCTAAATTTTCTCTTGTGAGGCATCTTGCTTTAATAATAAAACCACATTTTCTTAAGCAAGGGAGTATCAGATTTACATTGGCAGTAAGTCACTATTTTCAGATAGCTTGGAGAGAGATAACCAAGATAAGAACAAGATTTTCCAGGACAGCTGACTGTGTGTGGAAACTGCAGCCAGGTGAAGGGCTCTACCAGGTCCACCATTAGTCTTCATTTCTTCATCGAAACAATTGATGGGAGAGGACTGTCAGCCTAAAGACTCTCTGCTGCCAAAGAGGAACAGACTTTTTTTGGGAGGCTAGTCAAGGTTTCAAACAATCTATTGCAAACTGGTGAAGTTTTTATTTTTCAGTCATGGTTGTAGCCCACAGTTATGGGTAGGGACCTTTCCTCTACTAACCTGTAATGGAAAGTAGATTACTCTGAAGAGATTATAGCCTAAGACCCGATGCTGTGCTTGAGTAAATATAAGTTTGGGCTTAGGAGGTTTTCATTGGTTGGCATAACTTTGCATACGTTTTGTTTTTATGTTTTTCCTTGTGGAACACAATACTGGTGTGGTGCTGTAAAGCTCTACGTAAGTATCTCCTGGGTTTACCTTGGCTTACCCTTGCTACATAAAAGTAGTCCCTTTGACTCCTTTGGGTGAGTTTGCAGACTTGGCCCCCTGTTGCCCTGCACTCTTAATTATCCAAAAGAAGAAAAATTCTTGTGGTGACCAGGGCATGGCTGCAGTAAATGTTATCCTTCCAGGTGGAAGAGAGGTCAGACCATGGTGAAAGAGGAAGAAAAATACAGGAGAAGGATGGCAAAAACTGTAGTGGAAAAATGAAATGAAAAATACGGGGGCAGACACTTCACCACTAATAATTCTCACCAATTCGACTTTTCCCTTGTAATGTCCTATTCATTTACACTGTCTGCATGAAATTTATCATCTTTGGGCTAGCTGGAAAATGGAGGTCAAATTTCATTTTGGCCTGCAACTTGATAAAAATGACCTGCAAAAGGTAGATGACAGGCTGCTGTTTTATGCACTGGAAAATAGCAAAGAACAGATCCTGTCTCCTGTGTGTCCTCTCTTCTGTGCATGGTTGATGCTATCTTCTATCTGTAATGTATCACAGTGCCCTGATTTGTTGAATGGCTGGTCAAAGTTTAGAAGAAGAAGGATCTATTTGGAACTGGCATTCTCAAATCAGCGTGGGTTGATGAGGCACCTTTTGCCATCTCTAAAATCTCCACTGAGTCACTAGCAAGTTGTAAAAATACCAGGTGCATTGATGAGACAGTCAAACAAACTACTTGTTATAGTTCATTTCATCTCCAGAGATGTCTATTAATAGTAATTAATGATTCCTCAGCAGTTGCATTCACGGTGTCTCAACAACTTTCAGGAGGCAGGAAAAATCCTGCTCAAAAGGCAGTGTGCCAATGGAGCTTGTGGATAGCAGGAGGGTGTAGAAGTTAAACTCTATACTGGAGGAAAAAAACACACAAACAAGTGTTTCCATAGCACTTGGAGTATTTTGGGATCTACACCAAATAGAGACTGTAAAGGATTAGTCTGGGATTAAGAATCCTTTAAACTTATGAAGTGCTTAACCTTCACTGTGTCTGCGTCTTATGCTGTTTGCAATATTGCGCTGCCACTTTTGCAGGGGAACCCGTGGCAGAGCGGTAGTGCTGCAATGCAGCCTTCTCCACGTTGGGTCTTTTATGATTCAGTACTACTTTTGGTTTGCTTTGTAAAGATCATTGCAAGGGCTTATCTTGTGTAATTGTTTTACTGCCATCTGCATTACAGTATAATTACCTTTCAAAAATGGTAGATCTCTTTTGCTAATGTTTAAAGGCAAATAATAGGCAACTAAATTGCAAGGTCTTGGGATGTAGCAGCACATAGACGGTAATAAAATGTATGCTATATTTACAGCATATACTTCAGTCTCTGGTTCATTCTGCTTTTTTTTTTCCTTTCAGTTTTTTTTCCCTCCCTTCCCCTAGGAATGGTAGTTGGTGATTATGGTTTTCTCTTCCTCATATTTTTTCCCCTTGCCTGTCCTCTTTTTACATAGAGTTAATCATAACTCGTGAGGGTTTTTTTTAGAATTTGTTCTGATCCTTATCTGATAGCTGT
>JAOXXN010000471.1:54179420-54198223 GCA_026770055.1 Myrmophylax atrothorax
CATTGACAGATTATCTTCTTGCTTCATTTTCTGCTGTATAATTAATTGCTGAGCTCCCATATAAAATCAGTCAAGCACCAGGACACCGACTCTCTATACAACCCTACAGAAAACATGGCCCCAGCCTGTGGGGATCCCCAGAAATAGCTGTCAGTGGTGTTCCCACTGTCAGTTTGTGCTGGGCACTGGCTCTGTCCCTTGCTTCTTCTCCAGCCCAGCAGTGGCCCCAGTACCTTTGTTTCCCCTTTTTCTCCTTATTTCCTAGCAGATTTCTCCACAGCTCTTTTTCTGTCTGCCAAATACATCCTTTTATGGATGTTCTTCAGAAGCAGCAACAGAGTTGTCCCTACTCCCTGCTTCTTCTCTCTTCTTAAACAACCCACTGTTTCAGACATGGTGGGATTTTGAACATGGAAGTGAATCTGATTGTAAATAAAATGGTAGCTGACTTCCTTGTTACAAGGAAGAAGGAAATACAAAATACTGTAAAAGAGAATCCCATCTTCCTTTTTCTTCCTCACTCTTTTCAATTAAAGTGATGTTAAGCAAAGAGCTGCGAGTGTGAGTGATTTTAATGGTATGTTCCTTCCATCCTGCAAAGTCTTCTGTGCTTAAATTTAAGGATATATTAAATTTTATTAGATACTAACACAGACTCTGTGTGGGGAAACATGTTTCAACACGGTATTGAAATTTCTTAATTTATTTATTTAAACTCCTAAATTCTCCTTTCATTCCTGCTTATGGATTTCCCGTGCTTACTGGTATATAAGTTAACGGAAGGAGAAAATAATGTATGATTTGCAAACCGTGGCCTTGTTTCTGTTCGTATCATAGAAGCCAAAAGCAGAAAGAAGAGAAATAATTTCATCCTGCTTCTTCTCTCTCTCCTTTCCACTAGTGGATGTTAGAGGAGACAATGGTGAGACAGAATGGTGGAGTGGTGAATGGCTTGTCCAGGAGAGGTCTATGCTGCTGCCTGTTGCAGGGTTTGCTGATCTGGTTTGCTGGGGTGTCACCTGGGGGGACACAGCGTGTGAGTACAGCAGTGGTGGGCTGCCACAAACGCCAGCATTGCTGCTGCACACGCTGGGGGTCCCTCACAGGCAGGGCAGAGGCGGTGGTCAGCCTGCTTTGATTGTACTGGGGTACAGAGGAGTTAGGATGGGGCAGCTCTATCTCCCGCCTCTCTGCTCAGGAGCACCCTATGGGTGCATGCCTGCATCCAAGAAATGCCAGTTAGCATCCAGCCTGGCCTTGCTTCCTCCTGAGGGGTGGTGTCACTGAATGGTGCTATCCCTTGTTTCCAGCTATCACCGGGAAATGGGATGAGTTGTGACTTTCATGCTGTACTGAAGAAGTGTGCTTAGCATGCTTCTTGGCTTCAGCCAGCAACGTGTTTTCCACAGAGTCACTCATCTGCTCCGTTTCCAGCTATAAACCAAAGTGGTCCTGCTCCTTGCAATACCATAGCTGACCCAGCATCCAAGAGTAGGATCCTGCCTACAAAGACACTAGAGTTAAGGATATGCAATTTGAAAGTGCTTTTGCCTCTAATTATGTCTTTCTTGGTATCCTGTATTCACTTTGAATGCTTTTAAATCATTGTGGCTTTTTGCTTAACCTATTGAAAGAAAACAATTGGCCTATCGTTAAATTTAAATGCAAGATACAATTAAAAGCTCAGATCTCTGATGTGGCCCTTTAAAAATCCCTCTGTAGATGGAGGAAGGTTTCTTTTCCATTGGGAACTTTGCATTATTTAGTAGATTTGCCTTGCAGGACAGATCGTTTCAAGGCTTTACGATTATATAGAGGATCAAACATTTCTGTGGCCTGAATTAAGGAAAATAAGCGCCAACTCCATGAAAGTTTGTGGTTTCCTGGACAGGCTTTTTTCTTTCCTTACCTTCTTGTCCCTGAGCAGATTCTTTTTCCTAAATCCTCTTATTTAACACATTTTTTTTCTTCATGGAGTGCATCTTAATCTGGTTCCCTAATGAAGGAACTCAGCAAGCTCACAGACAATGAGAGTTTCAGTTGGCTGTTCCACCACCTACTGTTTGAGCATCCAGGAGTCTGTGCCCCAAACTCTGGCTCCCAGAAACCAGAGAACCTCCCTTTTATTCCAGTAAGAAAAGCAGTTAATTTCACCCTGTGCTGTTTGTATTCTTCAGCTGCTTGTAAATGTCTCTCCTTTAGAACAAACTCAGTAAATATAGAACTTCTTCAGTTTTGTAGTTTATTCTGTTTTGGTTGGTGGCCTCTATCTCCAGCTGAGCAACATGTTTCTAATACTTCTTCAGTCCTCTTGAAAGGATACTGTATTCTCCAGTGATTATATTGATCCCCAGGGTGAAGAGGTACAGCTCAAACACATTCTAAATATAAAATGTTTCTTGAGGAGCAAAGCATTATGCCTTTTACATCTTCTTTAATACACAGAACATTTTGGCATATGCTGGACTGTTTGGTTTGAAAGAAAATGTTCATACAAAGTAAAATGTTTTATATCTTCACTGAGTCTTTACAAAAGCAGTAATTTTTTGTAAAGTACTTCTCCCCACAGTTTTTTTGGTGAAATTCTGAATCCTGTCTGCTCACTGCAGTTTCTGGTGCTGGGATGCTGTCTGAGCCACGGCAGGCTTGGTGGCAGCCTTACACATCCACAAGCTGTAAATGATGTATGAAACGCAAAATCCTCACTTGCCCCGCTCAGGGGGAGGACGGAGAGGATGCTTTGCTGCTGCTGGTTCTCTGTTCTCTTAGCTGAAACTCCTCAGTGGAGAATCATTAAAAAATAAATACAACAATAAAGAAAATGAGAAGACAGCTGGAAGACATTGCAAAACTGCAGAACAAACAACTCAGAGAGCCAGTTAAGGCCACCTACCACTGCTCGTGGCTGGCTACACAAAATGACTGCCAGGCATACTCCCTTCTTCTCTGATTTGGTTCTTTTTATTTTCCAAAAAAACTGCGCTTCGTATCAGCAATTGCACCTGGTTGAATCCATCGACTTTTCTTTTAATTAAGAAATAATGTCAGTGGGATGAAAATAAAACTTGACAGGATGAAGATCTACTCTATTACAGAAACAATGTGAAGGTGAAACCAAGATATTTATTTTTGAAAGCAAGAAATCATCTTCTAGTGGCAAGATCCTATTACTGCTAGCTTGTTGTTATATTAATGAATAGAAATGTGTATGATGAAGTGAACAACAGGAGATCTGACCAGACAACCAGAAACTAAGCTCCTTACACAGGCAATGGTGCAACTGAGGTTAGTGGTTGACAGCTATTTTTGGACACCTGTCCTGGCTGACTCAGAGAGTATATTGTTCTGCATTAACTGGCATGAAGAATTGCCAGAGACCCCTGGTAAGTGATGAGGGTGTCACATCCTTGGTTCTCACTGACTGCAGTGGAGCTGGCGATGGATAAGAAGGTGGTGTGGACAAACTCAAGGCCCTGGAATTGAACCCAGAGATGTCTGTTAGGCTTATGGACTTCCTTGGTGTTGCCTGTGGAAGGCTGATCACTTGACATTGGGAACCAAAACCTGCCAGCCTCCAAAGAAGAAACACACCTGCATACTCAGCTGCTTACTGGAATAGGAGATGCAGAGGAGGATAATTTTTTCCTTAATTCTGTTTTCCAAACTATTTACTGATAATTGCAGAGAAGGATCTTGATCCACTCAAGAGAGCCCCTTGCACTCTTCTCAAGGCCTCCTCAACATCCTTGGACAAATTGACCTGGACAGGTTTTTTCCCTTCTAGGGGACAGCTGAAAAAAACCATCTCCATTTCTACAATGTAGGTGACTGATCAGAAGGTTTGACGATGGTGAAGTGTTTGAGGGTTTGGGTTGTCTTTTTTCCTTGGGTTTTCTACCAGCATGCCTACCCTCAGGAGTGTGGCTGCAGTGGCGGACTGCAAGTGGGGAGGGAGCAGGAGTTCTTCCACACCTTTCTCACCCCTCTAAGCTGAAGTGCTGCCCAGAACTTTGCCTGAGCTGGGCAGACAGCCAGCAGGGCGTAAAGACAGGCAGTGATTAGAGCAGCTGGGTAGGGAACCTTGTGTTCTTGCTCCCAGGAATATGTCTGTATTTCTAATTTAAATCACTCTCGGATACAATGAAGAATAAAGCATTTTGATCAGAGTTAGCAATGACCTATTTAACATTTAAACTGGTTGGCACTTATTTGAGCTCATTTATGAGTCCCTAATGAGTTTAATGAGTTCTCTTGGATATCAGCATTTACTACTAGTATGGGTTTATGGTCCTGGATTCAGGAGATGTGAGTGGCTGTTTTTGTGACCTTGGGCCTGAATGTAGTGGTGCCTCAGTTTCCTGTAAAGAAGATGATTGCAGGTTACCTTTCATGGCTGCTTGCACTGTGAACTATATGGGACAACCATTTTATTAAATTTTGTTTGCATAATACCCAGTATAATGGCCTCCTAGCTTTCTGTAGGGCCTCTAAATGATGCTATTTTAAAAATGAAAGATGATGGCTAAGAAATGCAGCACAGCATGACAGGGGCACACATAGATATGTTAGGTCTTAAGAAGACAGAAAAATAGCAGTGTCTGTTAGTCAAAATGATGCAGTCCCAGGACACCACAGCAATTATTTTGTTTGTATTGCTGTCTGCCCATATGAGAACCCATACCTGCTTTCCAGATTTGCAAACAGATAAGCAATTTTTTAATTGATGCTTAGCCTGAATATATCTAATGTCAGCCAACTGTTGTTAATAGGAGCTATTATAACATAAAAGTGCTGATATTTTAAATGCAGTTGGTCAATCCCAGCAGGACTATACATTCAGGCCTCTTCTACAAGGTTGTATTAGTCATTTGACAATGGTGCTGAATTTATGTTTTCAGATCCATGCCAGCTATTGAAACTTGACAACTAATTCTGGATAAAACTGATTGGAATTGATAAACCCTCTTTTATTTTGGGGCGAAAATTGGAAGTGGCTGCTAGTCCAAATAGAATCTCTTATCTAGTATGGCATGATGGCATTTAATGAAAAACATTCAAACAAATCTACTCTTGGATTGCCCTGAAGATAGAGAGTTGCAGAGTTGGATGCAATTCAAATCAGTAGTTCTTTATTTTGCATAACTTTGGGGCATGCCAAGATGCTTCATCAGTACCTGATGTCATTAACTCTGGCGGCCACCACCTAAATGTGTTACTCCTCACGTGTATGAAACATTATATTATTGGAGGAATGCTTCAAAGATAAGAAAATACGTTTGTTTGTTTCGTATTCTTTGCATATGCTAATAATGACACCATAAGTTATTAGAACTCAAACGTGTCTTAAATTTCAATGTCATTTTCCCCTGTATAAAAAGCAGTACCTCAGGCTTGTAGTATTACAGAGACTTGAAGGTGGCAATTTGTTTATTTTTAAACACTGATTGTAGCTCAGCTCCTTGGTTTTTTTCCTGCAATACCCCAAAACAGGCTGAAAGGCTGCTCAGAGGTGGTGTACCCTGTCAAGCAAGCTCCGGCTGCTGCAGCTCTGCTTGTTGCCCAGGAGCTGCATTACCATCAGGTTATGACTGTGCTAAGAAGCCATTGTGCAAATCAGTCCGAGCCCAACACTGTGACATCATGTCTGGATGTCCATGGCACCGGGTTTGGCCTGTGCCTTGCTGCCTTGCCATACTGGCAGAGCTGGTGCCAGTGTCTGTCCCTCCTGTGGGGATGGTTCCTTGGGAGCATGGGAGGACTGGAGGTCAGGAGCCAACTTGAGCTCTTTTGGCAGTTTTAAAAATAGGAGCGATATCAGCAGGGCTTGGAAAGTGTCATTTTCAGTCCCGTCGTGACTGAGTGGTACTGTGGTACGTGAGACGCTGCGGGGCTGCATTGTGTTTTCCAGGCAGCCCTTCCATTTTGAGGACTGTCTGCCCAACTTTTCAGAGGAAACGGGCTTTTACAGGGTTGGCTTTTTTTGTTCTGACTTTCCACTATATTTTCCATTCTTCTTCAGTGCTGCAGCCTATTACATATATTTGAGGCATTTTTTCTTCTTGTAAATACTGATAATTTAGGCATTGCCCAGGGTGCTGTCATGGGGTGAGCGCTCAGTGGACTAACTTCCCACTAGTTGTGAATCTGCTCTCCTGGCCATGCCTGTGTTGTTCTGGTAGCAGCAAAGTTAAACAAAAGTTATTTTAATTTGCACATAAAAACTAAGCTATGGAGAGAAACTTAGCTTTAATGAGGTAGTAAAGCACAGAATCAGCTTCATGTCTAGTGCTTCCAAGCAGGGTGTCTCTGAAGGCATCTCAGCAGGGATAGAGAGAACCACAGCAAGGTTCAAATGTGGAAGCAGCCAGTAAGAAACAGGACTAGGAATGTAAGTGGGATTTAGGCAGGCTGAGTTTCTTTAGAAGGGTGACTCAGCTTCTGGGATGGCCTTTGGATAGGGTAATCACCTGGGGCTTAGCAGCATGTCACGTATTTCAGCCTGCCTCATCCTTCCCTTTTTGAGACCTCACTCACTCATATTGACAGTCTGGCCACTGTCCCATTTTCCCAAACGCTGGCAGTGAAGGTGCTTCTCTCAGAAACTGCAGGTAAGCTGTTGTGTCCCTCCAGCATGGCCCCCCCTGCCCTCTTTTACCTACCAGAGTGAAGGGGAGAAAAGTTTGACAAATTGTTGTCCACCTAAAGGTTCCCAAGTTCTTTTACTGACTTCTATTTTTAAACTGATTCCCTTTGTTTTTTTTTTCCCCATTGTGCTACATTTTGCCAGATTTCTGCCCAGAGGAAATTTTTATAGCTCAATTTTAAAGCCCTTGCAATTGAGGATTTATCCTGGGAATGACACAATCCAACTGGAGTAGCACAAATGGCACAGCTCTGAAATAAAAGGTTATCAAGACTGTAATTTATTTGTTTAGGCCACACAGAGTACAAAAATGCCACTTATTTCTTCAGCTCCCTGAGTGGGTTGCAGCATAGTGGCTGCTTTCAGATTGTCTCACTTTCTCCGTCAGTCATTTTCTCTACAGCAGGATTTTTCAGGAATTGCAATTAAAAACCTGTTCCTGATATGCCTTCCCCTGGCCGCCATCCCTTCCCCCTGAAAATCCCAGCTCAGGCACAGGTTGTTTCCTTCTGTCTCATCCAGGTGACTTGGGGTTGACGGAGGGTAATGAACTCTCTTCATGTCTTGTTATATGGCAAAAGACTGAAATAGCGAAGTGACCGGCTTAATCTCCAGCAGTTCAGGTGAAAAAGAGAGGAAGGATGTGAAACCCACTTAAAATATGTTTCCCTGTTCTAATATACATTTTGAATTTATAGAGAATTGACTCGTGCTATTTGTTCAAAGCCAGAAAATGCATGTGGTCTGCAGCTGAACTTATCACACTGTGCCAGGCAGTTTTCCGGAGTGATGGATACTGTTTTTCATGAGTCCTTTCTCCTGAGCCGATTCAAGGCTAGCCACAATAAACCCGGTGCTGGTCATTAGTGGTGCCCCCTGCAAAGCCATTCTGTTAGGAGCTGGCAGGTTGAGGCAGGCCGTGTTCTTGTGACCCTTCCTGGCTGGCAACTTGATGGAGTTAACCACAGGAGAGGATAGCATGCCTCTGGAGGGTAAAACAGGCCAAGGAGAGATTAGGCTCTAATTGGCAGGCAACTACAGGGGTGTAGGGAGTGACAAAGAGTAGTGGTAGTCCCTTGCTAAGTGTAAGGAAGTTGTGGTGTGCTGCCCACACAAGAGAGGGAGATAACCCAGCTCCCCAGGGCACATGGCACATGCTGGTGCCACCAGGGACTTCTGAGGAATACTTCCTTTCCTCCTAGCAGGAAGCAAGCACATTCATGTTGGGTGGGCTGCCCTTGTCAGGAAGTGGAGATGCAGGCAGAGTGCAGTGGTGCTTGGATGGGGAAGATGTGCTGCCTGCTCTGGGGGAGGAAGAGGAAGTTCAGGATGACTGTAGCAGTCTGGACATGGAGGCAGAGAGGAGAGTGGGTGTCTGTGGGGGCATGCTTCATGCAGCACGTGAATGTTTGGTAGCACCACTAGTGCTTTCCCTACTTTCCGATTTGAACGTTGGGAGATGCTCCAAGAGTGGGGATTGGAAGGGCCTTTGGAGGACAAGCAGTGCAGTGTTTGCCTTGAACAAGGAGTGTGGTAATTAATATGCCACTTTTTGACAAATGGGTATTTTGATGAAACAAGTGAGTCAGGGGCCTTTCACCTCTGCCAGTGTGGGATGTTGGCAGCTGGGCAACCACACAAAGGAAAATCTTCATCTTCTGCTTACAGCTGTCAGCCCATGCTACAGCTGGCTGAAACAGATCTAGATCCCCAGTGTTACTCTTTTTAGCTAAAAAATGTTGAAGTGATTTTAGATGACGTGTGGCACTCTGGACTTCTATTTTGGTCACTTTGAATCAAGCTGGAAGAGTTGAGGAGGACTATCATGGACCGAGCAGCTCTGGCTGAGACCTGCGATCCAGGCTCTTGTGTTGAGCACCATATGCAGACACATGATGGATATATGTTGTTCCTGTAAATATCCATGAAAATTCTTGCCTACTTTCTACCAGCTCTGAAACAGACCTATATTGTGTGATGTCTAATACTTTTCAAATCCTTCTCCATGGCCTCCTGGCATTTTTCTTTCCTCTGATGTAAATTTATAGCCAAGAACTTAGTCCATTGTCTCAAATATGGAAATAGATAAACTTTCCTTTCTCTTTGTCTATGTTCTATAACATGCTAATGAATAGACCAAATCAGAACCTTCCACTGAGAAATGCTTTATCCCACAAGAAGCACCCCTTGCTGGACGTGTTAGAAAAGAGAGTATCATGAGTGTGTTTCAGCATGGTTGTAGACAACCACCAACCTGCCTGCACAGACTGCTTGCTAATGTCAGGGAAAGCAATGCAGTAGGCTGTTGGTGCACCACTGTGAAGCTCTTCCCACAGCAACAGGTACTGCCACTGTCAGTCCTAACTGTGCAGGCTGAGAGCATGGAGGAGTCAGAATATCAGAAGGAGATGTGCTCTGGGGGTTCCATCAGGAATTTCCTGCTCTCTCAGCAGCTCACAAGTCAGAGTTCACAGCCACTGTGCTTATACAGGCAGGCCCAGTAGCCAGCTGTGTAAGAGGCTTGGGAAACACTAGATTTATCAGTCTAGAGTTTGGCCCTTATGGCCACTAATCTTATTCCCTTAGCAAGACGTAGAGATAAGAGGAGACACAGCAAATATAAATAATAAAAGGGCTCTTCAGCTACCCAGCATTTTTAAAAAGTAATAGTGACTGAAGTCTGTGAGAATATGATAAGTATCAAACACTTATTTTTCCAACAGAATGACAAATGTGTCTGGTTAAAAAAGGGTAACTGGGTAACATGGAGTACAATAATATCTCTGCCGTCTCCCATTTCTTTTTAAAGAAAAGTACAAACCGTAATGCATGCAAGCTGGCATACAGTGGGAAAATTACTTTCTCAAAACATATGCTGGCTCCTAAGTAGTGTCTGTAGAAATATTTGAGCAACTAGAAACAAATGTAAAATCTTGATTTGGTTGTTTTGATAAGCACATCAATCATTTTATGTCCCTCCAAATTGTAAAGAGTTTGGAATTTTCACTACTTTTAGGATGCTGAGCAGATTACAGAACTGTAGCCCATATGTACTAATCGTAGAATACCACATTGGAAGGGCCATCAAAGATCTTCTGGTCCTACCTGTCTTGGCAAAAACACAGTCTAGACAAGATAATAATGTAATTTGAAAATAAGTACTAAAAATAAAAATGCTATCATTGTTTTGCCACTGGAATAGCTGAGCTGTATCCATCCCAATACTGGAAGATGTCTGCTGGCTGGGTAGGAGGGTTGCTACATCTCTGAATGTGTGCATTGCATAGTGTAGAAGGGTGATTGAAACATTGCAGGAGAAGGCAGCAGAGATTCCCATGTATAGTAAAGCAGTGCTGTGTGCTGTCACAAGGGAGGGCTGTAAATGTGGTGTCCTGTATCTGCCTGCTAAAACTCCCTATACTGCCCCTTCTGATCTGCAAGCTATGCATGCATTTCTATCTCTTCCCCTCAAATTTGCATTTTTATATGGATATCACACAACAAGGGGTTTGGATTTTGCTGCTATGGATCCAGCTACAAATAGATCTTGCTTATGTATTTTTTTTTTCCTATGGAGTAAGGGAGCTGGGTTTTACCCTAGTTTTAGGTATCATTTCTTGGATACAGGGGCTACACAGGCGGCCTGCAGGTGCTCTGAAACCATTTGCTTGGGACTTCCTGACATCCACGTCTATGGCTGTAGAGATTTGTACATCCAGGGCATCTGGCCAAATTCCTCTTTACTCACCTGGAAATAAACTTTCAGGTGGAAAAAGAGGTCATTGCTGGGGGAAGCTGGAACATACAACAGCTCTGGGTAAAGGTTAAATTGTAGATTAGAAAAAAAAATCCTAATACTTGCAGAAGTGCTACTGTTCCCTACTGCATAAAAATCTGTCTATGTGCTTTTTGGAGGTGGAGGGGTTTATGTGTATGTAGGCATGAAAAGTGACATTTCACACCTATCCTGCACTTTATTTGCTGTGAGATTTCCCACAGCCCATACACAGATGGTTATCCAAGCAAATAATACACATACTTAGTTGTCTGTTGAGTTGGTGTTCCTGTGTATGTCTGGGGTCTTACACAGCACTTTTCTGTGTACAGTTGAAAAATATTAACATTGAGATGGGGAGAGGTACTGGTAAGTCCAGTGTCACAATGTAAGCCAGGCAGTCCAAAGGACCCCACCATCCCAACTTGCTTTCCCTGACTCTCTGTTCCCGCATTCCAGTACCAGTAAGGAATACAGAACAGAAAACTCAGGCTTGCTGCAGGCCTGTAGGGGCTCTATGTGGGCAAAAGTAACACCCCCGAGATCCTTCTGCCAGGAATGCCATGTAGAAGCTGGGGATTGTATTGCATTTGACAGTCTGGCAATGTCAAAGCTTGTAGAATTGTGATTTGTAAATATTAGGGACAAAAATTATCTGTATGATTTCTCTACAGTCACTCACCCTGTCTACCAATGCATAGAGACAAAAAAAAGTGTTTCTGCTGTCTATAAAATGCTTTTGGGTTCTTAAAAAATGAGGCCTGGGCAGTTGCCTGAGTAATAACTGTGTGTTAAGGCCTGTATCCTCTTGCTTTGTAAGTGGGAGATGTTTTTCTTTCTCTGTGCAACGGCTAAAATCTTTACTCTGCCTCTGTATTTGCTTTCTGTCACCTGAATCCAGCCCATTTTTGCTGTTATTGTGGTTTAAAAATATTTTCCTAAGGTACTTTAAATGCAAAAGAATCTATTGATTTTTAAAGCATTATATTGCCATTTTTCTGTTTTATTAAAAAACAAAACCAGCACCAGCTTAACATATTTCACAGCTTGTGTTCTGGGCTTGAAAGCTCTACAGATACAAATACTATCACAAAGGAGAAAAAAAATATGTATTGAAACGTAGAGGATCTATATTACTAAATGAGTAGAAAATTAGCACAGTTACTACTTCAATGCTACCTTGCCCAGTGCATTTCTTACTTTCTGATTGAAGATGAAATAAAGTTCTCTCATCTTGTTTGTGTTGCTGATTTGTTGGATATTTATCGATTTACGGATCATAACACGCAATTTTTTTCCCATCTACTGTAAGAATATTCTGTATCTGTCATGCTTTCTGTGAGTAACTGATTTTCCATGATCTGTAAAACTGGTTTGTACCAATAGTTGCTAGTCATCAGCATTTTCAAGGGCTTTCTTGAAAGATACTCCTTCTGCTGGAGATCAATGAATTACAACTGAGCACTAATGTTGTGCCATCAGATTTTCTGTAAAATATGCAGGAATAGATTTAGATGCATGTATGTTTCTATTGAATACATAAACATGTTTTAGATCTATTATATGACCATAATATATATTCTGGAAAAATCAAAATACCTGATCTTATGGCAAAAAAGTGAGAGATTCATCAACCTGTGTAGCCCTTGTGCGGTAGAGAGCAGTAACATCACTGGGGTAATTTCCACCCTCTGTTAGGAGATTCAACAGTTATTCATGTACTGCTCTTCTCAAGAGGGCTTAGAGTCAAACTAGTATCTGGCATCAAACATAACTTCTCCAGGCAACAGAGTTTTGACACAGCAGAGCTGTAGGATATGACTTCAGTTTCACTACTTGGTTTGCCCATCTGTTTGTGTGCAAAGAGGAGCAGCAACAAATATGCCCCCAAGTTGTTTTGGATTTTCTTGTGATGGGGCTAGTTCTTCTGCATGGCCAGACCCTAAGATCTTCAGACTACCTGAATTTTGCTTGAGCCCTGACCTTAGGAGCTGTTTGTAGGAGATGCACAGAGGAGAGCATCATTCTTACTTCAGGTACTTACTATGCTGGGGAACAGGGGTAGTTGCAGCTGTTTATTACCTGAGAAATCTCGTTGTGCAGGAAATATCCCTGAGGTTGAGGTCTGCTGTCTTTAAGCCTCTTTAGGCTACAAGAGCAATACAAAAGGCCTTAGGGCACCAGAGAAAATTTGATCCACTTTATTTAGAAGAGTTGCTGTGTGGCATCTTAGTAGCCATAGAGAAAGTCTGGCAAAGTCTAAGACTCTTTTTATCAATGATGCTGTTGAGAGCTCAATTAAGTATTGCACCAATCTGTTTTAGTTTATCTTCAAACAATGTTAAATCTGTGGAAAAGATGCTGACACTTACTGTGGTGTAATTTGTAACTAAAATTTTGATGATTTTTATGACCTGACAAGGCTATGGTTTTCAATTTAGCAGGAGAAGACACCTATGGCTATGAGTGCGGGGTGTTCATCCTAAATGACTTTTCTGTAATAGGTTTTCTAATAGTGAGTGCAGAAATACAGCTTTCTTGTAGATGCTTACAAGGTGCAGTAAACCAGCAAAGTGAAATTAATGCCAGGTTCCAGCCTCTGCATCCATATGACTGCAGTTCCACATGTCTAAAACTCTTCTAGTAACAGCCATTTTTTTCTCTAAACAAGTGAGTAAGAAGCATTATTAGCAAATGGTTTCTTGTAATGACGTTCTGTTGGAATTTTTCATTCTGTGCAGTGGTCATTTCAGGAAGGTACTAAATTGAACCATTTGTTTCTTCTTTGGAGTTTTTCAGATCTGGCTAGAGCATTTATGTACTGATGAATTAATAGAGAAACATAAACCCCTCAGAGCTCAAAACTCCCTTTTCCCATCCCACACCACATGATGAGTTTCAGTTAAAGGACCTAATCCTGGCAGGTGCTGAGCTTGATAGCCCACAGCAGGAGGCTGTCCTGTACTTTTACAAGGTGTTAGCTGATTAGGTAGAGATTTGGTCTGAAAGTGGTTCAGGTTTTTTCTGGATTTTTTGCCTTATTCTGGTGCGTTATGACAAAGCTTCCCACTGTGTTTTGTTGAAGGACTTTGAGGTGGAGCATGGCACAAAAGAGGGAGGGTGTGCTGCTCATGATGGAGAGGAAGAAAGTGTAACAGGGAGAAATGAAGGGACATTGACAGAGAATGCGGAACAAGGCAGTGGGAAGACGTTCCAGCAGTCAGGATATCAACATGCAGGCAGGGTCAAAACTGCATAGCTTCTGAAGTGAAGATGAATTGCTTGAACTTAATGTGGAGAGGAGATTTCAGTAAGAGAGGAGTGCCAGGGATACTGGAAATGGTTTTTGTTTTGTTTCCATAGGTGACTTTGCTTCTTATCCCTTTTTCACTATTTCAGGTAATTGGCTATCAAATTATCTTGATTTTGGGATAGTTTAATTTGTTATGACAAGTGTGAGATCCATATGATTCACCTCCTCCATTTTAAAGCTTTGGAAGTGTTCACATAATTCGGTTTTGTATTTGCTCTTAACTGACTTTTTTTTCACATCTATCAGTCCGTCTGCACCCCTCTTGTAGTTGTCTACCCATCAGTTCTTTCCTTGGAGTTCCCTGGATAGCATCCATGAAACATGACCCTTTTCACAAGACTTATATTAATTTTAAATATTTTGAAAGGGAACAGGTCACCTCTTGGAGGCTGCCTTGCTGGTATAATGTTGATGTAGCTGCACACAAATCAAGGGATGTGTCTTCTGTCAAATTCCTCTGATCCTCCAATGTCTTTTCTCTCTAGAACTGTCGAACAGTTTCCTGGCTCAGCATTTTCTGGTGCTTGTAATGGCACATCCAAAGGAAAACCAACATCCTGTCTTCCTCTGGACAGACTGTACAAAGGAGTGTTAAGTGCAGCTTGATTTCTTTCCAGAAGGTTGCATTAGTCACCAGCTGATACTTTCTAGTCACAATTGTTCCAAGAATCAGTGTATCCATAACTAGGGATGTGCAAATTCCATGGGTCACATTTTCGTTCTCAGCAATTGCATAATGTAAAATGGGTAACATATACCATTGATCAGCCAGCTTATGTAGACTGTCCTGGCTTGTGATGCAGCTTTCCTGCTAGAGCCTGGTCCTGACAATTTCTTTCAGAGTTCTTGGGATTTTTAAGCTTCTCTGTGGATATCTTCCTGATAGATCTGTTTCCAGTTCTTTTTATTTAAATAATAAAGTAAAATTGCAAGAGTATGTGAAGGTGCAGGGCATGAGAGGGAAGGAGTTGAACTGCCTGATGAATTGTGTGTGGATCCTCTCTGTCTGGATTTCATAAGCAAGTTCATGTTTCTCATCCCTTTTTAACCAAGAGAATGCTGTATTCTACTCCCAGCATTCATGGACTGTTGTTAAGATGACACCAAGTATTGTCTCAGTAGATCTGAAGTAATCCTTTAGACCAGAAGATGGTCTAAATAATTTAACAGCTTCTCTTTTGTGTTAATAAGGCTAAAAGGTATCACTGCCTATGAGGTTTAAATGGCATATGGATTACCTTCCAGTTCTGCCTATTTTTCCCTCCAGAATTTTTCCCACTTCTTATCAGATAATCAGGTTATTGAAAAAACAACCTGGAGTACCTGCCAGCTACAGAAACCATTTTGATTCCTTTCATCATACAGATAATTAGGATGCAAGAGTTAAAATTCCCCACTACTATGCATCTGCTGGGTTATATTATCATTCATACAGTGTGTCTTTGAGTATTTTACATAACTAATTGGTAATAAAATAATACTGGGATATAGAAATTGTCACGGAGTTCATTAGACAGTAAGAGAGAGCAATAAAAAGAGAGCCTTGTAACCTACTGTAAAAATGTACTCTTAGGCTGCTTTAATTTTTTTTTACTGTTACCTCCTGCTTTTCCAGGAGGACAGAATTCCTCTGAGCAAAAGCTGTTACTTCCTAACACTTGCCAGCAAAACTTAGGACAAGTGGCAGATTTCCCTCAGCAGATTCAAGTGTACGTCCAAGAACATAAAGTTATGAGACACTGAACAGAGGCCATGTAGTACCTTGTAGGTTAAAAGAGCAATTTCAAAATCAATACTTTTGCTTAACTGGCAACTAAGGTAGTAGTTTCAGACTGGGTGAAATATGTGAAGAGCAAACCCTTTTCACAAGGAGTGTTTTCAGGTACCAGCGCTCTGCAAGGTTGCGTTGGACATGCATGACGCGTGGGAATTGCAAATAAACTCATCTTGATGTGACAAAATCATGCATAATTATTTTGAAACCCGAGGGAGTTGAAATGGCCCCAACTCGGTGATGTCCCATCAGTGATAGACAGGCAGCTGCAGAATTTATAATGGCTCATTTTCTTCGAAGATGAGAAGGAAACTTAAAATAACCTCTTCTGCTGCAGCTCTCATTACACTTGCACTTCTAATTGAGAGACTTTGAATGGGATGGAGCAATGGAAAACCCCTTGAAATAGTGGGTGGGCACAAACTCTGGCCTGTGCATACCTGGGTTTTGTCCATTCCTTGAGTTGTATGTGCCAGCCTCCTGTATGGTGGAATCACTGCAGGCATCTGTGCGAGTGTGGGAGTTACCTGGAGGTAAGGGGAAGCCTCCCAAGAGGTTTGCAAGTCTTCATTGTCCTATTATTGTTCTTATTATTAAAATTAGGAGAAGAAATCACAGACCTGTTTTGTATATTTGTCTGCAACTGCCATCAAATAGTTGTCAGCCAGCTCTGAAATAGTGGGATTGATTGAGAAGGATTGTTTCCCACCATAGCTCCCTAATCTCTCAGAAAACCTCTTTCCTCCTCTCAGTATTTCTCAGAATTTTACCATCTGGAAGAAGAATCCAGTTACACCCTGATGATGATATACTACACCCCCCAAAAAAAAAGAATCAGTGTATTGATCTCCTTAGCGTACACCAGATTCAAAGTGATCAGTCAAAAACCACAGAAGATAAATCAACCATCTCAGTTGCAATTCGTTGTCTTGATAGACAACAAGACTTTGCTTTTCTTTTTATTGCATGAAGCAACAAGTAGGAAGAAATCTGCATAACCGTTCCTGTGTAAGACAATGATAAGTCAAAAAAGGTGACACGTGAGGTAAGGAAGCAGAAAAGATACAATAAATTCAAAACAGAATTTCTTGGGTTTAGTCATTTATAGCAGGAAAGATTAAACACCAAATAAGGAGAAAAAAATCATTAATTGCTATCTGATCCTAAACATAAAGCAAGAGGTTGCAGATCTTCCTCTTCTGCTGTTCTTCAACTGCTGTTGCCTGTTGTATATCATGGATTTGGTTATTGGTATGAACTGAGTTAGTGTATATGACCAAGGTTCTCACAACTGAGGCTCTGTCTGATCCCTTTGGCCCCTGAGGCTCAGGTGCTGCTGCCTTTGCCCCTCGTGCCTGGGTGCTGATTGCCTTGGCATGTGATGTACGTGTTCTATTGCACGGCTGAAAGTCCCTTCAAGTTAGCAGGCAGGGGAAGAAAATGTGTTTTTTCTTGTTTGAAGTGGAAAAATTGTTGAGGAAGGTAGAGAGATGGGAGGGTAGATAGATCTGGGAAATGGTAAAGATGTTCCTGTTTAAAGAAGATTAGAGAAATAATAAGTTTTTTACAAGGAGTCGCAGTTGCAGTGCTTGGTAGCGTAAGACAGAAAGTTCAGGTTTTGAAAATTGCCTTGGCTCAGCTTCCATGGCCCCCAAAATCAGAACTACTCCAACCACTCACTGCTTTTGAAAACCTGACTCTTTTTATTTAGGTGGCATGAAAAAGAAGTGAAATAGAAGAACATAAAAAAGTATGGTAACACACAGAAAAACGTAAGACCAAAAAAAGCTGAACAAAAAAAAATCTCAACGTATCTGCTTGACATACTAAAATAGTCCTGTTTTCTTGAAAATGTTTATTGGAAAATGCATCACAAAATGTTGTAACAGCTGGAATATGGTGATCTAATTGCTGTTTCAATAGCGCTGTGAACATGCAAACATATTTCCTATGCAAAATGTCAAAAAGGCAGCCATCAAAGTGAGGCTTTAAGCTTCAAAACAAAGACACAATGAGCTGATTTGTAAACATTTATTTCTAAGGTTACATTTAAAACCAAAATAGAACAGCATAGGTTTGGAGACAGTGCAACAAATCTTTTTACAAAGCACAAGATCTGAAGAGAGGTTTGCTGAATATACTTGGGCTACATCAAGATTTCCCTCCCAGTGGTGCTGCAAGCTCCCTGAAACCATGTATTTCTTCCCATTCAAATGAGGAGTAAATCTTTGAGTAAGCAAGTGGGATTTTTGCCACTAGAAGGATGCAGAGAGACTGGGAGATCCTTTCTGCGCAGAGCAGAAGTCGCTGTTTACCTTCATTTGCACTGCTGCACCCATTCTGTAGGCATCATTGTCTTGCCATGGGACTTAGGTCAGTGCTGCTGTTGACTTCCACTACAGTTGTCGAGTGAGGCAGGTTTGCAGTCCATGCTAAAGCAGGTTGCAGGGTTTGGGGTGACCTTGCAGTCCTGTTGCATTCCTGAGATAAACTGGTTCAGTGACTGGTTCTTGCTCACTTTGGTTGTCTTCTGGCAGGACAGATGGCAACTGCAAGGTACAATGTGAGTTGGTTGTAGTTGTAGCAACCATGTGCGTGCGGTGTAATGCAAATACTGAAGTCCAAGGATAACCATATGTAATGGTCCTTCTTGCCAGAAGAGCACTGTCTTACACTGCTGTGGTTAGTGTAACTCCACGGACACTGCTTGACTTAGAGTGTGAAGTCAGAATCAGGTAAAATGAACGCACCTACTCTGCACCAAACTATGCCAGCAGCATACAATGAAAATCCTCCTAAATATATACTTGATAAAGAAGTAAATTAGTTTGAGGAGTACATTTACTTTTTGCCATCCATTTGTAAGATTCTTACTGTATTGTGCTTGCAAGTAACATTTATTTCTGTAGTGTAAATATGCAAGAGTTCATTTTAATAAAAAGTAAGCCCTGAAATAAGATAAACCCCAGGACTAGACTTTCATTGAAGATTTAAAGTGCATTCATCTGCTGTTTTTCTATATAAATATTCATTGATTTAATGCTCTCAGGTGTTGGAACTTTTAATCTACATTCAGATGGAGGTACTTTAATCAGAGAGTTCATAAAAGTCTCTAACTTTTTTTTATAAAAAAAAGAGTGGTAGATATAACAGAGGCTTGAAAAAGCTTAAAAAAACCCCTAAACTGCAGCTCTAGGAGAAAAAAAAAGTAAACACCAAATGGCATTTTGTGCCATAATATCAATATTCTATTAAAAATAAATCTCTCACTGTTAGACCGAAGAGTCTCAAACAACCT
>JAOXXN010000471.1:54198249-54217530 GCA_026770055.1 Myrmophylax atrothorax
GACTGATAATGGGTAAAAAATCCCATAGCATCTGTTTACCATGTACTCACACAAACTGTTAGGAATGTTTTTAAATGTCAGCAGTAATGTATGCATGTATTAGCTATCACAGAGCAGCAGCTCAACAAAGACAGCATCACTGCCACACTGGGGGCTCGTGCTCCAAATTAGAGAGGTCAAGTGGCGGAGATGGAAGCCGAGTGTGTCTGAAACTGTATTGTTTGCCTTCTGAAAACGGAGAAATTGTGCAGTCAACTGCAGTAACAGTGCCGACATACAGAGTTTGTACACTTTGAAAATAGCTAAGTGGGATTATGGTAAATCTTTCAATTGCAAGAAGGTTAATCGTGAAAGGCACCAAATTTAAGGTCAGTAGGATTCGTGGGGGGGTAATGTGGTTTAGGCTGTCTTTTACATTAGCAAGGTATCACATTTCATTTGGGAACCTAAGCATTCACAGACTGTGGAGTGTCATATAGGTGCAGCTGCTGACTAAACGTCTGTGTGACAGCATTGTTAGCAGCACTGTATTACGTGGCAGTTCTACACTGTTTAACTATGGAGATGTGCTACAGGGTATTTTGTCCTGGCAAAGTCATTGTGCTGCAAGCCACTTTTCATGCTGAAATTCATAAATCGGTTTCCCCCCACGCTTCCCCATTACTCCATAATTGAAATCTCCCTTTTCTCTTTAATGCATGCAGTTCTTTTTGTGTTTGTCATCAAGAGTGTACACTGGACATTGGTTCTGCAGTCAAAATGTGCAAAGAGGGTTTTGCTAAATCATGAAGTAAATACATTTTTGTGTCGTAAGCTTGGATCCTCCTGCAATACAGGAAGCCTGGGCCTGTCTTGAAAGTTATTAGGGGCCTGGGTATTAAGCAAAGTGACAGTCCAAGCAGATTGCAGAGATAAATTAATCCATACCAGTGCCTTTTACAGTCCTTCCCCGACAAGTAGCTGGTTCAGCAAACACTGGGTGTTGACACTGCTGAACTCTGTGAGCATCCGTGGAGACTGTGGTGAGTTTGATTGCATGGCCAGGCATGTTGGTGTGGAGAGCCCATTAGAGGGAGTAGTGTGGACACAGTGATCCACATGTTTAGGTTTAACCAGGGGGAGCAGGGCAGAGCAATGGGCTATTTGAATGCAGAGCGCACTTGCCGCTTTGCTGCACCCCTGTCCCAGAGTGGGCATTTCAGAGCTGCCCATAAACATATGCCCTATACAATATACGGCTTTTTGTGAGTGAAGGGAAGTGTACTGAGCGTTCGTTAGAGAGCCTCTTGCCTTGACATTTGTTTTATGCAGGTATGGTCCATGATGTTGATAGGCAGTTTCCATAGGGTCATAGTGGCCTTTAAATCTGGCAATTTAAAAAAAAAAAATCAAGAAAGAGCAGAGATAGATCAAGGACATAATGTTCTTGATGAAACAGAGTTGAAATCCCCAAACAACAGAGAGAGGGTTTTTTTCTTCTTTAATTATCTAGATCATTTGGCCAGCTGTGAGCCATGAACCCAGCTGGTCAGCTGTGGGTGTGAAAGGGAGCTCTGCTGGGCTGCTTTGTTAGTGTAACTCTTTAATCCACATTAAAAACTAAATAGAAATATTTCCTTGTTGCAAAAATGATTCTTTAGACTCAGGGGCCTGGGATGGTCAGGTGGAAATGTTCCTTAAGAGATAGTCTCACTATGTGGATCAGCAAGGTCCAGATTCCCCTTAGCTAGTGAGAGAAGCAGCTCTGAGGGCTGGCCAGCTGCTCACTGGGGTGGTTCAGTTGGATCTTAGCAGAGCTGCGATCCAGTTCTCTTCACTTCCGCAGTGGGTAATTGCAGTTGAATTAGAGCCTCGAGAAAGTAATTATGAGAGGCACTGTAGAACACCCTGCTAACCCAGCAGTAAATTAAACCACAGACTGGGAACAACTGGAGATAGTGAGATTAGAGCTTACTTCTGGAATTTTTTTTTCACTTGTGGTAAGTGTATGTATGTTTTCTTTCTACTTCTAAGGCTGAATGTTGGCCCTTGAAGCAGTAGGCTGAGTTGTTCCTGTCATCAGCCAGAAAGAGACACTCTATTGTTGGAAAAAAGGTTCTGAAACTAGATGGGGAAAAATATGTTGCTCATAGAGCTGGAGAAAAGTCCTGTAAAGCACGTAGGAGAGATCAAAATTGAACACACAGTGAAAGACATGGTTTCAAAAACTGCAAGTTTCCCTGCCTGCCTTATTTTATACATGTGTAGTATAGTAAGTATGTAATATCAAACAGATACCTAAGAGTAAGGACTTAAAGTTAGAATATTGCAAGACAGAGGAACCTGATTTTGCAAAAACTGCTTCAAATTAACTTGTGCACAAGAAAGCTTTGAAGGAGAGCTGTGAAACAATAAATAGCATGAGTGAACAGCAGTTTCAGAGGGCCAATTTCTGCACCTTTTGTTCATAGAGCTGGTTCAGAAATATTGACAAGCTTTTTCATTTTTTACTGTTAAATGTTTAATTCCCAGCCAGCTCAAAGGTAGTCTTTTTAGGCATCAAAGAAGATACCACTGCAAAATTACGGTTGAGTTATTTCCCCGAGTTATTCATCATTTTTGAATATTGTGCAAAATATATTCTAAGGAGCAGAGAGCTGTCTTTTGACCTTTTAGAAAACTATAATTTTTGTGTGCCTTTCTTTATTAATGCCCTAATAAAATACTGAATATACTCTTATTTTTATATGACTTTTAACCCATTCCGTGCTTGGATCTTACTCTGATGCACGGATTTTCCCCAGCTGAGGATCTGATCCAGTTCAGACTCGGCTTTTTTAGCCAATTGTATCAATTGTGCAATCATTCCTGAATTGAATTATCAGCTTTAATTTTGGCAGATAAAAACCCACTGATAAAGCCCAAATAGGAACGTGGTGCATCAGTGAGCAAAGCAGAAAACGAGGCTTCTCCTTGCTTCTTGCGATTAGAATAGCATCCCTGGAACAGCAGAAGTCTGTTGCGATATCAGAGCAATTTACATGTCCTTTCAGCTTTACTGCAGGCTCTTCATGGCTGGCCAGTCCTTCATTGTGAGCCCCTTGAGTTTGGAAAGTCCCTCAGACCAAATCAGAAATAACTGCTGCTAATATAGATGTTCCTATATTCGGGTTTTCAACACAGCTCTCTTCTCAGGGCATGTCTGCACAGCAGTGATAAATTGTAGACAGCCTCCTTTCCCACATCACACTCTTCTTTCTTGCTTGCATTAATGTATTTGCAGCTGAACAGAAGTCTGGAATGTGTAAGTAGTGATAACTCTTTATGTTTCTTTAAAACATTTTCCGTGGCCTCTCATCTGGATATTTGAGATGGTCATAACTCTAATTCCAGAAAGAGATGAGAGTAGCCAAATGCTCAGAGGCAGAATGCATTTTGTGCTGGTTTCCCTAGTACTTCCTTGCTCTGTGAGAGTCTGTGTGAGATGCAGCAGGGGAAGGGTGGTGTGTCCCCTGCAAATTGTTCTTGGTCCTTTTTTTAGTTCCATAATCTGAGCACAGGGCTCTATATGTAATTCATATGCAGGCACACATTTGTATGCAAACGTACCACAGGAGTTTATGAAGTGGGAAGAATCTGCGACACAGTCTGGGAATGCAGATTGAGCTGGAATTTGGGACATACATAATTCCCCACAGTGAGTGCTCAGTTTTGCCTCCCAATGTTTCATAACAACTCTAGATGTGTGTTTGACATGGCTCTTGCCCCTTAACAGTAGTTTTCAAGCAGTGAAATGAATGCATAAGCAGCTCTGTTTCTTCACTTAGCCCTTGCTTTATGAGGGTTCTGTGTAGTTCTCCAACATCCTAGATCCAAGGTCCTTTTTCAGTAGGAATCAATTAAACATGTTGATGGCCATACAGTAGTATCCTGCTTTTGTTCAGGGATAGGAAGACTAGGGCAGAAGAAGCTGTCATCCAGGGGATTCCAAAAGCTTTTCTCCATTTTTTAGCCCAAAGGTAAACAAAACACATGCTGAAAATTGGATCTTTTTTTGAAACTGTGAGGGTACCTTCCTCAGGTGCTCCTGATAAGTTTGCCTTGAATGAGTTTCCCACACTCACTATAAATCCTGAGTATTTTTCCTGTAGAGAGTATAGCACCTAGCATTGTATTCATCTAAATGCTGGGAACACACTCAGAGCCTCTGTTCCATCATTCTTGGTTGCATGTTTCAACCAAAAAAACTGATTTTCTTATTCCTCTTCTACAAAAGCAGATACTCTGAAAGTGGCTTGGATTTTATGTTCTGTCTGGATAGTTCCAAGAGGAACCTTAAATCACCCCCAGTATTTGGCCAAAGCTTTGCACTGCATGATACGATTTCACAAGAGCTGCCTGTAAGTGGTATTTCTTAACATAAATTTTTAAAAGGAAATGAAACCAGTTTTGGAAAGCAGACATCACAGAGACACATAAAAAAAGTAGCCATGAAAATAATTGCAATTCTCTAGATTTAGGCCATGGTAAGAGGCCTTCTCTGAATACATAGGACATCTATCACTGTCTTGAAAATAAATGTCTCAGTGATTCTGTGTTTTAATTTTGACTTAGTAACAGGCAAGTTCTGTAGTCCTATAGAGTTTGCCAATTTACACCTCTATACCACTATTTCCTGATCAGTTACTGTTCCTGCATCTCCCTTGGGACTCCTGTATTCGTACATCATGGGGATGATGCAAAATTTTGGTCTCAGTTAAGCTGAACTAAATCCACAGTACTTTGCCTGACCTCTTGGGAGTTTGTCTGGATTTTCTGTTTGGTTTTTGGTGTAGTTCTAATTTTGCTTAAAGACTATGAGAAGCAGTCTGTTTTGGCTTAGACCTTGCTTTCTTCTCCTATCCTTTTCCTTCAAATATAAAACATAAACTTGCGTTCGGTGGCAGTGCCACACCAAACTTTCTGGAGGCACATTTCTTCATCTTCAATCCATCAACATTTCTGTCTATTGCCGTGTGACATATGGTGCTGATTCTTACTAAATAACAGTGATTTACAGTTTGTAAATGTCTAACTTAATTCTACATTATTTAGAAATCAATACTAATTTGAATTGATTATATTTCTACAACCTTAGATTTTTATTTTTTTTTAAGAGAAAGGCTGACTCTGGCACTGATAAGTGATGATCACTTTTCTCCACTAAAACTTGGAAGTCTTCCTCTGGTTGTCCACATACAACAACAGCCCCATTCTAAAACGCTTGCGTTTCCTCATCATTAGAATAAAACTTGCAGTTTTGATATTGCTGGCGGTGGTTTGACTGATGCAATGCTAATGACTCCAATGGATACGCTTCTGATTTGCATTGAGACTGCAGAAAAGCAGGACTGGTCCCTAGATGGAGGAGAATTAAAAGTCCGGAGCTCAGTTCTTGCCTTCTCTGCATAATATATGGTTGCTTGCAGGATGGGTGCAAAACTTAAGATTCAAGTGAGTGGGCAGTCAGATTTTTCTGTTTTTTAAAAGTGAGATGGTGGGAGGGTGAGGAGTAGCTACTCAAGCTTCAGCCCCAACTTTGCCTGTGGCGTCCTTGGAGACTACAGCATTTTCATTTGCAGCCTGCAAAATAGGGTGAATAATACAACATGCTGAAATCAAAGTGGTGTTGAAAAGATTAATTGTTTCTGAGTACACTGAAGCTAAATGCAAGTACTAATAACTAGAATTTGTAAAATGTTAGTTTTAGAGCCCTGTGGATGTGTACTTGATTGATTGGCACTGAACAGATGACTATTTAGAGATGTGGAAGTTCTTCCTGTTAAGATAACAACTGTTGTCATGAAGAACTGAAGAATTTTGGTGTCATCAAGTACAAAGGAAAATTTAATGATTCAGTAAAACCAGAGGATGGATTTCTTACTTTCAGGGTAGGAACATAAAGAATTTGCATCAAGTAATTAATTGCAGGAAGAAAGTTTTAAGAAGTTCTCCATTCTCAGTGTTTTTTTGTCCTTCAGTCTAGCAGAAGCTCTGTTGGGTGTATTCTGGGCTGTGGTTGCTGGGGCCCTTCCTAAGGAAAAGAGCTCCTATAATCTGGGTGCACAGAGCCCCATCTCTCTAGCTCTGCCTGCTTCAGTTGCAGAGCGATGGTCCCCTTCAAGGGCAACATGAGTAAAAAGGAAAGGAAAATACATTTAGCCAAGTAATGCCTTATCAGCACATTCAAGTGGTACAGGATCCTAGAAAGGCACAAGTCAACCCCTGCACTGGACCCATGACTTCCTTTTCTTTCCTTGAAAGGGTTAATGGCCTCTGGTTAGAAGTCTTTCTTGTCCCCACAGCCTGATTCTCTCCTACAGTTTTCCCATCTTCTTTTGCTTTTGATATGAAAAATCCCAAAACGTTAGCCCTGCCTCTTGGTTTCTGTGTGGAGAACCATTAAGAGGCAATGGAGCTACTTGCCAGAGCAAAGGAAAAAACAGAATTTGTGATTTCTCTTGTTATCTGTAGCAAGCAGAAATGTGCTCTTACAAAATGGGGGTTCTACTTCACAGAGCAGGCTCTGATCCAACATGATAAAATACATGTCGTCTACTGGATAACAGGCATTTCACATTCAGATAAGGGCCTGTTTGCAATGTGTCGCAAGCAAACCTAACAAATACTAGAGATGCACTGATTTGAATTTTCTTAAAGATGCAAATACCAGATGTGGCTTGAAAACTGGACTGATTCTTGAGAATCCTGCTGTCAATTTGGTGGGTTATATATATATATATATATATACACATGGCTTATACAAAACAGCTTAAATGAGCGATGAACTCGTAAATTTTTCATCTTCCCTAAAATGGTATTGCTGTGAGAGTCCTGAGGAAAAAATGAAGACTGTATTGGTGCCTTCACTTTATAATGCCTTATCTGGAAAGCTGTATGAGTGAAACAGATAAGAATACTTTATATAAAATGTGACACGAGGACGTTTCTAAAATTTTTGCAAAGTTCTAAAATACCTGCGTTTGTTCCCTTTTTATCCCCATATCTTTATTTGTCAGCATTTCTGTTGTTGCCTTGTATTAATGAGTACCTTGAGAGGGACTTATTTGTGATATTTCCAAGAAAAATGGAGGAAAAGTAATGCAAGCAGTATGACAAGAACATTCTCACAGGATTTCCCCTAAGTTTTTGTGAATTCAAAGGGTTTCCTTTGCTCAGATGGTGTTTGCATTCTGTGGTGACCAGTGACCAAGCCAAAATTCAGTTCTGCACTCTCGAGCTGCTCTTTTCAGCATTTACTTCTCTCAATATGGTTATTTCTCTTCTCAATATGGTTGTTTCTCCTTCAGCTTCCTAGAGCATTTTGTTTTAAGGGTGTAAGTAATTTTAAATCTGCATGTTTGTCTGAAATAACAGACGGTTGAGTGCAAAAGCAGAAGAATAAAGCCGTTGTTAAAATTCTGGAAGCGCAGCACTGTCTGTTCTTTCTTTAGTGAATCCACAGGACTCCTCCTAAATTTACCCAGAGTCTGGCCCAATAAACATAGTGTATTATGACATTTTTCTATATGTTCAGTGTCATAGACAATGTCTTATTTGTATTGCAGATACTATAGTGATGAGCTAAGGGGTGTGGTGAACTTATTCAGTTTCCAAAACCACTTTGTAACAGATTTTTTTCCTTCAGGAAAAGGAATATCTGGTGGTCAAAAACAGAGGGAGGACATGTTCACAAATACTGCTGCAGAAATATATCTACCATAATCTTTACTGAATAAAGTATTGTCTAATGATCCTGTTATTAAACTAAAACCACTCTGAAAGATTTTATGGCAGTTAAATTAAAATATGTACTGTATGTATCTATTTAAGTTAAAGTAGCCTGCAATGAAATCCTTCATAAATGAGTATCTGACAAAGACACACATTTACTATAGAAGGTTACACTCCTGATAGATCATCATTGCTGCTACACGAGAGATTTCTTCTGGCAAGAGCGGGATAAGGATTTCTTGCTTGTTCATCTTGGGTATTTGTACACCAAGTGGGTATTTTCTATGTTAGGAGCCAGTATTCCTGGCATGTTAGGAAACAGAACTGAGTGAAAACATACTATGTTGGCAGGACTTGCATTTAATCTGCCATGTGAAAATGGTATGTTTGTGGCATTAGAGTTCTATTATTACCTACCTCGTATTTGCCAGTGGTTGCCGAAGCAATATCAACCTCTGAATTGTAAAAAAGACTTTTGTCGGGTTTAACATAAGCAGTGTGTGTAGGGTCAGTGTGCAAGACAGGTCACACTCCAAGGCACTTGACCTGGGAGGTGCCAGTTTAACAGAAAGCCATGGCCCAGGCAGAGTGGAAAGCCTGAGGTGCTGTCAGTGTTGGGTACCACTTGTGTTGGTTGGTGTGCTAGTGGGTCTTTAGCCTGTGCTGCTGAATCAGCCTGGTGCTGGAGCTGACTTAGTTTGAACTTGCTAAGGCAGGCATGAGAGCACAATTGATGAATCAGGTAGTGTTAAAAGTGTGAAGAGGACCTTTCAACTCTAGAGTGTGTTGACTGTTGTAAGCATTAACCCAATGGAACACAGCACTTACTCTCTTTTTCTGTGATCTTCAGTACCCCTTTGCTCTCTGAACCTTGTGTATTGGTACGAGATTTTCAGCTGTGTAGAGCCCCAGGCTAAGGGGGTCCCTTATGGGCATTTCATAATACCAGCATAGCCCTTGCATAAGAAAAGCTGTATTTGTAAAAGGAAAATCAAACTGTCTGGTTTCTGTCATTGACTTTTTGTTAAAAACACTTACGCTGTGTGGAGGGTAATTTCTTCCAGGCTATTGTCGTTATTTGGGGTGTCCCTGAGTCTTGCCATAGCTAAGCAGTAGCAACCCAGTTCCAGCAAAGTGAGCAGTAAAGCTCATTAATCTTTTTTCAGCAGTTACTGGGTCTTTGAAAAGACAGGAGTAATGCAAAAATAAAAAATAAGTCATAGGCAATATCTTGTGAGGGGAAAAAAAGAGATGGATCATAAATAACCTAGGTGAAATACAGTGACCATTGTCCTGAGTCAGATTCCGACTGGAAGTGAGTCAAAATATTTTGACAAAGTACAGCTGCATCTCTAAGCAGGAAAATTCAGAGATGTCCTGTCAGATTCGTAGCCCAATGTATGTCTAGGCATGCCTCTCCAAGATGACACTTTGAGAATGAGGTAGTAATACCAATTGTCTGGATATGAAATGACAATATTTGACATCACTTCTGCTAATACTGCCTGCCAGAAAGGGACATGGGGGAATGATCTCTCTATCTGTCTAGAACTAGGATCGAAATCCTAATTGATCAATCTTGTTCCCTTTGTAATTTCTGTTAGCTGCCCTTAGAGTTTGCTTCTCTCTCATACTTGATTTCGTAGGTTGATATTTGATCTTGCATGTTCAATTCATCATTTTACTATGACTTTATGATCACAAAATCCCCCTTACTATGCTAGAAGCAACAACAGGCGTCAGGCTATGGAGTCATGAAAAAATGTGGTTATATAATTTGTATAGCTTTGTCTGCTGAAGGTCTGATATTCTCAGGAAGAGGAGAGGAAGTTATTTTTGAGAAAAACATGGCTTTATTTTGACTCGTGTTTTGCAAATTTTTCTAATAGCCTAACTCTTGTCTGTATCTGCAGAATTGAAATATGATGTTGAGCAAGCATTCATGAGGATCTGCTTTTGTCAGGAGTCATTTTCCTTCTTCAGAAAAAACGTGTGGGACTTGTACACTTACCTGGCAAGACTGTTGGTTCACAACTGTGTAATCTGAGCTCAGGCACTAAAAATGTTTAGAAAGAAACATAGCACAAAGCCCTCAGGGCTTGAGGTCTCCACATTTTGTTGTGATTTCATAAAACTTCCTGAATTTTGAGGACTCATGCAAAAAGCAAGACTTTGTGAGGTTTTTTATGCATACCTATCAAAATAGACCACAAAGTGTGCCATTAACAGTTGTTTTTTTGTTGTTTAACTTTCGGTAAACTGGGAAAAGCCAAAAAATGAGGCAGCATTTGTGTGGAGGATTAATATTCTTTTATTAGATCAACAGATTTAGCAAGGAAAAAAGCAGATTTAGCTAGAAAAGAAGCAGAAAAACTCTCTCGGGTATAAAGAAGAATCAGCACACATTAAGTGTGTCTCACTCTAACTCAGGAAAATTCCCTTACTTTGAGAAAAATGCACAATTTGGACAAAAGAGGATACAGGTGATACACCAATCATTTGTCCACGTGGAACCAGGAACATAGAAATGAATGTTAAATCCAGTACACTACTATTTCTAATACTGTCTTCATGTAATTTCTGCCATACTTCTTCCATAATTCTGATCAAAATGTAGATTAAAACTATTTACATTTTTTACCTATGTTGTTTTTGTTGGAAATCCATTGTAGAGTGCTGTTTTCTGAAGCTTACAAGCTTTCTTGTTTTCAGATTAAATAATACCTGACTACTTTCTACTCCAGTTATTTTCTGTATATTAACCTTCTAACATTCCTTTTGTGAGCCCGCAGAAGTTTGTGTCCCTCTCAGGAGCCAGCAGTTGGAGCTGGGCTCGCGCTTCCAGAAAAGGTCTCACCAGAGCCATGTGTGAGTCTTCTTGCCCATCCCTTTGATCAGCCTCTTGCATCTTCTCCATTTTAACTGAGAGTTTCCCATGTAGATAATAGATACTTTGCTGGAGTCCAGAGACATAAGTTTACTACGTTCTTTTGAAAATTAAGCATACCAAAGGAAGCTGTTAGTTTGGTTTAGTCTGCTCTTGATAAATCCATGTTGATTTTCATGCCATTTGCTATTTGTTTACACCTCTTTTGGGTATTCCCTCATGGAAGAGTTGTTCTAAAGCCTCACAAGCTAGTAAGATGAAATGAATAGGGTTGTATTTGCATGAATCACTTTCCCCTTTCGGAAGTATGTATGTAATTTTATCAGCTAATCTTTAGCCATGTAGTTCCATCCTGGTTTAATCATTTGTTCAGATGCCCAGCCTGTAATTTGGTGTGCCGGTTCTTTCAGAAGTTGTAAGCTGTGATCATCTTTTTCTTCTGACTTGAAAGAATTACGGAAATGGAGTTTTGCTTCCACTTAGGATTTGATTATTTCCATTTTTATACCCATAACTGCTTTTGCCTGTATCACCATCAGCACCAACATCTTTACTGTAATTTAATTTCTGTGGCAGTTTGCTACTCTTGCATCTCCCCTGGCTGTCACTGCATCATTGCTTAGCCTAGTCCAAGATTTTTGCTGAATTTAAACATTAAAGGAGAAACCTTGAAAAAGAGTTACTAGTTAACCCATTTTCATGAAAATCAGTGGTAAAACCCTTGACATGCTTCCACTGAAATTTTGCACAGCACTTACATTGCTTTCTGAGGGAGGACAGGTGGCAGAGGTGACAGGCATAACATTTTCATTTATCTTTGAAAATAGAATAGGCTTCAAATTTATACTGCTCCAAATAACAATTTAATTTTTCTGCAGAAGTAGATTTTATTCTGGTGTTTTTTTGTTTTGTGGGGTTTTTGTGGGTTTTTATTGTGTGTGGGAGGTTTTTTGTTTGTTTTTTTGTTTGGTTTGGTTTGGTTATTTTAGGGGAAAACCCCATATGAGCTTGTATTTTTAGAGGAAAAAAGTCCACCCAGATAATGTTGGCCTGCTTGTAGAATAATGGGAGCTGCAGATGGCATAAATATCTACTGTTTGTCAGCCTAAGAGATTGTTTCGCTGTAAACCTCTGCTTAGCAGGCTGCATTTTGCAGATATTTAAAGTATCTGCTTTCTGAGACTAGAAATAGGCACTTAGACTATTACCTCTGTAAAAGCAGAGTCAAATCCTACATCACTGACCTGGCACAGCTTGCATAGGACTTGCAGGACTAGTCCCTCAGCTTACAAAGGTACATGCTTTGAACTCTCTCTTCATTAGCAAACACAGAATTTACCTGGCACTAAAAGGTATCTTTGTATCACGTATAGACACAATAATGTTTATTTAAATATTATCTGATTTCCTCAGCACTTTTATTATTTACCAATAGAAAAAATTACACCATTACTTTTCTTCTGAATTTTTAAAAATTACAATGGTGCAATTAAATTACTGAATACATTTATATTTAATTGTACTTTTGGTTTTAATGTGCTATTGGAGGACATTTCTTTCCGTGACTGTTCGTTTTCCATGCAACATAAGAAAATCTAAAGCTATATTAAGGAAATATATTACATTGGCAAGACAAAGTCTCATTAGTGTTATTTATGGCATGCTGAAACCTCATTAGGAGAAGGTATGCTGGATTCAAAAGTGCATTACTGAGAATGGTTTTTTGGGGGGGTTAGGAGAGAAATTGCTTTTATTGTGTTTCTTTATCACATACAGAGTGGTTAGTGGACATGTTGGTTTCCTAAAGCGTAAAATAAATTAAGATAGAAGAAAAAGAGTAATTAATCTAAGTAGTAAGTATAACCTCATTATAGTTTGGGAATAGCTTGCACATGGTCACAAGGAGCTTCTGTTTACTGTTCACCTTAGTTTCAACTAGCCATTAATTTTTAACTTCTTTCACTGAAGGTAAAAAGTGGTATTTTTCAGCATAGTAGTTTGCATCTTAAACAGTAATAATGTGCTTTTAGTGCACTTCAAACCAGGGATGAGTGAAACTCGAGGTGCCGAGCCACAAATAGCCCTATTTAGGTAGTAGCATTTGCTCTAATGAGAGCTATATATCCAGTCCTGCGTAAATATTGTTTGGTAGGCGTACAAGGAAACCATTATTTGCAAGTAAATGAGAACAAAAGGAGAGTCCCTGAATTGTCAATCTTGGGAGAAAGTCATTCTGTGCGGGCAGGATCCTTCCCCAGGCTGGCGCTGCTGCGGTGTCGTCCCAGAGGTTTGAGCAGCCCCAGAATGAAATGGCTCTGTGCCTGCAGAGAATCCCTCCCGTCCCGCCAGCCCCTGCCGCTGGCACAAACCAGATGCCAGTAGTTAGTTCCCCTCCTGGCTGATCCGTCCCGCTGCTGGTCACTGTCACCGCTGCTGCAAAGCTGACAAATTTCCTTACTCTGGTGCCTCACCAGGCTGCCTCCTGACAGCCGCGGTACCTGCTCGCCACGCACATTGTTTTGACTTCTTACGCCAAATCCACTTACTGCAAACGCTGCACACAGCTGCACCGATGGCTGTGGGTATTCAGGCTCCCTGTGCTCAGCCTGGTGCTGAAATGTGAGTACCTGCAGGGCTCTTCAATAATAAAACATCTATTTTTCTACTAATAGTTCTTTGTACAGCCACTCCACTTGTGGTATCCGTGTTGGCATTCATAGCATTTGTGAATGTGGTTTGTGATAGAAGTTGGGAATATACACTAGCTGGATACCCACCAAGGCTGGATCAGTTCAGTGAACCTCAAAATGCTGCACACCTGCTCTCCTTGTAGGTTTTTTCCCCCAATATGGCACTTTAGCATTCCTTAGAATCCCTTAGATGCCATAAAGGGGTAATTTTGTGATAGAAACAAATGATTATTATAAACATAGTTATTTATCAGTCAACATTTGACTGATGCCAGGGTTTTTCTGTGGGCCAAATCCTTAGTTTCAAAGGATTTATAAAGGTGCAGTAGTTGAACTAGATACTGTCCCTTTTTCTAATCCTTTCTCCACCTAGTCACTGTAGTTGTGTCTTTTTATTTTGTTCTTATGGTTGCAGTGGACACAGTTCATGTTACTGCAGCACCTACAAACTATATCTTGAATGATGATCCTATTGAATTATTCCTTGCAATGATAGGGAAGTCATAAGTAGTCTCTGCTGAAAAGTGTTCTGTTCAAAAAGACAAGGCAGACTTGGAGAGGGTGGCATGAAAGCATGCCAGCAAAACAAATAAAGCGATGATTTTTAGAAAGTAGATAAAAACTACCTCTTTTTCTGTTAGTTTTCTTCTTTTAAAAGGTTTTGGGGAGAAGATGAGGAAGGAAATGTTTCTTGCTATGAGGATACAGAGAGATGAGGAGGCTCGAAGGGACTCGGGAAGAAGTAGAAGTAACTATGAAGAAAATGCACATGGAGGAATGGTTCAGCAGGGTAGTGGTCAGTAGCAGAGGATGTTTGCAGTATGGCCACAGGAAGTGGCTGGTTACGTCTGATACTGTCATTGTGCCAAGGACTCAGGTACAGCTGATGTGCTCTTCCTGGAGCAGCATCAGAAAGTGTTGCTCATCAAAATGAGGCCACTGCTGTCAGTATGCACGTGTGTGTGTGATCTCAGCTCAGTCTGCTGTAAGTCTGCTGCCTTTGCAGGAAAAGGTACCAAAAAAAAAAAAAGGCCTAGAAGGTAAGGATGAGTGGAATTCACTCAAACAAAATAAAAAGTATTTCAAATAAAGAAAGAAATAAGAGGAGTAGATAAAACTGAGGAATTGATGAGTATCCCCTGGCTTTTTCTCAGGAGTGTCTTTCTGCTCAGATTCACATAGTTGGAGAACAAGGCAGATGATGCTGTACTGATGCCTTAGGGAGATTGAAGTCGTGGGTCTTAGGAACATGTGGCACTGAGGAACATGTGGAATAAAAAATCTCAGTCCTTTTTCTTCCATCTGAAACGCAGCTCTCTTGTGCTATGTGAAGAGGAAGCTATGACAAGGTCTCATTCTCCCTCCTCCATCCATACCCTGCACACATTCTCCATTTTGCAGTGGTGATTACAAATACTTAATCTTTTCACCTCTGCCAGCCTGCTCTATGCTCTGGCTTACCATATAGATTAACTAGTGCTACCTCTGCTGTGACAAAACAAAATGGAGAAGCCTTACTAAAGACACTACTACCCTACGTTTGAGATATGCCCACATTCACACCCTTCTTGTGGTGGATTCCCGGCACTCCTGAAGCCACACAGGGTGGTGACCATGCCCAGAAGATGCACAAACAAGTTCGAAAGAGCTGGCAATATTGATCCATAACAAATCCAGGCACAGTTCTGAAAACATTTTCAGCATAAGGAGTTTCTATCTGCAAGAGCCTTCATACAGCAATGCTGTGTGTGAGGTCGGGGATGTGAGCCACCCCTGATGCCTAAGGTAGAAGTCAGTTTGTGTTGGTGACATCCACTTGCAAGGTGAAAGAGAAGATCTAATGGCTGTGGATGAGGACAGGGTGGCAAGCACCTCAGTGTTACCTCTAGCTGCAAGTAAGCAGCACATGTGATTTAGGCAAATTAAGAAATCGAAGTAATCTTACTCAAGTCCATATGGGTCTTGTAGGTTTGACTTCAGAATTTTTATCCTCTGTCATTTGGGTTGATACACATGACTTCCTTGTCATGGAGAATGTTGGTCTGTCCTTCTATCATTAAAATAATTGTTTTAAAACTTGCCTTTAGTAATAGTAGCACTACAATATAAGGGTAGGGCATGCTAAAGATAGAAGACTCCAGATACATTTGTGTTGAGCCTTGGAAAGTTTTATTTGATTAAGATGAACAGTTTTGGTATGGCCAGTTGTTTTTACAGTAATGTATTACTGTGGAACAGGGAAGCAAAGAAACCACACAGGCCAGTCAGAGTGTGTGCACTGCTATCTGGATTTCTCCGTGTCCCTTTGGAAGGAAAAGGGACTAGTCAGGATTCCTTTTGCATTTGTTTTTGGAGCATTTGCATCCTCAAATAAGTAAAAAAAGGAGTAATTTTCAAGTGCGGCCAAATTCCTGGCAGACCGTGACACTTCCACAATAGTCCTCACATTGAGGGCTGGCGTCATATGGAGATGTACTGGCAGTGCTTGCACAGAGGCCTACTTCTGAAAGAGAAGCAGGCAAATTTCATTCTAGTTCCACCCTAAAGAGGACATGAGAAGATGACAATGAATTTGATTTTTGTTCTCTTCACCTTTCACAAAATGAAGGTGTCTCCTGCAGCTGTACACAAAGGCTGCAAGAACTTGCACCTGTCACTGGGAAATCTGCCTCAAGATTTGACACAATGTATTACTTGAAAGATTTATGCCATTTTCCCTTCGTCTGTTCTGTACGTTGTTAGTGTTACTAATCTTCTATTATCAGGAATAGAGCAGGCTATTTGTTGCTCAAGAGTCCGTGATGATATGTGAGAAATTAATCTGAAGACACTTGGAAGTTCTCCACCACATCCGCATTGATCGGGTGGAGAAACTGAAGATTATTAGTTTGCAGGAATGCCTGTTTTTTATTATAATGCCTAAATAAAAGCAGCATAATAAATCACAGAAAAGAATACAATGTGTGAAAGACAAGGCTCTGCCTTGAATGCAGCGCAGCAGTCATTGCCCTTTTATAAATGGGAAATGAAAAACAGCCATCGGTGACCTTACTGAGCTCTTCCAGTTTGTTAAACGGAAAGTGGTTGTGCTGGAGAAAAACACTTTCCTTAGTTACTGTATTTTTTTATTTCGAAGAATAATTTTCAAAGAATTTAAGAGCAATCTAAGCTCAACTAAGGATTTGGTGAGGAGGAGAAAATGGGACTCCCATGAAGCTTGATGCTCTCCAGAGGGATGTAGGGGGAAAATGGTGAACCCACCCCCAAGAATGTAGCAGGATAGGTGGATCTGATCAAAATAAAACTGTAGTACTTGGCCAGTGATGCTAAATTCATATTTCCCCCCAGGAAAATTAAACTCTTACAGATCAAAGACCATTTTTTTGAAAACTCAAAGCCATTTTGACCATGGATCCCATGATGGTTACAGGGGAGGTTGAGGAAGTGTTGTCCTCCTTTGGAAGGATTGGGTTAAATTTTTGCCCTTCAAGTGTCAGCCCAGCGGGCTTCCACTGAGCACCAAGCACAGCAACCTATGCTGCTCTTCACCACAACCAATAATTATTTAATTGTTAAATCCAGGGAGCATGCTTGTTAGCTTGGCAAGAATGAGCAGTGACTTCATAAGAGAGAGCTTTTTGTGTGTGTGTGTGTTAATTAATGGTTTGCCATAGCATTTCAGCTTATTTTCTCTATTTTAAGTAGCTGTATAACCTAAAATTGTATTGTGGGGAAAAATGCCAAATGGGTTTTTTCTTTAGTCTCTTCTTTTTAGCTAAGCAGATCCTTGCACTCAGGTCTTTAATTTGTATGGAATCATAACAAGCAGAAATGAGAGAGACATTAGTCCTTCTGGTGAAGGGATTTTTCTTTTCTTATAGACACCATTCTTTTTGAAGTTAGTTTTATATGACTCTTGATAAAAGCAATAATATTCAAGAGTATAGTGTTTATGATGTATAATTTTAAAGACAACCATATAGATGGTTGCAAGTTCAAAGTCAGTTTCATTTCTTTCTCTTCCCAAGGTCTCAGAACCAGCACTCTTCATTTAAATCCAGAAGTGGGTCTGAGCATAATGTGTTTAGTTGTCTGTAATGCACTTAGAAATAATTTTGTGCTGGTTTTGAAAGGGACTTGGTTGAGGTGGAAATTTTGGGTCCCTCACTATGTCTGCTGATGGCCCCTAAAATCTGTGGCTGCTGCAGGTCAGGGACTGCAACAGAGAAGCTGCTTTCAGCACACGTTATTTAGTAATGTAATATCTTATACAAAGGCCAGTTATTCAAGCTGTAAATGGAAGAACCGAATTGCCCCATAATTTTGAGGCTTATTGATGTGAGTTGCTTCTAATATTTCTATAGGGAAAAATCTACTTATTGATCACTCGGGGCACTGTCTTACTTCTGACATTAATTTAGTTGTAGATTAGGTTGGAATGTATTACTTTCATAAAGATCCTGAGTGGTTGGAGTCATGCAGTGAAACTGAAGCACAAATACCAGCAGACTGTATGGCTTGTGACACTGCCTGAAATAGCAAGGAGCACCAGTGAGCTGGCATGCTTTCAGTTCAGCTTCCACTGAGAAGGCTTATTACAATAACAAACAACAGGTAGGGCTTTAGCAAAATAGGTCTCTTATTCAAGCTGCTATGGGATCATCCGCAAAAATCTCCCTCTAGGTGCTTTAGGATGAGTAAGGAGGCTTCAGCAATGGATTTGGGCTAGTTTATGTCCAGCACTGGAATAGGTGTCACAGGGAATTAAGAGAGCAAGTGTGTGAAGCCAGATATAATCTTGGTGGGTTGACTAGAGGCCAGGTGCCCACCAACCTCCTCTAACACCCCCTCCTCAGCTGGACCAGGGAGAGAAAATAAAACCCTCGTTTCTGGGGCAGCACAAGGGGATGGAAAATGGGAGGATTGTGGTCATTCGTCACTCTCTGTCTCTGCCAGTTCTTCCTCTTTTCACTCTTCTGCTGCTCCAGCATGGGGTCCCTCCCATGGGAAACAGTGCTCCATAAACTTGTTCAAGTTCTGGGCTGCAGTTTTTCACAGACTGCTCTAGTGTGGGTCCCTTCCACAGGGTGCAGTCCTTCAGGAACAGGATGCTCCAGCTTGGGCCTTCTATGGGGTTCCTTGTCCTGTCAGCAAACCTGCTCCAGCATGAGCTGCTCTCTCCACTGTTCTGCAGGTCCTACCAGGAGCCTGCTCCAGTGTGGGCTTTCCACAGGGTCACAGACTCTTTAGGGTGTGTCTACCTGCTCCACCATAGTCTGCACCACAGGCTGCAGGTGTACTTCTGCACCGCTGTGGATCTCTGTGGGCTGCAGGGGCACAGCCAGCTCTGCTGTAGCCTGCACTTCGGCCTGCAGGGAAACCTGTGCTCTGGTGCTTCACCCTCCTTCTTCACTGACCTGAGTGTCTGCAAGGCTGTTCCGCTCACAAGTTCTCTCTCTGGCTGCAGTTGCACAGCAGTTTTTTTCCCATTCTTAACTGTGTTAACCCAAAAGTGGTACCACCATTGCTCATGGCTTTGGTCAGCAGTGGGTCCGTCCTGGAGGTGACATTGGCTCTGTCAGATATGGGGAAAGCTTTGGGCAGCTTTTCAGAGCAGCCACCCCTGTAGCCTCCCCACTACCAAAACCTTGCCATGCAAGCCCCATACAGTGGGAAGTATTAGCATTGTCCAGAAGTACTATCAGTGGCAGAACAGATCTTCTTAGAGAGTTGGGAAAGGGCAGAGTAAAATGAAGGCCATTTTACTGCATTAGCTGGAATCCATGGCTGTGCTAGGATAGCAGGAGCAGGGAGTGGAGTGCTCCTGTGTTTGGTCAGCGTCTCCTAAATCTTGATGACAAATCTGCTTTGCTAGAGTCCTATGAGAAATGCTGATAAGCATTCTCAGTGTAGCAGTAGGTGCCAGGATCCTCTTTTGTATTCCCTGTACTG
>JAOXXN010000471.1:54218020-54231847 GCA_026770055.1 Myrmophylax atrothorax
AGGCAGCATCTTCGGTTTGATCCATCCTGCACACACAAAGGAAGGGCAGATCTCCCAAAGTCCTCTGCTGTGTGATAGATGGCAAATGCTTCTTTTTTCCTCTGATGATGAAGGGTTCCTCTCTTCACAAATTGAAAACATTGCCTTCTGCTCTCTGGAGTGGGAGAGTTTATTCCACTAGCTCTGCTGTTCCTAACAGAAGTCCTTCAAATCCTGCCAGAGCAGGATCATGAACTTGAGGGCAGCTGCATGGACTTGTGTTCAGCTTCTTTTGGTCATACCTGAGATTTTGGGATCTGTCTGGCTTGCATATTGGAAAGGTTTAACTGGCAGATAATAAGTGGATGTTTAGTGAGAGAGGTACAAACAGAGAAATAGGATTAATTTCTGATGTTTGCCTGTGGTCTCTTTGCACTGAGGATTATAATGCAATAAGGCTGTAATGGTTGTCAACCCTGAGAATGCCCTGACCCTGAGCAGACATCTCCAGTATAGTCTGTGTCAAGAACAGTAGCAGCCTACCGAGGTAAAGCAACAGGATCCAGTGATGATCTGTAAGGCCATGGGTATCACTACATCTCTTCAGCCCTCTACTGTATCCACAGTGGAGGGATCCTGGTCCCTGCAAGTGGCTGGTACCAGCTGTTTCCAGCCAGGGGTGGGGAAGTGTTGGGTGAACACCAGGGCGGTCAGACATGTCAGTCCTGCTTTGCGTCTGAAGTGCTCAGCTTCCCAGGCTGGCACATCCTGTGAAGCACATCTCTTCGTTAGTGGTATTGTTTTGGTTTGAAACCTTGGCACAATGCCAAGTATAAACCAAGCAATGCAGCCCAAGGGACAAGGGAAAAAACCCTAAAATTTAAAACAGAACTGGTTTATATATTTACACAGAAAAGGGAAAATTAAAAGCAAAATGCAATATAATACACACCCACAAAAGTTATATATAACAAACAATTCCTCCACCTCCCAGCGAAAGTAGATCCCATCACTCTGAGACCCCAAAAGACTCTTCCTGAGAAACACCCAGCAAGAAGAAAGAAGCTAACAATAAAATGTTTACTTCCCAAGATAACATAGCGGTGGGGCAGCAGTGAGGCCTAGTCTCAGCAGAACAGCAGCAGCACGCCCTTCTACTACTGCAGCCATGATCAGGAAAACAAAGCACCTTCTCCTCCACTGTATTTATACTGAGATGATGTGTGAATATGGTATGGGATACCACTGGCCAGTAGAAGTCATCTGATAATCCAAGGCCTGCTCTAAAAACCAAAGCCTTAACCTAGGTTTAAAATAAACCCAGGACGGAGTTTGCATAGGTTTGAATTGCTTACTATTACAGCTGCACTAACACTTGTAGAAAGTTGATACACTCTTTCCCTCAGGCACTTCTTTCACTGCCAAGTTCCACTCTCTAATTGCATATTTTCGCAAAACCCACTTGATTCTGTTGGTTTGAATCTCCCACCTTTGGCTTTTGTTGTACGTTCTTGCTTTCTTTTGAGAGTCAGAAAGAATGGACCTGGTGCCTTTTTACCATTCTCTTCTCTCGAAACTTATACCATGTCCTGTGCTAATAATTTTTCTTCTTTAAATTAAAAATTAGAAAATGAGCCCTTTCTTTTCTGTCACATTTCATGGAGGGATTTTCTGTGTTTTATTTTCCTTACCCTTCTTTGACCTACTTCTGCAAAGTGGAATGAGGGGTACTGTATACAGTCTTCAACAGGAGGTTGGGAGATGTGTATAAGTGTATTTCCATTAAATGTGATTTCAGATTTCTTCTGCATGCATCCTAGGATGTATGGACTACTTTCATTATTAAAAAAAAAGACTGCATTTTTGGCAGGTCCTGATATGTGTGTGACTGCGTATGACACTGCAATTTTGTAAACTGGGACCCGTTAAAAGCAGAAATACGTACCTTGATGAAATGATAGGCTGCATTAAGGGCAGACCCGCAGCTGTTACAAAACTTTGAGTGTGAACCCAACTCTTCTGTCTTCTCTTCTACTGTCGTGACTGTACAGCAGTGTTTCCATTGGGTGTCTGGCCTAGCATGCTCCAGGAGCTGGGATCCAGAACCACTAAGGAAAAATACCAATCAATTCTTTAAATTATTCGGGACACTGCTGCAAGCTGGGCCCTAACAAGGAGGTTGAAAGACTCCTAGAATACACAGAATGCATCCTCAGTTTGTGATACAGGATTTAGAATACATTTAAACATTTCCAATTTTAATATTTGTATTGTATTACTATAATATTGTATCGATATCAGAAATCAGGTATTGAGATCAGAGTGAGAGCACAGTGCAAACACATTACAATAAGATGGCCACTGTCTTTTTGACCCAAGCCCAGAAAAATGAAGGGAATTCAGGATGAAGAGGAACACGTTTGAGTTAATATTTCATTCTCAACTTGTGTCAAAGCAATTTATTTGTTTGCTTCCTGCTCCTTCGTTCTGTCCCATTCTTCCTCAGTGGTGCTGAGGACAGTTTCCAGCCTTAACTCTTCCCTTAGGCTTTCAAGTAAGAGGCTGGCTATCTCTTTAACATGGAGGGTTTTGTAGTTTAATTTATTTTTGTTGGTTAAGAATATTCATCACTCATTTAATTCAGAAGGTATCTATTGATTCCTTTCTTCTCATTTGGTATTTTCTGACATTTTATAGCACTTGCTATTGATTTATACAAAATCCGTAGTCGGAACGTCCCAAGGAGTGCTTTATTCACTTGTCATTTGCTGTTTTTCTTAACTAATAAATTTAACAGCCATGTACATCCAGTCTGTTAAGATCTCGTGGCTCTGCTTTCAAAGAGATGACAGTCTGGCACGAACAAATGAGTAATTCTTTCAGGCAGGAGCTTAAAAGTTGCAAGATAGGCAAGATGGAGAAACAAGCTCCTCCTTGAGTGGTTAGCAGACAAAGCAAGCTCCTCTACTCAAAGGACACTTAGGTTAAGGTAGGGAAAATACAGCTCTACTTCAGCATGTGGAATGTCACATGTTATGGTGCTCTAACAGCAACTTTATTTTTAGATTGTCAACAGGTAATCAATTTAAATGGCACATGCAGCAATACATGTGAGAGCAGGTACATCTGAACTCTCAGAATCACAGAATATGCTGAGTTGCAAGGGACCCATGAGGATCACTGAGTCCAATCCTTAGCCCTCCACAGGACCATTCCTGGAGTCACATCCTGTTCCTGAGAACATTATCCAGATGGTTCTTGAACTCTGGCTTGGTGCTGTGACCACTTCCCTGGGGAGCCCCTTCCAATGCCCAACTACGCTCTGGGTGAAGAACCATTTTTCTAATATCCAACCTAAACCTCCCCTGACACAACTTCAGGCCATTCCCTTGAGTCCTGTCACTGATCACCACAGAGAAGAGATCAGTGCCTGCCCCTCCTCTTCCCATCACAAGGAAGCTGTACCTGAAATGAGGTCTTCCTTTAGTCTCCTCTTCTCCAGCCTGAACACACCAAGTGACCTCAGCCACTCCTCATATGGCTTCCCCTCAAGACCCTTCACTATCTTTGTGGCTCTCCTTTGGACACTCTAATAGCTGTGCTGATCTGCCACACTGTCAGCTGGCAAGGCTGCAGCAGGGTGCAGGGACTCCACTGGGGTCCGACACCTCCACTGGGGATAGTCTAATCTGTGCTTCCAGAAGTGATCAGGGAACTTCATGAGCCCAGGTCTCACTGAAGGTCAACAACATTAGGTCTTGTTTATCACTGGTGCCTTCTAAACCAAGTTCTAAGTTTGGGAATGAGGTATGAGCCTTGTGTGCTCTTGAATACATGGGAGAAGATGCTGGAGTCCTTTGGAAAAGGGCTGGGGGAAAGCGGGATCTGTGGAGTTCTCAGTGCTTAGGACATACCCAAACACACTCTTACTTGCACTGCGGGGGTTTAGTCTTGGCCATATGCACTGCACAATATGTGGGAATGGTGTTTAGAGAGACAAGGTGACTGTAAACTCTATCCAGAAATATACTGACTTTGCGTGGAGCCAGGGGAGGGGGTTCCTCTGTACCAGCTGGGCATTAAGTGCATTAAGTCTGAGAGTCATCCTATGTTCCTCTCACTGTCAGCAAAGGCATGTCCATGGCTTGGTGGTTTCTGTCAGCCTGAGGTAAGTACCTTGGCTAAATTCAGATAACCTGTTCTCTATAGGTGCCCTTCTTCTCTCCCCTTTACTAAAAGAACTTGACTCAGGTATGGACAGGTGGCATTTAGCCTAACAATGTAGATGAGATGAATGTAATCACCGGAAACTGTCCTTGCCTTATTGTGTTTGGGACATGTCCTGAGTACAGCAAGTTTGACAACAGTTACCTGTGGACTGGTCTTTCCTTTCTCTGGGCTGTTATGCAGGCTTCTAAAAGGGATCCTGGCTGATGAGTAAGAACACTGTATGAATAGCTTTAATACAGGCTGCATGGGAAATCATGTAGCTGTGGCTTAGTTTTAGTTCAGGGACGACTTAAATTTTACCCTCAGTAACCACTGTATACTTAAAAGTTAAGAGGTACTTCAGGATTTTTCCCTTTCATGCAGTGCTCCTTGTTCTGAGTTGTACTTGAAGACATTTATAAGTTCTTCCTCTTCAATCTCCTAAAAAGTGCTAGAGGGATCTTTTTGGTATAGATCTTGTGCCTTCATGAGTTAAGGTGCGAGCTGTGGGTCTAGTACTGAAAACATGCTGTGTGCTGAATACTTGTGATCCAAGAGGCAGAAATTCATAGAGATGTTCTGCACTGAGAGATCCCATGGATCCCTTAGTACGTTTATTAGTTCATCGTCCTCTGATGAGAAAACTCAGAAATTAAGGTTATTGTGAGGCTGCAATGGGTATGTGTGGCAAGAAAACAAAACTGTACCAAGAATTTGATGCATACCGTGTGCTGGTCTTCAGGGGTTAATTCATGTGGAACTAAGAGATCAATGTTTTGTTAGGGAAAAGGAAATGAAAGGTGGGCATATCTAGGACTGTTGGGAGAACTTAATGCTTTGAAAGAAATATGTTGAAATGTGGTGGGCTTATGCTGTGCTGTGTTTGAGCTGACCTCACCACAGCTTTTGAAGGACATGGTGAAAATTGCTTATATTTAACCTTGTATCCCTCCAATAGTTATTGTTCAGTTAGTCTGCTGGTATCCAGCGTGATGCTGAGTCCCTTAGACTGGAGTTTGGTGGTCCACTAAAGACCCTTCTTAGTACTGAGGTCATCAGGACACTCCCAAACCCTTTCCTGCCTCATTGGCATTCCTGATTATGTCACTGGAGAGCAGATGGCTGCTGAGAAGCTCCAGGCCATCCTGCTGTGGTGGAGATGTATTGTCCTGACCATATCCAACACAGATCTCACTACTGTTCTTGGGTGGCTAGGCATGGAAGGACTGTGTGAGCATGAGAAGCCAGTCCTTACCCGGAAGCAACACCCATGTCACAGTTCAAGTGTTTTGAAAACTCTAACTGGGTAACAGGTCAGTATTCAAAAAACCCTAGTGTTTTTCTTGCTTTGTTTCTTTGCACTGCTGGCAGCTATAGAGTGGTATCACGGTAATAAACTGTGGATATATTAAAAAAATTAGCCCCTTGTTAGAGTTGAATCCAATCCTCAGGATGGACTGCTGAAGCATCTCTGTTACCCTGTTCTGATAAATCCGTTCTCACACTATTTCTCACTATTGGAGATGGAATTCCAGCAAAAGCCTTTCAGACTGAAAGCTGTAATATCCAGAGATGTTTTGTTTAGAGTACTTTAAAATCAAGTGTGTTGTATGAACTTCGAACAAGGTACATTTGAGTTGAGTACTGAATTACCAGGAATGATGTATGAAGCTTCTTTAACTATGTGGAGTTAGATTTGATTCTTAGCAAATAAGTGACAGATTCATACGTAGGGGAAAATTGAAGTTCTCATCTATATATTGTTTTTATTATGTTTTCTTTGCTTCAGGCTCTAACATATCAAAGACACTGTGGGTGAAAAAAGGAATTTGATTTCCATCAATAAACGTCTTCATATTCTTGCGGCTCATGTACAATTTTGGCTATTTCATGGTGGTGAAAAAGACAAGGGAAAGTCACAAAATAATTCATTGCAATACAGAGCAGCTTAGATTGGAAGCATTGCTAATACTTAAAATTATCAGCAAGCCCTTTCTATGTGCTATCCATCTTAGATTTAGAATTATGCTCCTGGCCCAGTATGAATATGTTGGTATGTTGGTTTGCATCTGTCTGTGCCATATGCAGAGTAAGACAAGAATTCCTCCTGCTTTGTTTTAAATTTTTTTATTGTACTCCTCCAAAATCAGACCAGCTGTTGCTTAGATGCTGCCTTTCGCCAAGTGCCAGCACTCTTAAAAAGTGAGCTTATCTCAAGGATTTGTTGTCCGTGTTGTTATATTTTGTTGCAATCTGAGAGGAAGTTTTTGGCATTTGCAGTTCCATGGGTTCTTTGTCACCCTGCTCATGTGGATCAAGCACTCTTTTGCTGCTGGACAGTGGGTGGATAGTGTTAGGCATGGAGTGTGTTCCACCAAGGCCAGGTCAGTGGCTTTGGGTTATCTTTGTCTGGTGCCTCTGTTTAAATCCGTAAAAATTAGTGTTTCTCACCCAGACAGCAGAATTCTAATAACTTACGAATGAAAAGTCCCTTTGCATCACTTTTGTTACCAGCCTGATGCTTCCTCTGTGTCTTCTGACATTTGTACTGCTTTACCTTCTGCTCCTGGATCTAAAAATAAAATATCCATACATGTAAGAGGAGCCAGTGTTCACGTGTGCTCCCAGTGTGTAACACAAGTCCAAAAGTCACACTGAACGCAGCAGAGACTCACACTGCACACTGCCTGAGCTCTGATTGTTTCACTAAAAAGAGAAAGGAGGTGAAAAAAATACAACAGAGGAGAAATTCGGGGCTGCAGGAGGGAGGCTCATGATATTGCCACGATGTGGAGCAGTGTGTGCTGAGTACTGCTTGGAGCACTTAGTCTTATGGCAAGGACATTTGCAAGCTGTGGAAGACCCAGAATTTGTGCCAATAGGTAGGTGTGTGTGAAACCTGAGGAAAACGGAACTGTTTTCCAGCAGCCTAGAGGAAAGGTGCAAAGGAAAGGGCTTTTGTTTGTATTTCAGCAGCCCTGTGCAGAGGTCTGGCTCAGCCCAGGGAGGATGGCTGAGGGTCTGCAAATGAAAATGCTCAGGAGGAAAAATGAACCTAAAAATTAATCCATTTATTTTCTGCTTAGTAAATATACAGTACAAATGGTGGATAGTCAATACTTTAAAAAAATCTCATCCCAAGAGTCATAAACGTTATGAATTTTAAAGGTATCACAGCATATTTTTGTCCACAGGAAAGAGTTATTCTAGCTGAAAGCATGCTTAAAATTAATATTTTGATTTTGTTCTGAAGCAGTACTTCTAAACGAGTTTTTTTCTTGTCACTGACTAAAAACCTAGACTTCCAAAACCAATGAGCTCAGTGTTCTCAGCGAATCTGTGGTAAATGCTGTAAATGAAGTAACAGGGAAAACTCTGGGTTTTAAAATTTTTTTAGTTTGGTAAAAAAGCCAGATGATGCTTTAGGGAGTTGATGGGGAGACTAAGCTGTCTGTTGATGAGATGAAAGATGGTGGTGCTCGGTGAAGGAGTGATAAAAACATCATAAAGAGAGCCTAGCCATGCTCAGGGTATGTGGCAGGCATCTCTCAGTATGATGCACAGAGAGCAAGCTCAAGCAGTTTTTTTAGATGTCTTACACTGGGACTAATTTTTTCTGGTTTGGGGTTGAAATACTTGTGTCCTGCTGAACCCATTTCTGCATTGCTGAACCTGTGCTCTGAAAGAGCTCAGCAGCCAGTATGGTAATGAGCCCATTTCTATCAAAATGGCCTGTATTATTATTCATGTTTATTGGCTGCAGAGCGGTTCAGGAAGCACTTTTCAAACAGATACACTGAAATATTTTCTTTTACACAGACCCAGCAGCTATTTGTATTTCCTTTGCTTGAATCCACACCCCCAATACAGTCTTAATTATAGTGACACCAAATGAGACAATGATTGCAATATGTGAAAAAAACACTTTGGGGAAAGGCTTTGGATAGTATTAGCAGTTGTGCTATACTTTACATCTAATTAGGGCTGTTCCACAATGTCACCAACCCTCTGTCATTACCCTGCGAACTCCCTGGCTGCAGCAATGCATTTGCTAGACCAGCAGGAACGTGTCAGACCACGGTCAGACTCCCCTAGATCTTTCCATGTGTGGATCCTTCATGTCGACCCTTTCCCTCCCCTCCCATCCCCTTCCTATCCCATGTCGTGCTTCTGCTCCAAGAAGCAGCTGTAATTTATTTTTGCTGGGCTCTGACCTTGCTGAAAGGCCCCTTCAACATTTTTAGTGAGGTCACATCCCTTCTCTCACAGCTGGGAGAGGAACATGGCTATCTCAGGGAAGGAATCTGGGACCAAATCTCACAAGCTATGAAAAACACCATCCGTACCTTTAAGATGGGGCGAATAACCTTTTCCTTGAACTGCTTGGAGATGGTGATCTTCTCAGCCATCTGGACATCCTCTGGAAGTGAATGGGACAGGAGGTGTCAGTGGGGACAGTGGAATAGCAGCTTCCCCTCTGTGTGGACAGGTTGGAGCTGAAGGGGAGGGGGGCCCGGAGGGTGCTGCAGGACAGACCTGGGACCTCCACATGTACGAGCAGTTTGGTTTGGCAGTGGAGTGTCCCTGCATATGGCACTGTGGACAGCAGTTCTGGGTATCCTGTGGTGCCCCAGAGGAACACCCTGGGCTGTTGTGCCTCCCTTGAATCGCCAAAGAGCCCTGGCTCTGCCTCTGCTCCCAGCCCTGTGCCTCCAGGAGCTGTTTCTGGAGGTTTAAGGCAGCTAGAGTGCCTGTGCAGGCTCCATGCCACTGATGACCCAACACACAGAATCTGCTGGCCCCCTGGGGCTGCTCTGCCAGCACAGGAACAGTGCCTGGTCTCCCCAGCAAACGCCAAACTCGTGTTCAGGGTGTCTGTGGCACTGTCAGGCTGGCGTCTACTTCCCTCTGCTGACTGCAGATGGAGCCAGGGTCTGGATGCTCCTGAATCCCAGCTCCCAGCCACTCCAGACACTCGGCTGCAGGGTCACCTGTCTGTCTCCCCACACCACATTCCTCTTTGTCTTCAACATCCCAGTTCGTCCCACAGCTTCACTCATTCTGCACCCATTCAGCTCCGTGTGCTGTTTGACACAAGGATGCTCACAGGGAGATAGATCCCTGTGCTCTGGATGGGATCCTGATATGTAGGGCAAGGAAGGGGAGACGAGAGAGAGCCGTGCTGGGAGCCCATTCCATTTGCAGTCTCGATATGGATCACTGATCCTCACCAGCAGTGGCACGAAGGGTTTCCACTGGACCAAATCTGGTGCTGGCACAGAACCATGGAACTGTTTAGGTTGGAAAAGCCCTCTGAGACCATTGAGTCCAACCATTCCCCCAGCACTGCCAAGGCCCCCACTACCCATGTAGCCAAGTGCCACATCTGCATGGCTTTTAAATCCTTACAGGAATGGTGACCCCAGCACTGCCGTGGGCAGCCTGTCCCACAGTTGGACAAGTCTTCTGGGGAAGAAATTTTCCCAATATCCAAACTAAACCTTCCCTAGCACAAATTGAGACAATTTCCCTTTATCCTGTCACTTGTTACCTGAGAGAAGAGACTGATGCCCACCCGGCTATGGCCTCAGTTCAGGCAGTTGTAGGGAGTGAGGAGGTGCCCCCTAATGCTCAGTGTAGTGCAGGGCACGTTGGCATCACCTCATCCAGTTCCAACCCCTCTGCCATGGGCAAGGATGACATCAGGTCCATCCCAGTGTTTTGGCAGAGGAGAGCTGGGGAAGGCAGAGGAGCCAGTGCTGCTACCAGCATTCACATTTCCCACATGTAGTATCTGCTGCTGCCACTGGTGGATGTAGAACTGCTGGAGAAGGAGCTCATTTCCTTTATCTTCCCATTTATCTGCCCATCAGGCACTTAGAATGACCTCCTGCCATGGCACCTCCACGCTGAGAGCTCAGGAAATGGGCAGGAGCTCCTCAAAACTCAATCGAGGGCAGCTGCTGCACCCAAAAGCCTTTCCCAGCTCCACTCCTGCTGCAGCCGTACAGTCCCAGAAATTAAAATTCAATGCTCTCCTCACTGAGCAGGAAAACATTTGGCATTTTCAAATGTTATTCTGGAAAGTTCAGTTGCTGATGTGCTTTGTCCTTCCCCCAGTCTGACTGAAGTTTAAAGATTCTGAATTAAGTCACTGTCAGCAGCCACTTCTCCAAAGAAAAAGGGAGAGACAAGGAGAAGGGAGCTGGAAAATAGATTTGATGCCAAAATCCAACGGTTTTTCCTGCACCTGTAGAGTTGATGCAGGAATATGGTGTATCTGGCTGGCACAGGCTTCTGAATACCCAGAGGAAGATGTGGTGTCCAGACATTTCAGATCGTAACAGGGTAAGTTTTCTAAGACTGATGAGAAAAACAGGGATACAGTCACCACCATCCAGGGCTGCCTGGTTATCCACAGGTTATCCAAAGCAGCTGATGGAGACTGGCTTTCCCTCTGCTCATGTGACAAACAGTGGCTAGAAGGGACGGCCCCTGGTGCTGGCATCACTGTCCATCTGTCCACCCTTGGAGTTACCAGTGAAGGCACCGGAGGTTGCACATCAAATTGTTCGGTTCCAATCTCAGAGGCTGCCCTTGCTTGTCTCAATTCCCCTTTTATTACCTAATTCACATTTTGGGAAAATTTTCTCCAGGAGCCTAATGTGTGAGGCCAGGGCTCCCATGTCACAGGGAAGTAAAATTGATTAAGCTCAATCCTTTTGGGAAGGACCGTGAGGAAACAAAACTCTTCCTCTTTAATATGAACTTCCTCTTTAATATGAACCAGACACAGCCTTTTCCAGGAAGCATTTGAGAGAAGGATGAGAAGACAAAGGGAATCACGGAATCCTGAAAAGGTTTGAGTTGAGAGGGACCTTAGAGACCATCCAGATCCAATCCCTCTGCTCTGAAATCCTCATTACTTGAGATTCCATCCTTCAGAGGGAGATTGGTTGCATCTTTGGAGAAGGCTCTGTCTAACCTCTCAGCCTTCCTTATCCTGTGCTCACTTCCCTGGGAGGGTCCAGGCCAGGCTGGATGGGGCTTGGAGTAACCTGGGCTAGTGGGAGGTGTCCCTGCCCATGGCAGGAGGTGGGACTGGATGAGCTTTAAAGTCCCAACCCACACCATTCTGTGATTCCATGACTCCCTGGCAGAGGAGCATTCCCAGGTCACGTGGACCAGTGGGGACCAGCAGAGAGGGGACTGAAGAGTCTGGGTGGGCCCCCTGAAGAGTGATGGCTGAGCTGGTGTCAAACGAAGTCATGTTAGGAAGGAGGGAGATTCTTTAGGGATTTGGACAAGGACACTGAAATTCCTGTACCTAAGTTTTCCACGATCCTTTTCTTGCTCATCTCCATGGCCTCTTGCCGGAGCTGCAGAGCATGCTGTGCAATCTCCTCGCTGGCCACGTTGGAGGTCATGATAAAGATGGCATCCTTGCAGTCAATGGTCTTCCCCTTTCCATCTGTCAGCCTGCCCTGCAACAACACCAGGATGACATGAGCACTGCCAGCAGATGCCACAGGACGTGGCCAAAGCACCAGGAAAAAGAACACGTGTCTCGTTTTTCCCCAAAGTGGATTTAATTTTGAAGAGATGCCAAAGGATAGGAGTGGAAGGAAGCAAGGATGAGGCTGGGGAAGCCCCCCTGTGATTTAAAACCCATGTAGATGTGGCACTTGGGAACACCACTGAGTGGTGGGTTTGGCTGAGCTGGGGTAAAGGTTGGACATGATGGTCTCAGAGGGCTTTTCCAACCTCAGTGATTCCACAATTCCATGAGTGTGTGGCTGCCCATATGTAACTCCCCAGCCTCTGGCTCTCTGCCTACCTCCCTGCAGTTCCAGGTCTGACACACGAGCCCCAGGCTTGGCTCAGTGGTAACACTAACCCTTAATCCTGACCCTAACCTTGCCCATGGCTGCCGTTTGGGCTGGGCAGAGCCCACAAGTAACCAGGTTATGGCTATAATGGAGTGACCTGAGCAGTGTCCCCCTCATCCCTGTGGCATTGCCTGGCAAGCCACAGCTGCCCCGCACCGTGCTCAGTGGTGGGGGTGATCACTGCTGTGGTGGCATCACCCCTCAGCACCACCCCATCCAGAAACTCTTCTAAAGCACTGGTGCTCTTGATTAATAAAATAAAAAAGAGAGGAAAATAAGGAAAAAAGCAGCATCTCCCCAGGCTGTTTCTCTCCTTGATCTGTCTCTAGCAGCAGAGAACCAGCACAATGACACAAATCCTTGTTGGGTGCTTGAGATTAACATTTGGGTTATTGCCCTGTCAAGTGCCTGGTACAGGAATTGATTTCACATTGAGCTGCTGCTGCAATGATCTATGCAAGAAAAATGATGTTATTAATCCTTAAAAGAAAAACAAAAAAATCCCTCCAAAACCTTCCAGCATGTTGCTCTGGAGTTTGGTGGCCCCTGAGGACAGACCAGGACCTTCAAAATCAACTTGAGAGCTGGAGAAGGACTTTGGAAAAGGGCCTGGAGTGACAGCACAAGGGGGAAGGTCTTCACACTGACAGAGGGCAGGGTTACATGGGATATTGAGAGGAAATTGTTGGCTGTGAGGGTTGGCAGGCCCTGGCACAGGTGCCCAGGGAAGCTGTGGCTGCCCCATCCCTGGAAGTGTCCAAGGCCAGGTTGGATGGGGCTTGGAGCACCCTGGGCTGGTGGGAGGTGTCCCTGCCCATGGCAGGACTGGATGAGCTTTAAGGTCCCTCCCAACCCAACCCATCCTGTGATTCAGTGACCCTTTGACTTCTCCATCTGTCACCCCTCGCACCCTCAGTGTCACCTTCTGCACGCCCCTTGTGCCGACTCTAAACCCGAAACGCAGGTTTACCTCATCAAACAGCTGCAGCATGATGGTGAGCACATCTGGGTGGGCTTTGTCCACCTCGTCAAAGAGGACCACAGCATTTGGGCACTGCCTCAGCTTTTTGGTGAGCTGCCCACCCTCTTCATGGCCCACGTAGCCGGGTGGTGAGCCGATGAACTTCGCCACCTGGGAGGAAGGAACACGAGAGGTGAAGGTTGATCCATGGACAGTGGGAATGAAGCCCTCCTGGTAGCTTGGCAGGCAGCCACTGCTCTTTGCTACTGATAAATCAAGGTCTGTATTCTTTGTGACACCTATTGCACCTCAGGTATCCCAAAATCAGCTTAATAAGCAACAACTAAGCAAAACAGAGATTGAGCAATTACACTGCCCAGAGCTTGAACCAGTAGAATTCAAGGAGCAGGCATGGGCAGGAGGGGAGGCACCACCTCTGCTGAGGCAGTGATCTCGCAGTGGACTTGGCAAGGTTTTGGGGACAAGGGGCTTGGGGGCAAGCCATGCCTGCCTGGCTGTGGATGGGTGATGAACAGCATGTAGCTGCAGGTTTTCATGTACAAGGTGATCCTCTAGATTCCACAGTCTCTTCTCAGCTGCTCTCTCTACAAGGGTCAACCCCAAGTACAGAACCCACAGCACTGGACAAATATTGTTCAAGTCTTCCTTGCTCCTTGAGTGAGTGACTGAGTGAGTGAGTGACTGAGTGAGTGAGTGAGTGAGTGAGTGAGTGTGAGTGACTGAGTGAGTGAGTGAGTGAGTGAGTGACTGAGTGAGTGAGTGAGTGTG
>JAOXXN010000471.1:54231947-54246938 GCA_026770055.1 Myrmophylax atrothorax
ATCCTTCGTGTCGCCCCTTTCCTTCCCCTCCCTGCCCCTCTCCCTCCTCGCCTCCCCCCCACCCGTGGTGTGACATTTTCTTCATGACAGTCTGTCACCGAACTGCACTTGCTGCTGCCTCGGTAAAGGCTTACAAAGAGAGTGTAAAAGCCAGTGGCCAATCGAGTTTGTGCAAGCTCCATCAGCTATGGATGAAACATCCACGAGAGAGAATAAGGACTTAGAAGAAAACTGGATAAAAGGGCTGCGACGGGAAGCTAGCTGGCAGGTTAGTGATACAAAGACATATGCTTGCAAGTGGATTAAATCTCAGCGCTAAAAATCTCTGAACTTTTTAAGCTAAGCAGAGGTGAAACATATATGTTTATTTGTTACAATGCCTGAAAGCATATTCCTGTGAGAGCAGTTATCACTATCTTCTTATTTTCTTGGAAGGAATAGTTCTAAGATTTGAAACCTAGCTATTCCAAATTGTAGGACAAGTAAATAGTTTTATAAATCTGCAGACGTTGCTAAATGCACACTTGCTTATTAATAAAGGTCCTTGCAATAACAAGTTGCAGGTGCATGCTGTAATATCAAAGGAAATACGTGCCTTGTGTCTGTATATATGCAAGTTTATTCCATTTAAAAATAATAATACACCACCTGTCACCCTGTTATTTAATTCTGTCATAGAAACTGTTACAGTGGGTTTCTTTTAGCTTCTTTTGATGAGGCAACATCTTTAAATGCACAATGCTTGTTTTCTTTATCATGCTGGACTCACAATAGATGTGTATGCAATTCAATCCAAAGGCAGGCAGTTTCCATTAAAGTGTGCAGAGCAATGGGGTTTACATTATGCAGTACCTTTCTGGAGTTTGCAGAATTAGATACCGTTTCAGACTTGCTAAGCCCAACTGAGGGGTTGTGATTGCTCTTTCCATTACATCCTAAGCATCGTCTTTGCACTTTTTTATGCTCTATTGCATTTTAATTAGTCAATCAGCAATACTCAAGGGTTGTGTAACCAAGCAATTTCTTTTTTTTTCTCCTTATAAGGAGTTTTAAAAGATTATTATTATTATTATTGTTGTTGTTGTTGCTATTAATTATTCCTATATTTTGGTTATACCATGATACCAAGTCCATAAAGTGGTGATTTGATTTGTTCCTGTCAGGTGAAGCTGTAGAAGAGTTCCAGCTTGGTAAGAGTTACTGCAGCAATCTGAATGCTACAAGGCATGCTCCCTTCCCCCAGAAGAACTGGTTTAGTTTGTTCCCCTTACTGTAACTTTCCTCTACAGAAGGAAATACAGATCTCTTTCCTGAGGAGTGTGATACTCTGTGTAATACTGCTTGTTGCTTGTGTCATAGTGCCTTTCTGGTCATCTATCTGTAGCACTGGCAAAACAAAGTAGAAAATCGGGGTGTCATGAGTATCAAAGCCAAATGATCCCTTCTCTCTATGTGGCTGTGAAAGCAGATGTGTGGAGGTGATGGAGAAGAGGTGGTCACAGTGCAGGCACAGCCTGGGAAACTGCCACTGTCCCAGAGATTTGGGCTCCACAGGTGGGTGAAGGAGTGAGTGGAAGACCTGGAGCCAATGAGGGAAATGCAAGAAGAAAGCTGGGGCTGTGGAGGCACTTGAAGCCAGCTTGTACACCCACTAAATGATCTGGAAATCTGTTCCTCTGCTTCCCTGGTTTGTGCCGTTTCTGCCAGGTCAGATGAGTGAAGAGTAAGTTGGGAAAACATGGAAGCAATTTTCCTGTAGTACCTGGCTGCAAACCAAGCATGCTGTGGCAAGAATTAATTTCCATTCAGATGATTCTGCCTCTTTTTTGGGTCAGAGAGTGTTGCACTGCTACGCAGAAGTGGTGGCAGCACAGTGAGGGAAGAATTCACATGTGCTGTAGGTGCCATGCCTACAGCCCTGAGAGGGACAAAAGGTGGGACCTTATCTCTGAGAAGACAATGTCCCCTGCTACCCCTGCATGGGTCCCTCTCCTTCCCAAGCAGAAGTGCTGTCTCGATGAGCTTCCCTCCAGCTGGCGGTTGTAGATGTTTTGCTCTGGGGACTGCAACCCTGTTACATCTGAGTGAGATTTTCAAAGAAGCCCCTGGGAAAGGGTTATCCAGTTCTCGCTCTGATTGTAACTCATCCCATATTTCTTCATGCTGCAAGGTCTTTAGAAGTCCCAGGGTAGGGCAGAGCATCAGTCTTAAAAGGAGCTGATTTTAGAGTGGGCACTGCAGAGCCAGAGCTCCTCTTCACTCCTGTCTGCTGGGGAGCTCCAAGGTGATGGCGTACATCCTTTCTTCTTAAATGGGCCAATTTTTTTTTAGCACTAGGGTCTTATATCCATATTTAGTCTCCTAAATAAGTGTCCTCATTTTCCGAAGTGCTGAGTATCCTGGGAAACCAACAGACATTTCAGTTCTTGGGCTTCAACATGTGAGATCTGTGCTTCACGGTATGTGTGGTGGGGACCTGTGGCATGGACCTGGGGTCGGAGGTAGGCTGTGGTGCCACACAGCAAATGTGGAAACGTGGCAGAGCGGCCAGTGTGCGAGTCTCTCTGTCGAAGTGAGAGACATGGCAATTCTGACTCTGCACTTCCAAAAATCAGGCCATTTATTTAGCAGGCTAAATATAGGTTAAGCAGGCAAGCTTGAGCATCCTGCTTTAAAAATTCTGGCGGTAGTTGTCATCTATCCTACCTTTCAGCCAGCACACTCATCATGCTGTGAGAGGTCTGTGCAGTAGCCCCATGCACATGAATAAACATCGGCTTACTAGTAAAAGAAGGAAGAAGCTTACAGTATTTCTTTCAAAGGGATATGCAATATGGAAATGGATCACATTCTCTCTCCAGGAGGAGTCAGTTTTCTATTAAGTAAAAAAAAAGTAGTGCTAAAATGATAAGTCTGGTTTTATCACCAAACTTCAACTTTTTATCTTCTATTGTTCTCATCATCCTTGCTGTAGTGGTCTATATCTATTTTTGATTTTTCATGGAGAAAGGTGGGTTTTCTTGCTCCTCTTAGCAGACCTTCAGAACAGGTTTTCAAAACCTCCTATAATCCCTTTTCCTGATGTTTCCTTGGGAACAGCTTCTGACATCTGACAGATCTATAGCTGTCACAAAGCTAGCACAGTTTTACCACAGCCCAGGCACATATTTGGGTGACCGCAACTGTGCTGATAGACTAAAGGTTAAGAAATCTATAAGGGTGTGGATGTCAATATTTAAATAAAAAAGTCCTGCATATTTATAGAAACAAATGGATTTTCCTTCACATTTACCCATCCAGTGAAAGTTGTGCTCTTTGAGATGACAGAGTAACTCCAGTTGGTTTAAAAAGGAATTTTTCGTCTGCAAGTGAGAGCGAACAGTAATCCAGAATGTCCTGAGAAAAGAACAGTGCACTTATCCCAGCAACTTGTCGGAGCCATGAGTCCCTCTGCTGACATACTGAGATCTTGAAAGCCACAATTTTCTTCCTAATTGATGACTCAATCAGAGTACGGCCTCTGTCTCAAGCTTGCATTAAGCTTTGTCCTTGATGTGCTGAGTTACTGTATAGCCTAAAATACACTGCTTGTATTGCAGAGCGAGGGTATACAGCAAGAAATATTTAAGTAATTCCAGAATAATTTGGGTTCTTCCATCAAGATAGGCATGCAGTTGATGGAAAACAGACATTTTGTCAGAGCCTTCAGCAGTCTGATGATTGTTTCCTACAAAATAATAAAAGCAGACAGGTCTTGCCATTTTCATTTAATTTTTAGTTCTTATATACATTTGTGGGGAGCAGAAGTAATTTGACTGAAATGAGAGCTTATCAGGCTTTAGCAAGGCTGGGAATACAGCAACACATGGTATGAAATGTGAGAGATGCAATAACCTCTCTTCTTGTTTACAATGTGGCCTGTTAAGTTATTATTAATTGAAGAACAACACTAGGTAATCACTGTATATCTATGTGGATTATATGTGCAGGCGTGTATCTACCCATCTGTGGGGACATGTGCATGTAGTGTGTGCACAGCTTCAAGGTGTGATAGTGCTGAACAGTGAATATTGTGGAAAGGAAGATTTAGAAATCCCTGCCTGAAGTAGTATGGAAAATCTTCATGTAATTTCCAGTTCTGTCTAGAGTAGTCATTTTTAAACTTTGTAAAATTTCCAGTCTCTAATTCAATTTCAGATCTACTAAAACAATGCAAAATTTTAAGCTCTCAAAAATTGGGGGTTTTGTTTCTTTCTCATTTCACAAGGCCATAAATGCCATTCTGTGATGACGGAAACATGAGGAAAAGCACCTGTAAATTATTTAATTTTTTAAAAATTTGTGTTTCTACTGATCACAGTGCTGGTGACACTGTTGTTCTGTGTTGGTGGAAGCCAAACCAGCACTATTAAACACCTGGTGATCCAAGCATGCAATATGATCCGCTGCTTCTTGTATTATTCCACAAGTCCTGCCATGATACTGGATATGAAAGTGCTGGAAAATCTTAACGTTGCTTGAAGAATGCAAGATTCAGCTGCAGTATACCCAATAGCACCATTGTACTGCATTTGCTGTAAATACTGAATTCCTTCAGATAGTAAAGTTGATGAGGATTTTTTTTTGTTTTGTTTTGAGGGTTTTTTTTGTTGGTGGTTTTTTTATTTGTTTGGTTTTGGGTTTTTTTTCCCCCAAGTGAGGAATGGACCCAATTCAGTTATCTCAGACTGATAACTTCTGAAACGGTTTATTTTTTATTGTCCTACTGCATATTGAATTTTCAAGACAATCATCATAAAAAGATCTACCTCTGGATTAATTGTTAACTTTACAAATTTATTTTGTTGCCAGTTTTGATATTTAAGGATCGTGGCTGCAGTTTCTGTGGCTATGCAACAGGTTCCCCAGGGATGGGTGGGCTGCCTGGACCTTCATCCCCTCCATCCCTATGGGTTACCATGGCAAAGGATGTCACGGAGGTGTCACAACAATTGGCAACTGTGCAGAAGCTCCTTTGATATCAAAACAGAAATTCTTTGCCAGTTCTGCCTACAATTAGTCTTGGCTGTTGTTTTATTTGATTTCATATATGTAATACATACACGTCATGCTTCAAAGCATGATACTGACATAGTATTGACATGCTGTTATCTAGGAGTATTTGGGAGAAAATGAGGCTTACTGTAGAGTCTGTTAATGAGTGGCAGTGCACTTATATCTTGCGGTTGTTAGACCCCCCAGTGCTGGTATCTGGCCATCTGTGTTGTTACATGGGCAACCTCTGACCTTCCACGTCATACGTTATGGCACATAACGCCATTAGGCACTGGCCTTTGGCTGGGGTGGATTTGCTGATCCCTCTTCAGAGAGCTGGCAGTGATTAGTCCATCCTCGGGTTTGAGGGTTTTGCCCTATACCACGAGGACAAAATCATCTGCCTTATTTTCACTGTGCTCAAGGAAGTGTTCTCTCCTTGATGCTCCTCATCAAGTGGAGCAAAAGGGGAATATTCCCTCGTGAGACAAGACGGTGTCAGTCCTTCTAAAAGCTGGGATCAGGCACGTAGCTGTTAGAAAAGAGACATAGATGCACCAGGATAACACGAGGTGTCTTTTTGATAATAAAATACCTAATTAGTGTAAAGAGAGATAGGACCAATGTGTGATATTGTATGGACTGTAGTTTTAGAAATCAAACACCTTAAGACTAAACCAAGGGAGAGGTTCTACCAACCTCGACTACTTAATGCCCTGTGAAATGCACTGTGCATGCTGTGCTTAGCTTGCTGCTGCTCAGTACTTTAAGCCTGCTCATAACCATTCACAGCACTTAAGATCTAAAGATACACTCATCCTTTGATAGGACAAGGTCAATTATTCTCTATTTATTGCCAGCACCAAAGTGTTTATGTGGTTTTATTTATAAGCTGGGTTTATGTTTTTCTAACATTAAAGACATTTGAGAGTAAAAAAAGATAATTTCATTTAAAGATTACTTGTTCTGTGACATATTTATCTTTAAAATGTGCATGCATGTGTTCATATAAATGATATAAACTCTATCCTTTGGTTTTGCCAGGACACCACTTAGCTTCTTTTTTAACCTGGTAATAGAATTTTGTGCTGTTTTGAGGTATGGATGTGATGTGTGCTGATGTGCAGACATTTGAGTCTGAGAATAATGTTATTTAACTAGCCGCCTTCTTTCACTGGGTAATTGGGTTTGGTCTTACATTGTTCAAGCTTTGTGTTTATCCCCTGCGTTACTAGGATGGGTACCCAGAGCCACCTTTAATACTTTAATCCTTTAATGCCAGTGCTGTTCCAGAACAATCTGTAGAGGGCAGCTCCATTCCTGCAAAGTCTAGGGAGGCAAGGGTAAATCAATTCCTATGTAATGAACCACTTAAGCCTGAGACTAAGAGAAGCCTGTGCCTAAGAGAAGCCTGTGTTAACTGTCTGGCCTGATAAAAATAGGATAAGATAGGACAGAATAGAACAGAACGGGACTCAGTTGGAACAGACCTACAACCATCATCAGTCCAACTGCCTGACCATTTTAGAGATGACCAAAAGTTAAAGCATGTTAAGAGCATTGTCCAAAAGCCTTTTAAACACTGCAGGCCTGGGGCTTTGACCATCTCTCTAGGAAGACTCTTCCAGGGTTTGACCGCCCTCTTGGTAAAGAAATGCTTCCTAATGTCCAGGCAAAATGTCCCCTGGCACAGCTTTTAAGCAGTGTCTCATGTTCTGTTTCTGGATCCCAGGGAAAGGAGATCAGCACCACTCTGTTCACTTCCCCTCTTCAGGAGTCTGTACAAAGCAATGAGCTGCTGGTTAGCTGATAGAAACCTGGGGGCTTCCTGCCTGCTGGAGGTGCTGTTCTTTACCTACTCATATCTTAGAAAATTTTTAATTTTGGCAAAGGGCTTATCTGACAACTGACAAAAATAAGCAAATAATGTTTTTGGCTGTGCTGTATAAATCATTTCTCTATTTAGTATTCTCTCAAAATCTCTAAGGAAACATCTGGATTAAAGTATTTCTCAGACATAAATATTTTACATATAAACCGTATTTACTAATTCATATATAAATGGTGTTTGCCATCATGTACACACCTCTCTGGTGTTATCACAGTTTAAATGTTCCCTGAAGGCTTCACACTATGACTGGTCTGCTTTGTGTCAGACTCAGGGCAATTATATTCCGGCTCTGGAGGCAGATAGTTGGCGCCTTAAAAGAAATATTCACCTCCTCCTTCCCAGGTTATCCCAGGCAGAGTTTAACCTGTTTGCGTTTCTTTGCTAATTTAGTCCTTTACTTGCATAGAAAATTACTGCCAGGCATGCTTGAAAGAGGTGAACAAATTATCTTCAAATGAAAAAAAAAAACATGTTTAGTTGTGTAACTGGTCTTCAAAATATGTTCCAGCATATTTCAGATGGGGATGTTTGACCAGCATGCATCTCAGAGTTCATGAAACTTCTGGAATTCAAGCATGTTCTTACAAAAAAATACTGTTTGCTTTTTCCCCCCCCAAGTATTTCTGACTGATGAATCATACATCTCTCTCAGTCCTGTCTCCCATGACTGTATGGCACAGAATTCAGCATTCATCTTGCTATGCCTGTTTGCTCATCCCTTCCGTTCTGCTGCAGGATTTTCACATGCACTGAATCTTACTCTGAGCTGGGAAGGAGGGCAGTTGGTCGGCAAGATACCATTAGCACCTGAATCACAGAATGGCAGCGTCAGCTAGGTTGGAAAAGACCTCTGAGATCATAGAGTCCCACCTATGACCCAACACCCTTGTCAGCTAGACCACAGCGCTATGTGCCGTGTCCAGTGTCTTCCTAAATACCTCCAGTGATGGTGACTCCACCACCTCCCTGGGCAGCCCTTTCCAATGTTTGATCATTCTCTCTGCAATGCATTTCTTCCTAATATCCAACTTAAACCTGCCCTGGCACAGCTTAAGCCTGTGCCGTCTTGTCTTTCTGCTGTTTGCCTGGGAGAAGAGACCAACACCCACCTGGCTACACCCTCCTGTCAGGTAGTTGTAGAGAGTGATAAGGTCTCCCCTGACCCTCCTCCTCTCTAGACTAATCAACCCCAGCTCCCTCAGCCGCTCCTCATAGGATTTGTTCTCCAGTCCCTTCACCAGCCTCATTACCCTTCTTTGGACACACTCCAGCACCTCAATATCCCTCCTAAATTGAGAGGTCCAGGACTGGACACAGTACTCAAGGTGCAGCCTAACTAGTGGCAAGTACAGGGGAAGAATCCCTTGTCCTACTGACCACACTATTCCTGATACAGGCCAGGATCCCATTGGCCAGGCCAGGATGCCATTGGCCTTCTTGGCCGCCTGGGCACTCTGCTGGCTCATGTTCAGGTTCCTGTCAGTCAGAACCCCCAGGTCTGTTTCTGCCTGGCTGCTCTCCAGCCCCTCTGTCCCCAGCCTGTAGCGCTGCAGGGGGTTGTTGTGGCCAAAGTGCAGGACCCAGCACTTGGTCTTGTTAAATGTCGTACCATTGGATGCAGCCCACCTATCCAGCCTTTCCAGATCCCTGTTTTGAGCAGGTCTCAGCATGCTGCTGTCAGCTGACCCCCAGCCCTCATCCACCCCCAGGGCTGGGGCTCTGGGAAGGCCATGCGCCCTGGCACCACTCAGCCACCACTGAAGTGGTAAGCAGCTGGGGGGCTCCGCCAGATGCTTCCACTTCATCCTTCCTTCTCCCAATCCACTTATTGTTAGATAGTAGAAAATGGTAAACTTAGCTCTTCTGGTTCTGAGAAGAATCCTCTTTTCTAATATTACTGGATTTAGGAACACCAGAATTTCTGGTTAACACCAGAAATTACATGACTAAACTAAGACTTCCTACTCAGCCTTTGGTCTTCGATAGGAATGCTTCACAGTCATTCTACACAAGCTATTGCAAACTTCCTTGATCACTTTAACTGGAGGACAGGAGGCCTTCAACATTTTAAAGAGCTGACAGAAGGATCTGTTCTCAACCCCTTCCCTCTAGCTAAACCTGTGATGTGTGAACCCTGTCTCCAGGACACAGACAGTGCTGTACTTTTGAACTTTTACCATATTATCCACTCTGCTTTGCCCTAAGCTGGTTTTCTGGAAAATGAGATGGATTTTGCTTCTTGGCAAAAATAACTATAGAGAGCTGGAAAATCCAAATGAGCTGATACATCTTTTGTTAAAGCTATTTTATTACTGAACAATTTCCTTTTTTGGGGGGATGCTCATAATATAGGTACCGTTGTGTATTTTATGTATTTGATTTTTATGGTAAAGTCATCAAATACTGTATCTTTTTATATCCTGATTTAGAGATAATTTCAAAATAATGTAATGAAGGAGGTGATACTTCATATTCCATGTTTTGAGTTTTTGTAGGAAATTAAAAATATTTGGAAAATAGATTTTTCAACTAGTAACATGAATTATAGGAGCTGATAAATGGGAGATTAATAGCCAAGAAAACAGTCATTTCAGATGGATAATTTAGATTTGTATCATTTATTAATCATAAAAAGTAAACCTGCTGTATAACTAATTTTAGTTTTATCAAGAAGACGAATTGTTCCAGCTAATGAATGTATAGATATTCTATGCCAAAGGCACTCGTAGGAATCTGTTAATCATTTAACTGTGTCATGGCATATGCTTTGTCTTCATAAACCAATTAAAACATATAACTTCCTCCACTGAAATGCATGTTGGTCTTCAGTGCCTACAGCAAATTAGAACAGCATTCGTCTTAAAATATGCTTCAGAATTGCAGATACAAAAATTTAATGGGAATAGTGTTTCCAGGTAGGGAAGATTGCCAGGCTGCCTGCACCACTGCCTTGTGAGGGAGGTGCTGTTTGCAGCGTTTCAGGGAGCTGATCCTACAAATACTAGTTACAAAAGCTGAGCTGGGGGCTTGTGAATGGTCTCATCCTAATGAACTGGGCATACTTCCCTGCTTAGGTTAAAGTGTGGGCATAAACATATGAAAATGTGGCTTAAATACAGAACTGCCTGGATGGAGAAAGCCCTTGGCAGTGACAAACATAGGTGGTTATTTAGAGCAGGTCAAGAGATCAGCTTAGACCTTGGCATAGTTGTGATTTATTTCAAGAGACTCTTAATCTGGGGGGATGAACCATGAGAGCAGTAGTGAAAAAGGCACTTTGTTGAAAGGGGCTGGTGTTGCAGGTCTTCACACACCTGAGAAGTGCTACAGCAGGGTTGGGAAAGGGAAAGGCATATTGAAGGTCTCTTTTTCCTGAAAATGTGGGAGGCAATTTTCAGTATTTTAGCATATTTCATGCCTCTCCTAAAGAAAGATTTGGTTTATCCTTTGCCATGCTCAAGAAAGTCATTGCTTTTCTTCTGATATCGGAGATCCTGTGATTGCTGATTTGCAGACCCTTCCTGTTTGGCAGCACAGAGGCCTCTCAGGCTCCCATGCCCTTGGTGCAAGTGTGCCCTGCCACCTGCTGCTGAGCACTGGCTGACTCCTTCCTTGCAACCTGGGCTCGCTCAGCGTGTGAGCAGCCTGTGCCACTGGTGGTCTCCTGGAGTGAGGGTGATGACACACTGCTGAGAATCCTGGAATGGTTTGGGTTGGAGGGGACCTTTAAGACCATCCAGTCCAACCTCCCCGCCATGGGCAGGGACACTTTTTGCTAGCCCCATCCAACCTGGCTTTGGGCATGCACAACTTCTCTGGGCAACCTGTTCCAGTGCCTCACCACCATCATAAAAATATCTTCCTTATGTCCAGTCTAGACCTACCCTCTTCTAGTTTAGCTGTGCTAGTTATGCCAGACCTGCTTCTTTCAGCTGGGAAGAACATCCTGCTTTCACAGAGCTGCTGCTGGCACTTTCGGGAAGGGGGGATTAAGCTGTGACACCCAGCGTGATTTCTGCATGGTTTCTCCTGGAATTTCACTGTGCCTCAAGTCCCTCCATGCCAAGTGGAGCTCCCTGCTTCCTGTCCCTTCCTTGTCTGTCTCATATATTTAGGAAAATCTCTTTTCCATTTAAAATCTTTGAGATGGGGACTATTTGTTACTTTAGACTCATGTAAGAAATTACCTCACTGGGACTTACTCTTGGCAAGGGTTTAGAGATGCTGCTGTAATACAAATAACAGCGCTGATTGCTGCTGGCGATTTTCCTGAGGTGGCATATGCAGTTGAAGTGAAGCTAGAGGTTAGAGGGTAATAATTGCACTCAGGGTTATTTTTAGTGCATCCTAGAAGAGAGAGAGATTTTTTTAAATGGATTTTTATATTTAAGGAAATTACAGCTTTCTGGAAAAACTTCAGACCTGTGACAAAAACTGAGAGTGACAAGAGAGTGTTTAAATTTGTGAACTGGATTTCTATATTCTGGTCATTCAAAGCTGTTTGTTTTGTCTCCTTTCTTCCTGCTGGTGAGGTGAATAAAAGAAAAGTGTGAATGTGTTTCAGTTTTATTCACAGTATTGTTGTAATGTCAAAGCAAATACAGATAGATACACAGAGAAAGCCTATGATGGATAAATCAAAAGACAGCAGGCACTCAAATAGTCTGCTCTAGCTAATCCAGTTCTAAAACACTTTTCTGGGGGGCTGGTTAACGACCTGTATGTTTCTGTACCACCTATACTGTGTTATTTTATTTATGTCTTTAATACATTATCGGTAGGCAACATTATGGGTGAAGCACTGTTGCTAAAAGAGAAGGAAAAATTATAGTTATTGCTGTAATAAACAGCTTGAGAATATCTTTTTAAGAAGATTGCAGTAATACAAAAGGAAATAGCTTGAGATTGCAACATCAATTATTTAGAACAATGTAGTTATATTCATTTTCCCCCCTATTTCTTTTCTCAGAGATAAAGTTCAGTCTTTACAGCATCAGATACCTGGAGGCATGAAATGCCTGATTGGGTCAAAAGTCCATAGCTTTCTGATGAACCAGGTCTTGAGACTAAGTGGGAGCATGTCCTTGAGTGGACGAGGCAGAGATCCTCCAGAGGTGGAGATGAGGGGGTGCCTGAGCACTCCTAGAATTGCTGTTGTGTGGCTCGTCCAGCTATAGCTCTGCTGGATGGGAAAGGTGCCAGTGGCCTTTGGTTTTCTGGGACTTTGAGGAAAATAATAATTTTAGGCCATCTTGCCCTAGTTTTGCGAGGCTTCTGGGAATAAGAAAGGGAAAATGGATCTTTGTAAGGACTTAAAGAATGTTACTGAGAGGGAGGGGATGAAATCGGGTCCTTATGGAACACTGAACCTGGTTTATAAATGGAGTGAAGAAATGTAAGTCACTGTGCACTTCTAAATTTGGGACTTTTGTATGGATATTGCTTAACTGAAGACAAAAGCCTTCCCTGAAAAAGAAAATGCAGTTGTGCCAGGCAGGTAGGATGCTCAGATTTCATGAGCAGCAAAGACAAAGGCAGTAAGCAATCAAAAGAATAAAATAATTTTCCTTTTTTCCCCCTTTCTTTTTAATTCTGTCCACATACAAGAATTACTTCAGAAAATAAAGTAAGGAGGTGCTACTAAGCATGCAGGCTGAGAACATCACACCTCTTGCTTATATTGATGTTTGGAAACAATGCTATGAATAACCCACTCAGCAATAGTTTTCTCTGCAAGTAAAATTTTCAGTGGCACAAACCTCGTAAAAATAAATGATATTTTATATAAATGCTGAGTGAATACACAGAAGCTGTGAATACAGTTAGGATAGCTGCCACTGCTTAAAGGTCAGTAAAGCATAGCATTAAACGGCACATTTTGTGCTCCCAGACACGTAACCCATGATAAATTTTATGCAGTACATTTCTGAAATACCTACAGACACATTTTCGTCAATAATTCACAATCCTTTAAAAGCTTTTTTTGCCTTTTGACAATCAATAGCAGGACATAGTGTCTATAAAAGTTGCTGGTACTGGACTTTCACAGTCAGTTTAATTGGAGGACAGATGATGTTGAACTCCCATAACAGCTGATCTGTCCTCAAGCCCTTCCTTCTACCTAAACTTAGGACATGCAAACTCAGTCAACAGGATACGTGCTGGACCTTTAGCCTGGTGCTCAGACCATTTTCTCCAGGGGAGGTTTTTATTACTTGTTTTCTCCCTTTGCAAGGTGATGGGCTTCTAAAGCAAGCGTAGGAGGACTCAGAATGCATATTAGTATAAGATATTTAGTGGGAAATGTCATCCCTACGACACGACTTTTCCCTGCTTCTGTTTGCTAGTGTAAAGTCAGCAGAAGTAAATTAGCTGGCAGATTTCAATGGAGAATGTTACCTGCATCCTCTGCCAGATAGCGTGTGGAGTGCCAAATTAGAATTGATTTCTCAATAAAATTGAGTTCAACCTCCTCAACATAATCTAAGACAGAATGACAAAATCTCTCTCATTCACTTTTTAATATTATTATATTTGGTCAGTTTTGTTCTTGGATATTTTTGCTGCCCTAATTGCTTGTTATTATCTTCTTCCTTGAATCTTTTCCCTTGTCCAGGAGAGCAAAACCTCATCTGCTTTTATAAGCAATTCGTGAGTAAAGTAAAAGTGGAAGGACGTCTGCACATCACCTCCCTCACCCCTCCTCACACTCCTAAGACTCTTGTGGCAGCTGAGCCAGGAGCTCAAGTTCTCTCTCCGTGCTGTGACTCAGATGCAGAGAGCACAACAAGCTGTTTACAGTCCCATCCTCATTTCTCCTTCCCATTCACAGCATGTTGCTTTGGGAACCACCAACCAACCTAATTAAAACAAATTTTTCCTATTGTGGTAGCAATTCCCCAAATGCTCTGCCTGGCCAGAATCATGCTGTGTCTTCTCAGTTCACTACCTCCATCCAGCTCCTGAAGATGCTCATCTTACTGTAAAGGAAATCAGTGCCTTCTAATGTGGCATTAATTCTTAAATTCAGCACATTTATCACGCATACTTCTAGGGAACCTGAGGTGATCTATGGAAGTGAAAAAAATGTCTTCTTTTTAAAAGACTTGCAAAGTAAGTGACTTCTGAAACATCAGCGGTGCCTGTTACATGACTGGGTAGGAAAAGCTATTCAGGATTAAGTAAAGCAGGGTTTAGATGGGGAGGCGCAGGTGGCATCTACACAAGGTGGCAGCACTGTAAGGATTGCAAAAGATCTGGAAATGTAACCACCACTTGGAATTTGCTGGCTTGATTTCTGCTGCAGAAGAGGCATTGCACTCAGTCGTTATGCCTAGCCCAGCCTTACAGCCTTGCAAGGACAGTAAGGTTTCAAGATGTCGTGACAACTGACCTCTTTCTTCAGCAACCAGGACCTATTTCTCATCCCACGTGAACTCTTGCAGGAGAGGTCAGTGAGGTTGGATGGCTGCGGCTGTTCACATCAGTCTTCAGAGCACTGAGGTCTTCCATCCCTCAGCTCATTCTCTGGAAATCAAAATGTAACATGGCTTTGGAAAGCACGAGTGTTCATCTGGTGTCACTTGTGTGCCTGTAGTGTCTAGGGTTGAATAGCATATGTTTATACCAATCCTGTTTTAGCAAAGACAGAGTTTAAGAAGAGTGCTGAGCAACATAGTAGGTCAATGGTATTCCTCAAAATGCTTCTCTTTTTCAGCTGTTCATCTTTTTAGCTTTTTGTCTATGCTTCCTAGTTCCACCACTTTTTAACTTCATGCTTACATCGGGATGCCTGGACCAGCCACCTTTACATCCCCTCTTTTGCCCATTTTTGGAGAGCTTCATGCACATTCTCCCTGGCTGTAGGAGTAAGAACGTGATTCCAGACTTTTTTTTTCTTTTTCCATGTAATAGGTCTTGGAGTATTCAATGTCCTTTCTACTCTTTAATCATCCAAACCAATGTTTGTAGCTGTCTCCCATGCTACGCTCTCCTTTCTTTCTTTCTTTCTTTCTTTCTTTCTTTCTTTCTTTCTTTCTTTCTTTCTTTCTTTCTTTCTTTCTTTC
>JAOXXN010000471.1:54254599-54267246 GCA_026770055.1 Myrmophylax atrothorax
TTGTGCTTTCCCTACAGTTTGTTTTATTTTTGTTTTTGTTTAAAAAGCCCACTTTGAGGTATTTACCTGTATTTGCAACTTGTTTTGGGGGGGGTTTATGTGCTTGTATGGCTTTATCTCCCTAAGAATGAGTGAATAGCTGGCTATGACCCACTATGATTTCATTTGAAAAGAAAACATGACTTATTAGCAAACAGTTGTTAGTGATTGATTTTTAACAGGGGAAAAAGTCTTTTTAAAATATTTTTTCACAGACTCTACTTCCATGCTGACATTTGCACTAAGACGCTGGGCAGGGACTTGTTAGTCTGGATCTGTTCCCATGTGTCACTTTGACTAGTTTAAACTGTCACCCCGCATCTCAGAATAGTCAGCTTCACGTGTCTGGCAGATATCAGTCATTATAGTTCACATTTTCATTTTAATGACAACTGATGTAGATGTCAAGACGTGTTGAAGCATTTGCACATTAAACTTAGGGATATTTTCTCTTATTTAATAGAGTTTTGTCTCAAGATACAGTTAACTATTATAAGACTAAATTACTCCTTGTGCAAGTGAATGTTTCCCTTGTGTGTGGATTTGAATTTGATCCATAGAGAGCAAGTGCTTTTGTGATGCAGTGATTTTCCTTCATTATCTGTGACTGCTTTCTGTTTGGTAACTTTAGATATACACATTTCAAAGTTAAATATACCAATCCTTATGAAAAAACAGCTAAATACGTGTCAGCATCCATAGAGAACATCTTTCTGATTATGACTGTGCCTGATACAAGGTATAACTTCAGAAAAATCTGTTTCCAATATACTTCAAGGCATTTACTTATCCAGCAGCACAGATGGCACTTGAAATGCTGAATAATAATTGTTGAGAGCCAAGGTAAACGAAGGCGCAAAGGTAAAAGCGGACACAGGCATTATAAATGTCTATGTGGGTTGCACTGGTATAGACAGGTGATAAAATTTGCATTTGCAAACTCTGTTTTACCTTTAAAATGATCAACTAATGTGCTTATTGGGCCGGTATTGGGAACAGAGGGCAGGGCAGCTGGTTGCGGAGGTGAGGAATGAAGTGTCCAGAATGTACTATAAACTCAAATTCCTGCTGGCCCTGCTTGGAAGTAAGGGAATATGCTTTGTAACCATGGATGTTCCAACCTTTAAGACACTAAAATTTGTTTACATTTTCGTTCCATCAACCCTTACCTGTATGGGGTGTGAAATCTCTGACCTACTCAAAACAGTTTATTCAGCATTCATGAACCTTCTGCAGGTTGTGGTGGCATGTTGCAGTTTGGGGACAGTGTGCCTTTGGTGGAAATAACCACCCAGCCCAAATCAGGGTTAGACTTGGCTGACCATCCCCCAGCTTATGCTTTTTTTTTAATATATGTGGATATTTCAGAACACCCTGCTTCTGATTCTTCATAGAGCCTCTCCTGAAATGTGGCAGTGCTGCAAGCTTTGCAGGTGCTGAGGTGTAGTGCTCAGAGTCTCGCTGCAGCAGGAGGGGTCTTTGTGGGGTTCAGCAGTGCACAGAGGGGCTGGGAGAGTCCTGCCCCCACCCATTCAGTTGCTTCGAGGATCTCTTTGAGCTCATGTTGGAGTGTTGGGCTGTGGTCATACCAAGGCACCCCAGGGACTGAAGGCCTCTGTGTTCCTCTCTCCATGGCCATAGATTCTTTGGGCAGCCTTTGCCTCAGGTGGCAAGAGGAGCAAGAAATGGAGAGGAGGTTATGGAAGTATGAGGAAGCTGTAAATGCATGGGGAAGCAATAAGCATGTGGAGAAGTGTGATGGATGTCAGTACCAGTTCATCAGCAGCTTAGCTCTTGACAGCTTTCTGGTAGGCATCAGGGTAAAGGAGAGTTTTAAGTGATAATGTGCTGGCGCTCAGGACAGACTGAATCTCTGTTGATACTGTGCACTGCACAACACAGAGAATCTTTGCTGGAACCTTAACTGTGCAAAACCCCGCAGTGTCTGGGGTTTTTTTTCCCTTTTCTGGTATCAGGTCATATCGTATTTCTTTCTATCTTTTTAGGATTAAAATAAAAAAATAAAAATAGGTCTTGCTGCCAAGGCAGTATCATTCATAGACTGTAGCTGACCATCACACTCAGCAGCACCACAATTAGCTCTCTCTTCACACCTCCGTTTCTTCTAAGTTTGGCCAGGCCACCTCAAAAGCTGTGAAAGCCTCCTTCTTCCGTTTCAGCTCTCTGCTATCTGTGTACTGCTTTACTGCTGCCATCTGGTACGGGATCCCTTTCATCTGTGGATTCCCCATCTCTCTCCTGATCAGTGCTAGCAGCCAAATTTCAAATCTGCAGTTGGAGATTTTATTCCTCCTGCTGCCCTCCATCCTTGTCTGAGGCAAGGACAGAGGACCTCTCTGCCATAGATTTCTGTTTGACCTACATACAGATCCTTGGGCAGTGGCATGGCTGTGGTGATGTAACAGCTTGACTGTAAAATGAAGGCATTTTGGAAGTCTTGAAAATGTTTCTTTTGAAGAGTTTATTTACAAACATTTATGTGGTTTTTTGCATTATGGTTTGATTAGGGATGAAGTTTGCTTTCGTTATATATGAAAGATCTCTTTTGTCTCCATTTCTCATACCTCTGCATATTCCCATCAGTAGGGGAAAAGGTGGAAATTTGAATTGGTAGATTAATGCTCTTTGCAAGGCATTTCTGCTCCTAGTTTTAGTCCAGTTTGGAATATACAATAATAAAGGAAACACACATTCTGGAGCAGAACATATCTTGGTTTTTTGGTGTTTTTTTTTGGTTGGATTTACATGTGATATTAAAAAAATCACTGTCCATAGAGTAGATGAAATAATATTTTAGTACTTTATTGGCTACATTTTCTTCAAGGGTCGATACAGAGTGTCATTTGCTCTGTGATGCAGAAAATAATCTGTTAAACAAAGAAAAGATACGTATATCTGTAACCTACACAAAAAAAGCCTTTAGACTAGTGAAGAACAATAGTATGTGGCACTGAGACTGGGGAAGAGTTAATAGAATGTTGAGAAAGTTTTAAATGAAAAGTAAAATTAGGGAGAAGCAGACAGTTTCCTTCACCAAAAACTCCAACGATACTAGAATAGTTCATGCATTTTGCTGTTTTACTTGGGTTCAAAGTTCTCTTCAGAATTTAGTTTTTGCACCAAAGTTCAACAGTTTCAAAAGCGTTTTAATGTCTTGTGTTGTTGTAATTAGTCTGCATTTTAAGTTTATTAGTGGCCTGACTAATGTACTCTTAAGAGGCTTTATTTGGAAAAAAGTCAATATATGAAGCCAATAGAGCTCTTGAGAGTTTGTGCCACATACACGCTCACACATAGGAAATCATGTTATCAATTTTCATTTGACTTTTAATCAATTACAGTGACAAAGAGATGATTTGTAGTCAATTTTCTGTTGGTGCTAAATTAGTGTTTGATCACAGATGTTTACTCTGGTGACTGCTCTCTCTTGCAAAAGCCTGTAGACTAAGTTGCATAGATTGATGCCTCTCGTTTTCAGATGATTAGCAGATTTTTCTCTTATTTTGCTGCTTTTAGCAGCGTGAGGGATGTGCTTTTGCTGGGATGTGACTATGTGGGAACCTCTTAAGATGAGCATGGAATTTAGTAATGAAGCATTGACTTAAAAGTGCCTCACTTTGAACGGAGATGCTCCTTCTCAGCGATCCAGTACTAAATCAGTTCTCAGAACAACAAACTGCTCCATGCCATCTGTTTAGATTTGAAAAACTTATGCTAACAATAGCTTTTGACCAAAAGAACATTTTGCTTTCTACTTATTATTAAGGAACAGAATGCAAAGAAGAAAATAAGAAAAGGCTATAAAAATAAATACGAAAAGTAAGAAGTGAGAGTTCTTTGCAGGAGAGTGAGAGAATCAATCCTGAAAGCATTTCTATTTTTTTAATGTCCCTTTATTTATGTGCTGTTTAAAATAAATAGGCCAAGACTTTTCATTCTCTATTCATAGGAGAGCATTCCTGAGACCCCATAGCAGGCATGTATAGAAAACGACTTTGTCTTCTTTTGGATTCCCCAGAAGGGATTCAGAGTGTTGTTTTGATGCTTAAAATCATGTAAACCCAAGCTTAAGACCAGATTTTGAAGTGGTCAGTGCCCTCAAATGCAGCCAGATTTTCCAACAGCACAGTTCTTATTTAAATTCTGGTATGAGTTCCCAGAGAGCAGGTGCTAAATGCTGGGATTTTTCATTCATTTGAAGTCTGTCTGTTGTACCAGGAAATGCAGGACGCTGAACATCACTGAGAATCTAGCCATAGAAAAGTACTGCAGAAAATGCAAACCATAGCACACACAACCCAAACCCATCATACAAATCAGCCTAAATCATCAAAGCAATAGATCAAACAAATGCCTCAAAATTCAGTCCCTCTCTGCTGTCATTCTCCCCAAATGCTTTGCATAATACCCTGAAGATCAGCAAACAGATTTTGCCTGGTATGCAGTAAAGTGAGGACTGAATTTTACTGAAGGACCATGGAATAAAAGAACCCACCAAAACCCTTGGCTATGTTGTGGTGCAAAGAGAATGTAGAAGGTTGTTTTCAGTTAGATTTTGGTCACTTATTGTTAATTGTACTTAAGGTTCACTGATTTAACAACCTCTTCCACTGATAATACCTGAATCGTGACTGGGTATGTTGAAAACTGTAGGTCATGCTCTGAATCTACAGTTGCCTGAAAATTGATAGTTCTGATAGATAAATTTTTAATGCCTCAATGCAGAACTTCTACTTAATAAAGATATTAAAGGGTCAAGTCCCTTGAATTTCCAACTCCAAAAAATATTTTGGCTTGTGTTCTCTGGGATTTGCCTTCCCTTCCCATTTCATCACAAAAATGGTACTAAAGAAAATAGAAAAATAGGAAATAAAGTGGGAAAATGAACAGTTAACTGCTCACTTCTTGTTGAAAATATGGAAGAATTCTACACAACTGGGAATTACTCCTTTGTTAAGGGAAGACCTTTCTTTTAATAATATTGACAGGATAATTTCCATCAGTAATACTGGGATTTGATATCCAGATGCAACCCTGTATCTTGCACCAGCATTTTGGAAAGGAGATGGAGTACTGTGAGGAGTTAATGGAAAGTGACTGGGCTCACCTGTTTGACTTGCTGTGTGTAAGAGGTGGGCAGACTCCTCGCTGGCAGTAGTGCGAAAGTTGATCTCCATTGAACCGAGTTTTACCGCAGCTGCACTGGAGGAGGGTGATCGTCTCGGTGGCAGGGGGTGGTTAGTCTGGTGGCAGAGGCTTTGCAGCCCACAGCGCCACATGCCAGGACTCATGGGAACCAGCTCTGCCTACCTTAAAACCCCTAATTTCAAAGAAATTGAACTTTGCTCTCTGCATGCCACATGATGAAAGGCTGAAGGAGGGATTTAGCAAGGACCTATGGGAGCTGCATGCCCACCCTCTGTCAGTAGCAGTAGGCTTGGTCCTTGCAGTGGTGCCTGCGATAGGTTTGGTGCTTGCCATGGGGGGCCCAGGGCGTTGGGTCCCTTGTGTGGGCCAAGGCTTCATCCAGCATGAAACACTTTGTGCAAGTAAACTACATTTACTCCCTTACAAGGAAAAACATTGGGACTCTTAATAACAATGGCAAATCTAGAGCTATAGCCCAGCTGTTTGTACCCTGACCAGTGCATAAATCCTTTGAAATATCTCACAGCACCTCTAAATTCAGTACATTAGCATATGCAAATTATCCACTTGCATATGATACGCTTTTTTTTTAATGATGACAACAAAATTCAATATTTAAAAGACAGTGTCTTCAGACTGTAAGAGGTGGAAACACATTGCCTTGGCCATAGCTGTGCCTTGATTATCTTAAGAATAGAAGCTGGGCAGCTAATCAGATCTTTGTGCAGTGCTGGTTTTATTTTACAAGCCTTCCTTTCAATGTAAGCCCAACATTCTATGCTTACCTTCTCTATTACACTGTTTTCTTGCAGCATTTTACTGGTTTTTTGTGTTTAATGGGATAATCTGAGGGTCTGATTCACTTCCTGCTTGACATGAATATCTCTCTCTTGATTTTTAATCTTACTTTCTATTAAAGTAAGTAAGAACTATTTGTATCTAAGGAGAAATGGAACCTGGACTATTGGAGTTTCTTGGCTCCAGTTGTATTTTACAGGTTAATGTGTCTTTTGGGAAATATCATACATGGAGGCTCTGTCTCCAGTAATTGTTCAGTAAAAGACAACTCCTGCAGTACTAAATTGCAGTCTGCATGTGGACCAGGATTTTTCTGAAAGAGTGGATAAAAGCTGCTTGCCTTGTTTTACCTTCTTTCTTCTGCTTTACTACAAGAGGGAGTGCTCCCAGTGATGTCCAAAAGAGCTCTTTTTCACCATCCTTCCTTCTGTTTTCCATTTGTCTTGTCAGTTTTGAACTTGAACATGAAGAATGGGTTAGGCAGTTGGGTTGAATCTGCTGTATTGGGAAGGGTCTGGTTAAGACTAGAGAGAATGAAGGGTTTTGTAAAACTTTGGAAAAAAATGTCATTATGTATGAACCTATAAATCTGTAAGTATCAAATGAGCTTTATATATAATACTACTTGCTAGAGGAAGAAAGGACATTTAAATGCTGTCAGAAATTAATGATGAGGAATGACTGGAAAGCTTCACAACAGAAGGGCATCACATTCTTTGCTGCTTCATCTTTGTATTAGAATAAATATTAAAACTAAATTCAGCCAGTGTGATTTACAGACCGTGGGTTCAGAATTTCCAGCAGGATTGACCCATTTCAGTTGGCTGGAATTGTTAGTGAGGTGATGAACCACTCACTCCATGCAGGAAACTGGCCAGAGACAGGGACAGAAGGACACTGCATGGAAAGGTGCTGGTCCCAGGAGGGACAAAGAGTGGCCCAGAGCTCCTCTGTGGAACAGCACTGGATGCCCATGTTTCCTCTGCAGCTTGAATTAATTCTTACCTGCCTTTCCGGCAGGCAGTGAAGGACCCTTCATGGCAATCAGATACGTAGTAAGGCTTCTGTGTGCTTGCCCCTCGTAGCAGCCTGGCACTTAAGAAAGGGATATTTAACTTGAAAAATTGTTTATTTTATAGTATTTCCAACCAGCGTAATGTTTATTAAAACAGCCATAAAATTCACTGCATACCACATGAAATTCAGCTTGGTAATGATAGTGCTGCTCTTGTGATTGTGTAAGCACAAAGCTGCTGATTTACAAGGAAATAAATTCAAATAACACTGTGCAAGAAATATAGGTCTCAAAAGCTAGTGCTGGAATTGGTATGGGGAGCAGCAACAGGCTGTACAAACTTTCAGCTTGAGGTTCCTTGACTGAGTTCAAGCTGAATCAGTTACCACAGCCCGATGGCTTTGAAGCAGTTTAGATGAGGTGAAGTTATGATCTTAAGTTCATTTCCTCCTGTACCCATAGCACCAACAAGGCAGCCTTCAGTGGAAGCCCCTGAAGGGATGTTCAGTGTGAAACTGGGATGGGGCTGAACTTCTCCCTTGCAGTAGGGATGTTATTTACAGGCACAGGGAGAGATGTCTGATTAGTGCTGCATAGGTTCCCGGGGTACATTTGGTTGTGATACCTAGGATTGACATTCCCACAGGGAGCCAGAAAGCTGTGAGCCCACATGGGAAGGGTTGAAATGGCACTGGAGATGATTACCACTGAATTTTCAGAACACTGGGTGGTATGCCTAGTGATTGAGATTGGAGATATTAAACGCCTTAAAACTGAACATTTCACATTTTTTTAGCACCATTTTATTATATTTTCATTAGAAAAATAAAAGGTCACTATCCTGGCAGGACATTACATTGCCAGTCCTGGGCTCTTCAGGGCTCCATCTCTAGCTGTTTATTGTTTTCAGTTTTATCTCCTGCTGAAATTCATGTGAGAGCAAATAGACACATCTTGGGTAAAAGTTAGATGTACCACATGCCACAGTGAATGGATGCCTTTTAATTCTGGAGATTGCATCAATCACATGAATGTTATTTGGATTAGCATGTGTGTTTGGAGCAAGCAGGCCATGAATATTTAAAAGGAGAGACCATGGATGAGAAGCCTTCAGGAGGCTGTCACTCTAACAGGTGTTGCATGTACCACAACATTTCTGCAGTCCTGCAACTGAACCCTTGCAAGCCAAATCAGTTGTGTTGGATTAGTTACATGAAAATACTATACAGCCTTTGGCTTTTCAGTCTGTTTTATTAATACCCTGCTCTGTTAATCCTCATTCCTATTCTGCCTTTAAATCTACTGTCTTGCCACCTTTACAGGAAAAAGTCTGCCCAGGTGCACCCATAGGGTGAATACCCAGCTGAGGGTTGGGTTCCAAGGACAAGTTGCCTGCTTTGCCATGCAGGGTCCAGCTGCATCCCTTGAGGACCAACAAGCTGCCATGTCTGCTGCCACCATTTTTCTTGGAGACATGCAAGTTGTTTTGTGGTTTACACAGTCATCTGGGGAAGGAGTCTTGCAGTGTCTTGGCACAAAAAATAATGAGGTGTGTTTCCATGTGCCATGAGCAAAGGTTTGGAGCATCAAGGCACAGCACAATATCTGTGAGCTTGGAGCTGGAGAGCTCATGCCAGAGCTGTGCTATGAAGCTCAGACCGGTTGCCAACCACCCAGGCTGACCTTCAACATAAGACATAGTCCAAAGAGCTAAGTCTAGTTGAATCTTTGCTTGGGCCAACACTGTGAGCTCTCTATGTCATCATCTGAAGCATCCTAGTCCCGGGTCTGTCTTGCTTTCTTCCTTTTTTATTTTTAAAGTGTTTTTGTGACTGTTTAGTTTTGCTCTTTGCTTTTGCTGAACCACTGCTTCAACCGCTACTTCACCCTGTGCCATCTGCACTGTATTTTTCTTAGCTGCTTTGCCTGTAACTACTTGGAGGAGAAAATATCCATCTGTTAAAGGCTGAGGTATTAGACTGAGGGAGAGACAGTTTTGAATAGGTATTATAGGCATGTCAAACTTAAGTTAAACAGAGAGGATTAGACAAAAAGCTGTCCCAGGAAAATCTGGGTGACATTTTATTCTTGTCAAAACATGAAAAATTATCAGAAGAGGAGTGGAAGGAAAAGGCTGTTTAATTTAAGAATCTCCCGTTCTAGTTAGATTTCTGTTGTACTCTCAAAATACAATGATTTAACCATGACACGAAGATGATGATGTGCAATCGACTGTATCAGCAGTTTCACAGATATTTATTTGAAGTTTAATGTTAATGACATGCAGAGTTGTGCCTTGTACATTCTTGGTTTATTTGGGGGAGGGGGGTGTTTTGGCTTGCTTTTGTTTTTCTCTGCAAGTCCCAGCTCTCACATTTAGTCTTTATAATAGTGGAATTAATCTATCTCATGTGGTACCTGAAGAACAGTCTTTGGAAAGTGATTTAATGAATGATTACAGTAGGAAACCTGTGTTTGAGAAGGGCCAGGACAGAACAAGCAGAGGAGTTAAAAATGGGTGAGCCTGTAGGACAAAAGATCTCTTTCAGGGTCTATTGGAAAATCCTATACTGCAGCTTATGTCCTGGTGGGTTTAAACTCCCTTGTCACCAGGACTGAATTTATCATTGTTAAAAGTACTAGATAGGATGTCACTGCCTTTGTAGCTGTGTGGGATAATTGCAGGCTCCATACTTTAAGGAAACAAACTGAGGAAAAGACTATTTACATACACTAAGAACATGCACAGATTAGCTTCAGCTGGCCTGTTTATACTGTCAGCCTGTATTATATTGGAGATTAGATAAATGTACATAAATATTAGGCATAACAAATATTTGGCGGTGTTTTCTCTGTCCTTGCGTTATGCTCCATGTAGCCCATTACAGCACTTGCCTGGGAAGGCTGCGGACGTGTTTGACTCCTTCAGGTCACCTGGAGTAAGAGAATACCCAAGCACAAGGATTTCTTAATAAGCCACATTTTTTTGTGTATTATTTCCATCTGAATATTCAGGTTGGAAACTGCTGCAGCTTAAAAACTATGAATCAGGAGGAAGCATCAGGATGAATCAGAATATGACTGAGTTTATTGCTCTTGTTTTATTTGTAGTTACCAGTTCGCATTGCCAAATCAAGACCATGTTGTTACTTGCCTTGTTGCAAGTAGCCAATCCATTTACACTCTCAATTGGGAATAATAAAACCTTAAAGATCTTCGTGGTCAGCACTGTCTATTTAAATATTTAGCATTATATTTTGTAATTTCCTTCTCTGTATTTTTGTATTTAATTGTATTGATTTTTCTTCATTTTTAATGACATCAGAAGAAAAAAAGGGACAAATACAGTCTTTTTGTCTCAGTGGCTGAATATGAGAGCTGGACAGACTGGAGACAGCAGGGACAGATTCTTTTGTTGCTCCCTGGGAGTCGGGTGTCTCCTGCTGGGAAGATGCATCCTGCGGACCTTAGTGCAGTTTGGGGCATCTTTTCCCTTTATTTTGTTTCTCAGGGTTTCTCCCCTGTAAGATGATGATGATTGCTCATCATGAAATTTAAAGTTTAAAATTTGGCCTGTGTCTGTTTCTCTATCCATACATTTTTAAACAGGTTATTGAAGTTTATGTATTATTAGCTCATGCAAAGCAGTGCAGAGAAAGTTAAACTTCATTATTGAAAAAAATGGCCCGTATTTTTGGTGGGCTAGTTGCAGACGTCTGTTGCAGCTTTTTCAGAGGCCGAAATGTGCCCCACCTGCTATTGTTTCAACATTTAATTCTTACAATAATAATTACTATTAACAGCAAACAAATCCCGGGATGTCAGAGCCAGTGCTGTGAAACCCCTGTGATATGTGTGTAATTCTTTGGAGTCTGGGAGCACCAACAGGCACAGTTGCAGGGTGGTGACCTAGAAAAGGGGAGGAAATATTTCTCATGAAGAAAGAAAAGCAAGAAATTACTGAACAAATTATATTTCAGAGAACTGAGAATATAATTTCAGGACAGACTAGTTTGAGTATTTGCAAGTCAAAATGAATAAGTAAACAAATTTCTGAATTCTAGAGCTTCATAGTTTTGGGCCATCCTTGGTTCAAAGACCTGTGAAATATTTCTATTGGCTATATTAACCTCTGCATAGAAATGTTCAGACCACAGCTAGTAGTCTCAGCTTTGGTAGTAATCATTCCTAAAGTCCTTAGAAATGCAGATTAAGAGGGGTCTGCAGACCACAACTTGGAAAGCAGTGTTTCAAGCACTCTGGCTAATTACAGCGCTGGCAACTGCTGAATCTCTAGAAACATTTCTAATTGAGAAACTTCAGGTTGCCTAAATAAACAATAAATATAGCTGAGCTGCATAAGGATTTTCTTACGTGAGCTGTGGGACTGTCCTTGTTGCTTTATACTATGAAGAACTGAGTGGCTTTTATTCATATACCTGGAAGAGGAGCTGATGTCAGGCTGGAGACAAGCTTCCTTTCAGGTGCTGCAGTCTGCTTCTTCCTTTCCCTACTATGTGTTACATATCCCTCGTCCATCCAGTTCTTCCTTCTGCTTCCTTTTTCTTCTGTCTCCTTTCCTGACTCTCACTATGTCTAATAGCTGTACAGGGAGAAAAAAAGTGGTATGATGCTCCATGATGTAAATTGGTGCTTTTTATAGAATTTTCCTGTTGAGGCTTCTTTTATTTGTTTACTTGAGCTGTGTCTATATTGAGTATTCTTTCTCTGGAGGTTGTCCAAGTAGATTTTTTCCTAGCTATTTAATAGACTTTGCTGTACATTTCAATAATACATTTTAAAGTGCAAGACAGAAAGCATACAGAGCTTTAACTGAAATTATCTCATCAATAGTTGATTCTGAACCTTCACAATTGTGATCTTTTGTCTTGTCATGTTAACAGCTTGTCACTATAGACAGGGTGGATGACCCACGCTGTGATCATCCAAAAGAGATAATAGAAGGATTTTCGGAAGATAGTGTTGATATCCCTGGTGTTGTTTACATGGGAATTTCAAAATGGGCAGTGTGCTGTATTTCTCTGAATACAATTACACTTATGCTATCCAAATAGAAGGCAGAGAAATGCAGGCCCAACCATATGTGTGTGCTCACCTACTGCTTAAAGGGAGTAGAGGGATGAGGCAACTAGTGACAGTGAAAAATTCAGTTACTGAGGCATGAAAGGAGAGTCTGAAGGTAAATGCTGTTGGTGCATAGAACAGACTTTTGGGAATCATGACATCACAGCCTGTTTTCACTGCATCATGAGCCCAGTGGAAGGACAGAGCTTGAAATGTGTCTGACATTTTTATAGTATAGAGGGATATACTAAATCTGCTAAATGGGATTTCGAGGGACAGAGTGCAGAATATTAAAAATATCAGGCAAATAACAGCTTCTACAGGTGTTTCCATTTGTACTGAACCTGTAAATTCCAGAAGCTCCTACTGACTGTAAAATTAATAATAGACAAAGTCAATGCTAAATGGCCTCCAGAAGAAAAAGCACAAAAATCTTACAAAAAGTCAGGATCAATAGGATACCTCTTGCAGTACAATATTGAGCCTGCTTTCCCCTTCCCCCAAAATAACATTGTCAGTTATACAGCAAAGCTTTTAATTA
>JAOXXN010000471.1:54267346-54287982 GCA_026770055.1 Myrmophylax atrothorax
ACTTACTCCTGCTAATGGAAAACTGATAACGATCTTTGAATAATAGGGGTTTAGAAATAGCAGCTCTCGGGTCCTTATACCAGCTTTACCAGTCAATACTGTAGTTTTCTTTTTGAGAGACAGCAGTCTTGGAGGCAGGGAAGGAATCAGTGCCACCCAAAATATATCAAAGGGGTTTTTTTTGGTGAGTTCTTTTGGTTGGTGGGTTTTTGTTTCTTTTTTTTTTTGTTTGTTTGGATTTATTAATTTTATTTTTTAAAAGTCTCAGATGCATTATTAAATGCAAATTCAGCAATGCAAAGGAGGAAAAAGCAGATTATTTTCCTTTTGAGTTTGCTGATTAGTCAATTGCTTAGTTCATGGAGGATGCCACTTGTGTCAAGTTTCTGTATACTTTCATAGAACTGAAGCACGATACTTACTGTATCTCAAGTGAATGATTTTTCAATTAGCTTGCAGTTCCTTGGCTGTATTCCCTTTGCAGTCCTACGTGTGTGATGTAGAGCAAAGGTTTAAGATGTTTTGGACAATTTATGATGTTTGGAAAGGCTATTTGTCAAGAAACAATATCTGCAACAACTTTTATGTTCAATTTTAGTCCTGGGTCTTTTGTTTATTTTTATGGCATTCTTTCTGATGTGTTAAAGCTAACTTGAGGGTATTGTTTAAGGTGGGAGGGGGAGAGAGGAGAGGAAAAAAGCCAGTGTTAAAAGATCGAGATATCAGGGGGCACATGACTGTTTTTATGATGGAGCTGCAGATGGGAGGTAACTGTGAATTGGTTTACTCTGACAGCCAAACCGAGAAAGAAAGGAAAGATCAGAAACATTTGAAAATGAGATCATACAGCATGTGAACTATAAAGACATCTCACCCATGTTTTTTTTATGAGAAATCTTACTGACATTTGAAAAGCAGGGACCGGTTCCCTAGTCCTAAGGTTGACTGACATTTAGGGGCAGCGTAAGGCATGATTTCCTTCCTCTCTTTTTAAATTGAAATTTTCAAAAATTGAGGTGAGGGAGAAGCCTGGTTACAACTTGCAAAGCAGTCAGAGCTGTGTAGAAATATGAAAAAAGTAACCCATGACATTTTAAACACTTTGCTGAATCTTGTTTTGTTCTATATCTTACAGAGGTATGGATACAGAGCTGCACTGCCATGGGGAGGGAGAGAACCTGAAAATTGTTTAATTTCAGATATTTATTCCAGCAGCTTAAACACAATTGCACAGAATTATTAAAATCGGGGAAATTTGGGGTCATCTGAAAGTACTGCTAACTTAACAAGCTGCTATTCTGTAAGACCAGGGAAGCAAGCATATTTTATCTTTGCCCCAGATGCAGACGGGCAGCCGAGCTTATGCCAGGCACAGGCTCAGGAACAGCTGCACTTGCTGGCATGAGGGGGCAATACCAACAACAGCAAAGGGCATTTGGTGGGTGCCACCGAGATCCAGAGAATGAGTGCCTCCTTCAGTCACTGCACCAGTACTGTCACTTAGAAAGCACTCACCTTCCTGTGTTTTCTTTACTGTCTTTCTCTGCTCTAAGAAGCTCAGGACACTTGCCCTGAAAGGGCAGTACCCCATGGTGTGATTTATAAAGCTACCCCTGTTCCCCAGCGTCTTAGCCGAGGCTGAACATCAGTCACAAAAGGCTTAAGCAGCTCCAACACGCTGGATGTAAAGTCTGCATTTACCGCTCAGCTGTGCTTCTTCCTTCCAGCAAAGTCTGAGCTGCAGTGTCAGGGTAGTCTTAATTATAGAAACCAAACCTGCTTGCTTGTGAGGTTTTAAAGCCATTATCGAAGTATCTTCTTTGTTTGACCCACAAGCCAACCTAAACTAGTCATGTAAGAACTTAACAAAGGGCTTGATCTGGACATCCTGGGCAATCAAAGGCAAGGTCCCATGGAGTTGCTGAGACTGAAAAGTGGTAAAATGTTCTGTAGAGGTTTGAAATGAGTTTCTGAGAGAGCAGCATCGCTCTGCAGCTGGTCCTGCTTTTGGGGTTGATGACAGCCAGATGTTGCAGTCAGGCACTGAAGCTGGTTTAGGGTAATAAAGAGCATCAGTGGAGGATATTAGTATTTAGGTGGGCTCCTGCTAAAACTGTCTAAAGAGGAATGATATAAGTGACATAAAAATTCCCATATTGTAATTTGAGTAGCATAGAAGAGTGACTAATGAACTGCATTGTTTTTATAGCTAAGCAGACTGAGGATAAGATGGGTTCTAATACATCCCCACAATGCAATTATCATGGGAGGGATTTATGTCACATTTTTAAATTTCATTTTCAGTATCATATATTGCACATGTGTGTGAATACAAGATTCTTGCCTGCTGAGGAGCAAAAGCTAAGCAGTTGAGTTTAATATAGATTGATTGTGTGTATTTATCTCTTTCTAATCTAGAAAATTTTCTATGGTTATGTTTAAAAAGCACCTGTTAGTAAGCCTTTTTCTGCCAACAAAAATGGTTTGGGTGTTTCTTTTGCTCTTACCTTTTAAAAATAAACATCAGAAATACAAGACAGGATTCTCTGCTGCTCCAGCAGTAGCCAGCATGGAGTGGGAGGACCATCAGGGAGCTATTTATGACACCCTGCTTCTCAAGCAATTACTACTAAGATAACCAAATAACTGATAGTAGCTTCAGTGTTTCTCTGATGCAGGAGCAGCCAGCTGCAGTCCTAGTGGACACTGTCCATATACCAAATCCAGGGGCACCTTCCCCTCCCTCACCCTCATGATTTCCCTCTCCTTGCTGCTCCCAGATTTTATTTGTCCTTCCGTTATGTAGAAGTTTCCTCCTTTCCTTTGAAGCAGCTGGGGCTCATCTAGAGAGAGAGCTATGTTAGCCTAATACTGAGTGTGTCCACTATACCTGCCACGTGCTTATTGTCAGGCATATTACTTCCTCTTGTAAATGGCTCTATGGAGGATGCCCACAGCAGCACCGAGAGTGAGCAGGACGAGGTCCTGATGCAGTGGGACTGAGCAGTGAGGCTGATGGCCTCAGCGTGCATTGTCTGGCAAGCTCTTGCATCCCCTAGGGCAGTGATGAAGCCAGAGGATGTGGTAGCTCTGCAGCAGATCCCTCTCATTCATTGCTGTGCTGTTTTTCAGGCATACAGCAAGAATTGAGGTTCCAGTCTGGAAGTGTTTTCCAGGTTTCTAATGAGTACTTAATGATGTGGGACTTTGTGGGGCAGTATTAGTAAGAGTCCTGAGAAACCCTCAAAGCCTTCGAGTCTGTGTTCAAAACCTAGCAAACAGGGAAAATATTCTGGATAAGGCACTTTTTTAGTGAGTGCTTTAAACCTAAAGCCCTTGACCTCCTCTTCTGCAAGTTTTGTGACTCATCATTTCTTCAGGAAAATCCTTTTTCCTCCTGTTCTTGTGCCTCAGTTATAAGACTCTAAAGTATCTGCTTTGCCTCTCTTTAGAAAGAGAGGGTTTAGTCTCATGGAAATACAGCAACAGTGACTAGCAAATCTCATAAAGCTTTTTGCTAGAGAAAAGGAACAGTGGGTAATCCAGTAACTGTGTGAAAGAAATTTATTCTGCAATGCACGCATTGCAGAAGAAACCATCCAGCATCCTCCATTCACCTTGTGTTGTGAAAATGTAAAACAAAGAGATGGTTGAGCCAAGGGTGTGCATTCTTGCTGCCTAAGCATTGCTTGTGGGCTTGCTGTGGGTCCACAGGGCTACCACAGCACTTTGAAAGACAGAGAAGAAAACCTGTCATTGTGTAGAGGTGGATCCCTCTTCCAGCATTCATCTGCCTCTTTCCCTGAGGTAATTGCTGAAAGTTATTTTCTTGCAATGGCTGAGACAGAGCTCTTACCTCCAGCTTAGAGATAATGACTTTAGCAGTTTGGAAAGGGAAGATGGCAAACCTGGGTCCATCCCACCATGGAGCAGTCTTTGGGTACAGAATGTAATGTTTGCAGAGCTGACTTTATTCAATTGGAATCACACTCTGCAGCTGGCGCTCCTTGGTTTAGTCAGAGCCCCCAGCTGCCCTCATCCTGACTTGGGTAGGTCAACAGAGTCCTTGGGTTGAGAGGATGAAACAAGGCCTGAGAGAGAGGAATGAGCAAAAATAAGTGAACCAGCAAAACTTTCAGTGAAAATTCAGACATGCTTACTTCCACTCTCCTTTTCTTGACTAATGTTTGGGCTTATTTCTTCCCAGTACACTGGAGGTACTGAGTTAGGATGAGAAAAGACTTGGTCCATCACCAAGCACTAATTTTGAGATAATTAACACTTGGCTCCACAGTAGCACTTTACAGCCATGACTGGAAGATCACTGACGAAAAGTCCAGGCATGGCATCATCTAATTATGGCTTCTTTTGTATGTGCCAAGGGTTTAATAATTTGTTATTTTTTCTAGGGGAAGGGGAAGTGATTATGAGTTTCTTATGGGAATCAGAAGTACCACTGGGCTGCCATTAGCAGTGCCACAGGTATGAAGGGCAAATTAAGCTTAGTGATCCTGCCAGACTTACGTTCAACAAAGTCTGGTTCAGGATTTATAAATATTGTTCTCTGGTGACAGACATAAGTAGCCCTCTTAACAACAAGCTTCTATGTAATGTGTGCCCTTAGGTTCTTGTCCTTTACATCAGTTCTGTCTCGTCCTGTTTTTGCCAGGACATCTTGGTAGCTCTTTCTCAGTTGAGCGCAGTGAGTCTGTTACTTCCTTGATTTCAGTCTCCTCCTTGATGTTCAACTCTATTTTATTGCTCTGTTGTGAGAAAGGAAAAGACAGCTTACCAGGTGTGTTACCGAATCTCTCACTGCAGGTTGAAAACCTGTAATCCAGCTTGTTAATATAAATGAGTTATCTAGTCAGCTGGGAAAGATTGAGTGCATGTGACAGCGTGGCTCCATCACTGGCATTCTGTCCCCTAGGCCAGAAGGTTGCACTTCTGTTAGTCTCATACCAGGATGTGGCCCATCCGTAGAGCTGCAGCTGGGTGCCAGGCTCCTTGAGGAGCAGCACTGTGCATGAAAGGCTGCATTGTGGGAGTGGATATATCCCAGAGAGGGAGTTGTTGTTGTTGTTGTTGTTGTTGTTGAAGATTTATTCCTGTTGTCTTGGTAGTATGTTGTCTTTGACTGGAGCAAGTGCAAATGTCCAGGTCTGTGTGTAAAAGCCATAGGTGAGCACACAATGGCTTCTCTGTTCAGGCAAATGGTCATTCCCCTGACAGTTTAGTCAAAGGTATGTAGGGTGCCACATGTCTAAGAGTCAAATTATAAAACTAAGCTGTATTCTTGAATATAAGAAATCACAGAAACAAAAAGCCAAGTGCTAGGTTTCATACTGGATAGCTCATTAACTTAAAACTGGAGTACGAATGTAAATTATAACCCTTGTTATTACTCATAACTACAGTTCAGACGATAATTTGGCAGTTTGCCCACGACTCTTTTATAAACCAGTAACCTCCGGAATAAATTATACATCATACATAATACATAATTGTCCTTAAAAAGGCAATAATTGTTCTAAAAGGTAGAGTTTGCAGCATGTTTCACATAAAATGTATTCCACAAAGCCAGCCCACTTGGTCACAGTCCAGCTTCCTGGATAACCTGTGGACTTGGCAGCACTGGAGTTTCAGCTGTTGCCCCAAACCTGCAGTGTCCCAGTACTGTTTCACAGAAACGATATATAATGTCATGTGTTCTCCTGTGGTAGGAGTCTCTGTGCTTCCTCCAACTTGGGCTATGGTAGATGCCCTCACTTTTCTATGATTTCTTCTTGATGAATCCCAATGTAGAGAGCATGTGTCAGCCTGGAGGGGCTGATACCCTGGGGTAATCACTGGATTTAAAACAGTCTCATTTCTGTGCAGTCAACCTAAATCCTTTATTCCCCAGGATGAGACACTTGTGCTAAGTTATGCTTTGTAGGGGACATGAGGACAAAGCCAACAGCAGAAACACACACCATAAGAAACAGCCTCTCCTCAGTCTCAACACCTCTTCATGTACACAAGATTCCGCATAAGTTCTTTCTACTCTTCTTATCACACACATTTAGCAAAAAAATCCCACACCCTACCCTAAATCTTTTTTGAAAAACATGCTTTGTTATGATTTCTGTTTCAGATTTTTTTTATTTTCAGTTTTAGAACGTTAATATTGGGTTGCCAGTACAAGGCTTTGTTTCTACAGTCAAACTTCCGATTAATTCTCTTTGCTTGTAGGTATTCCTGTAAGATAGACAGCAAGAAGGTTATGTGTACTTTGTCTTTTTTTTCCCCCCGTGTTTATTTGTCTGCACAAGACACATTACAGGAAACCTTTCACACGGGAGTTGCTGTGTCGCTGTAATAATTGATACCAGAAAGTTATGTGAAGGTGTTGTTGTGCTAAACAAAGTAGCTTTTTCTTAGAATCAAAAGATAAATGGTGGGACCTAAAAAAGAAAACTCTTTAAAAATGACCTATGGTGTAAGATATATAAACTACAGGAGAAGTACCCACATATTTTTATTGTTGGAAAGAAAGGTCGCTATTTTTCTGCCACAGTAGAAGAATAATAATATGTTCAGTTAGCAAAAACTCGTACAGGCAAATGTTAAGATGCTAATAGATGTTGCAAGCCAGAACTTGAACAGAGAATTCTACTTTCCTAATGTGGGTTTGGTGCCCTTCAAATGATTAGATTCTGTCAATCAAAGACTGTTTTCACATATAAAGCTATTATAGTCTGATCTTCCTCATTTCTGAAGGGCAACCAAACTTGAATGCTCTTGGTGATAAAATACTGGTTGCTTTATGCCCTGATTTTATAGATGGGTGTTAAAACAAATTTAGTCTCAAACTTCCTGTGGAAATAATTTGAAATGCAATTTGCTATGCATGTATTCAGCTTCTCTCCTCTTGCTTTTCAGATTTTTCCATTGATATATTGATCGTAGCGGATAAGAAAGGTTATCTCGCACCAATTTCCAGTATGGCCCATCTCACCATCCAGTCTTCCAGCTGAGCTTTACTCTAAGCTATCTAAATTAAGAGTCTGCAAGAAAACAGCTCTTCTCCCGAGCTAGAAGCCTACATTTAGTGTATGTAAGAGGGGTCTTGGAACTGGTTTACTCTGGCAGTGTAGGGCTTGTAGGCTGTGTGCATTTATAACATCCTGATAGCCCAGGTCTCAAAGTGATGTGGAAGTCCAAACTCAATAATGGTCGACTCTACCTCCCCCATTCTGGTTCAGAGGCGACTCTTAAGTCAGCTGGCTTGGTGTTTTTCGTGGGAATTTGCTTATGGCAAGAGGAGGCAGACCTTGTCTGGGGACCCCGGGGACTGAGTGGCATGGCAGCATGACCCCATCCATGGCTCCATGGCAGCGTGACCCCCCATCCATGGCTCCATGGCAGCATGACTCCGTCTCCATGCAGCTGGCTGGGTTGGGGCTCTCACCAGGGCTCATGGTGGTGCAGCAATGAGAGGTGACCACAAGGGGTAGTTGGTGGAGAGAGCTGAAGAACCGCAACCAAAACACACAAACCCCCATGAGATGGAATAATTTTAAGCAAACATGAGTTAAAAATCTCAGTGTTTCCCAGTACACTGTTGTGTTTATTTCTGTGCAAAACACTGTATGATAATAATGTTCTTGTGTCAACCTGCAGTATTTCCTTTTGAGATTTCTCTATGGTGTTCATTAATTTAATTAAAAAAATAGAAATTATTTAAAGGCATAAGCACAGAGACAAAAGTAATGTTGAAGAATCTATTCAAACTCTGTGTTTGCTGCCTTTTTGAGCACTTGATTTCAACATTTGTATTACAACAACACAAACAGTATTTTGGGGAGTTTTGTGTGTTTTAGACAGATAATTACGGATACATCAGGCACTGCTCTTGCTTCCTAAGGTGCAAAACTCTTGTTGTCTTTGGTGTTACAACTCCAAGTGTTTTGTCTTTTGGGGGTAAGCCACTGTTTCAGGATAGAAATAATAGTTACCTGAAGAGGTTATTGGAGGGTTTACATCCATTGTGTTACAAATAGAATTAGACTTCTGCACTCTAGTCACTTAGAACTTACTCTTTCTGAGCACATCTGTCAAATTTGCCTGCTCAAATGTTGCTGAAGAGGTAAAAGAAAAGGTTGCAGACACAGATGGACAGAGTCCACTTCTTCCTTAAAATAATAATAATGGCTTTTAGCTATGGTACTTGGTGTAAACAGCCTGCTTTTGTCAACAGTGGACATCTAGGACCCCATACTGTAATGGATTGTTCACCAGGAGACTAGATTTGTCTCCTTTCAGCCTGGATGCAGGGCAGCCTTACAGCTCACCTACTACCTTACTCTGAATTAGTAACTGAGTTCTGAAAAACCTTTCCTCCTGGATGCAGTCTCCTCCTGCCCTTTGTAAGCCTTGGTTGGCTGGCGTGCTTCTGGTGGAGGCATGTAACCCCTCCCAGTCTGGTACTGGTTGGTTGTCTTGCTGACTCATTTATCAGTTCCATATCCCACCTGTGAGCCATGGCTCCACGTAACTGCTTTTTTGATTTGACCCACAAAGCTCTGTCTTTCATCTCCTCTCCCTCCTTCTGTATTGGGGTTTTTAACATACAGAGTTGCAGGATGCTTAACTGCCTGCTATGACGCTTTCCCTTCCTTAGAGGCACAAGTGCCAGTTACCATGTCCTTGTCAGCCAGAGGATGTCAAATAACAAGTAGCTTTCACCTCTGCAGAGCTGTGTTTCCTAGACAGTGTAATTAGAAACAACCGGGCATTTCCTTGCTTTGTCTGTGAGGAAATGCTCCCGGTTAGCCTGTGATTTTAAGCTCGCTCTGTGTTGTGGCACAGCCCGGCTTTACCGATGGTATCGCTCCCGTCAGGTTTTAACAGAGTTACGGCATCTCCTTCCCCTGCATGGAGTGCCCATGTCTGTGCGCTGCAGGCTCGTTACAGCTCATACCCAGCCCGAGCAGTTTGCGTTTCTGTAATGGCTTTTATGGTGTTGTCTCCTGGAGTTAGGTCTGTCTGAAGACAGCCAGAGTTTAGAGCAGTTAAAGCTGATGGAGATTACCATAATTACAAGTGATCAACGTTCAGTGCTTTCTCCCCTGCACCCTCCCTCCCAGCGCAGCTTGTCTGGGGTCAGGCTGCAGAGAGGCCACTTGGGGAAAGTGTCTTCATGGTGACAAGCCATGCTCTGACACTGTGCCCAAAGGGTGACATCACTGCCTACCTGCAAGACCATGGCATTTAAGTTATTGCTGTGTTTCCACCAAAGGCACTGTTCTTTAGCAGTGCTGTTACTGATACTCCTTACTTTCATATGTTCATTTGCATTTTAATCATGACCTTATAGTTTATGTAATTGTGATTCTTGTTTTGTTTAAGTGGTATTCCCCACAGGATTGCGTAAGAATGCACCTACAGAAATCCTCTTCAGCAATTTTTTTTCCCCCAATCACATCCCTTCCAGCACTTGCTAATATATTTTGAGGTAATGGCCAAAAGTCACGATAGTGAAAAAAGGGTTAAAAGCAAGAAATACAAGTACATTCTGGATAGATGAATCCATTTTTCCACTAATTAATAGCATGCTTCTAACAATGGAAAGCTATTAAAACATGAAGGTATGTTTTGTGAATCACATTTATCAACCACTATACATGCTGAAGTTCCATTATTTATTCTGTATTTTTAACATAGCATATGGATTTTTTCATTCAAATGTGGAAAGTAGCAACAAAACCCTTTTTTTGCCTCCATTTAAGTATATATTCATGCAAAAACGAAAATGTAATAAGAACAGTACATTCTTATGTCAACAGTAACCTTTAAATGGTGTTCTTTAGATAAAAGTGAATATTGGAAAAGAAAAAAGAAAGATAGGTGGTTCCTGTATTCATCTTAGTCCAAAATCTATTCTACCCACTGCTAGTTGCTGGCATTGTTTGATGATATGACAGAGTAACAGAGTATCAGATTATCAGAAAAGGAGATTCCCAATTTAATAGTTACTTGCAGAAATCAAAGCACTTTTTTCCTTTATCTTAACATCTCAAAAATAAGTAGCTTCTAAATTTCAAATCGTGTAGCCTTCCTGATTTATCATAATATCATGGATGCACTTGGCTGTCTAACATCAGGGAATCCAATAACTCCTGTCACATAAGAAAAAAAGAAAAAATCCTATTGGATAATGGTTTGCATTCTCCCCTACAGTGATTTATTTCTGTCACAAGACTTAATTTTATCACGAGGCAGATGCTCCATCTATATCAATGCAGTACATTCCTGCATTCATTTGTTTAACACCAAAATTGTACCTGATCTATTTTCCAATGCATTTTGGCTTATTTAGTACACGGAGTGATTAGATGGTGTTTAATCACATGTGTAATTTCCAGTCTTCATAATTCTCAAGCATAATAAAGCGAGGCCCATGTAAAGAAGCATAATATTAAATTAAATTGCAGAGAGTAGCAGTTAGAGATGCAGCTGGTGTTAACGTTTCGATCTCTAGCGTGTCACGGCAGAGCATGTCAAGTGGAATAAGCCAAGCTTACTCAGGTGATCAGGTGATCAGCCCAAGGAGAGTATGCGAAACTTTGCCTTGCATTAATTTCTCTCAGGCTATAATGAAAAAAATAGTCATCACACCTTCTGGTTTGAAATTTGCAGCTCCTCCAAGTGCAGAAAGCCTGTCCCACATGTTTTAATGAGAAATGCGTGTCCTATCAACACTTGACCCCACCCCTCCGTCTGCCACTTAATACAGATTATACTCTCCCGAATAATCATCTTTATTCAGTGGGGCAGCTGAGGTCCACAGGTTGGGATCCTCTGCCAAGTGTCATTACACTGTGGGAGTGGGCTGTGGCTGCTTAGCTGGCCTTGTCTCCACTGCTGCCAGCCTGGAGATCCAGCCGCCTCCCTGGGACACGGAGTGGTCCCAGGGAAGCGCTGTCACACTGCTGAACTTCTCAATCAGCAGAGGATGTATGTGATTCCTGTTTTGACATTCTGCCTGAAGGACCATCTATTGTCACCTGCCATTGACAAGTGACAGCAGAGCTGTGACTTCCAGGAAGTTTATCTTCTCCCTCCTTTCTTCGCTTCCCTTCTCTTTTATAAATAAGCCTTGACCAGCTTCCCTTTCCTTTGGTATGGAGTGTGGACAAGTGAAGGTAGGAGCAATGGAAAATTTCCCAATTTTACAATTTAGTACTGTGAGGGAGTGAATAGATGGGGAAGGAGACCAAGGTAATGACAATTCTCTAAACAGCTGTTGTACGATTCAGCTTCACTACTTCAGTTAATTAATCAGCACCTTGCTGGCAACTCTAGGGGAGATACTCGTTAGATACTGGTAGCAAACAGACAATGCTTTCATATCAAGTATGTTCAACAGCATCTAATACAGCGATAACTTCCACAAAAGAGGGCAGGGAATACAGAGGCTTGTACAGGCACTCACAAAGCAGCTTTTAATACCCTGCTGTACATGAATGTGTTACATATGCTGTCTACTTTGTTACTGCTCTCTGGCTTAAAACACTGTGGACTAAAACAAGAGGAGACTTTCACGTGTTCAGTAGAGGTATTTATCTGAGATACTATTCTTACAGATATGTTTTTGTAAGTACTGTGTGTGAGTGCCCACCATTAATTTCTGCATTTGTGTAGGACTTCAGAGACCATTCATTCTAAATTATTCTATTCTCTGTTTTGCTGCAAGATGAAATATGGGCAAACTTAAATCCTTCATGCAAAGCTATCTTGTAGAAAGTCAAATTGTGGTTAAGATGAAAAAGCTCAGTCAGGAGAGTGCTGAGTCTACATGTTGTCTCTGAGATTTCCCTCTTTCTCCTCAGCTTAAAAGGAGATACTTTGCATCCCCTACTAAGTTGGTAAGTGCATTCATATTTTATGAGGAATAATGCACAGAAACCTTAAACCAATGCAATTACATCTTTACATTTTTAGTATATTTTATATTTTAGGTCAGTCCTAAAATTGCCATTAATGAACATTAGCTTCAAGTTCAAGACAAAACTGGCTTTAAAAAAATGTAACAGCCCAGTTAGGACAAAAATTTCCTTTGTCATGTTGATTTACTGGTAAATTCCAATTCAATGCTTTGCAGTTCCTTTTCTGAGACCTCTTCTCTTGCTTTGTTCACATGTCTGATTTAAACCTCTTGTAGGTTAGGCTGTAAATTGCAGTGAAAACGACGCACTTAAGAGACTGAAATATATTTGCTGTCAAATGTTCCACACATGCTCAGTTTAATTTTTCAGTTGACTTTATTGATTTATTAAGAATGATAATAGCCTGCATATCACTTCATATACATAATTGTCATATAAATCTTCAGTATTACTGGCACATAGTCATGTCCATTGTGGAACGGAGTGACTGGGTTTAAATGTTTAATGTGGTGTTGTTTGTGGAGTTCAGCACCAGATGGTTTTATGGGGTTTGGGGTCATTCTGGGTCCGCCCGAGACCCTGTGAAGCTGCAGGTAGTGGCATAACCTCAGGTGGGACTCTCTGATGCAGCTGTAGGAGTCATCAGCTCTCTGGAACAGGACTCAGAGTTGTATTAAGCAATTTATGTGGACAATTTATCCAGTCTGCCGCCACGTACTGATGTAGACAATTATAGCTCCAGCTCTTTAATGAAACGTACATTATGGTAGAAAGAATATCATAGTTTCTATTATACTCAGGGGAACTATAAAGAGAACTGTCCTTTTTTAAATTAGCTTTATGGCACTGAAGCTTTTATGTATTTACATGCAAGTACACTATTAACCCAAACTACTTGTTTTGAACTCTCTCTGTTGTCAGCTCTTGGGAAGTGACACAGGCTGGTAGAAAAACTTCTTTTGTGCCTACCTTTAAGCATTGCTGGCCTTTCATGTTAATGGGAGCCAGCTAAAACTTCCACTTTGCCACAGTCATTCACACAACAGTGAGAGCAGGATGCTTTCTTAATCTTTCCTAATCTGTAGCAAAAACCTCAGATAAAAAAGGACTTTTGTCTAATCCGGCCTCTCAGGTGTGGTTTACTTTAGATTTGAGCTATAAATATCTTTCTTTACTTTGTTCTTCTCAGAAGCAAACTGTTCAAAGTGGGGCACGGATTCATTCTTCAGCTGCCCATTTGAGAAAGAGAGAAAGACCTTTTATAATTTAGAAAAGAGAAAAATAAAGACGAGGATTTTGGTGTGTGTCCTCCATTTGGTGAATGCACCCTGTTGTAGAGCTGCCCATTGCCTTATTAACCCCTGGGCAGCCATGGGCATGAGGCACCCAGTGCCAACAGCGACTGCTGTTGAGCATCAGGAAGGGTCATCCTCTGGTTTCAAGGGTTGAAGACAGGCCCATCTGTACCTGAAGGAATTGTCTCAGTAAACCTTGGTTTTAACATTTGTACTTAATTATTCTTAAGTAGTAAAAATAAAAATCATGCTATGAAATGAAAAGATGGGATGGGAGAGGGACCATGCTTGGAATGAAATAAAATTAACAGCTTTGCCGTTGACTTCTGTCAACTCGGTATTTCATGTGCATTTCCTCTGTTTATATACTTCACATCTCAGATATTCTTAAATCACAGTAGTTCTTCAGCAGCAGGCCAATCCAAACAGAAATGAGCTCAACAGATTGTTTTCCTTTGTTGCTTGTAATGATGCCAGATGAAATACCCGCTCCTCCACAGTCCAGTTTCTTAAGTACTGTTACTTGTCTGAGGACAGAATTTGGTAAGGAGTAGTTAAAAAGTGAAGTAAATGCCAGAGAAATTAATTGGAATGACTTGATATAAGTAGATATAAAATTAATGGACTGTCTGAAGGCTTTCAATTATTCCTGGTTCCTTTTGTGCAAACTTGTTGCGGAGGGGGAGGAATTAGAAATGGGTATAAGAAAATTGCTGCTCAGAATTTATGTGATATCCCAAATCAGGCTCCAACAAGACTTTTGGTAAATCATTATTCCCTTATAGCATAGTGTTACAATCATCTCCATATCCAGATTAGGGGTCTGTTTAAGGTTAGGCCAAAAAAAAAAGTAAACTTATGTCATCTACCTGGGCATGACTTTTGCACATCATTTACCACACCCCCCCAAATTGTAGCAATCCTTGGATGTCTTTGTCCAGTCTGAATCAATTTTCATTTCCTTTATTTTGGAAACCTACTGAAAAAAACCCAAACACACCTCCTTTTGAGGAAAAAAATGGGTGTCAGAGCCCTGCAAATAGGATAATTCTGAACTCTGCCCTGTTTTATATGTACTTGTGCAGGGGAAAGGTAAAGGGTGGATTTTATAATCCCTTGAAACCATGTGTATATATCATAGATATAAAATGTGAGAGAAAAGGTTGAATTTGGATCTATAGTCGTTCAGAGTCAGAGAGTAATGATGACAATGTCATCTGGTAATGAGGGGCTAATGGGGCTAAACTTCATCAATTAAATCCTTTCTCTTTTATAGATTCATAGATTATAATGCCAGAAAGGAATACTGTGATAATCTAGTCTGACCTCGTTTTACAACATATACTATGAAACTTCCCTGAAATAATACTTGTTTGAACAAGAGCATTTATTTCAGAAATAAAGTATCCAACAGTGATTTAACATTGCCATGGTTGGAAATGCCTGAGAAACCTTGATAAATTGTTGGAATGGTTAATTATATCTCTCTGTGAAAGGGGCCCACCTTCTCTGTCCTGAATTTTTCTCTCTTCAGATGGACCTGGAGAAGTGTGATCTTTGTGTCCTGTGGATATGATGGGGTGTAGGTCACCTGGGAGTTTCTCATCTTCAAATCTGTCAAATCTCATTTCCTTCTATGACAAGGTAACCCACCTAGTTGATAAAGGGAAACAAGTTTGTGTAATCTCTTTGGATTTCAGTACAGCTTTTGATACCATCTCCTACAGGATCATTCTGGATAAAATGTCCAGCACACAGCTGGATAAACACATTGTGTGGTGGGTGAGCCATTGGCTCATGGGCTGAGCACAGAGGGTACTAGTGAATAGGGTGACAGCAGACTGGTGACCTGTCACTAGAGGAGTTCCATGGTGCTCCATCCTGGGCTCTGTGCTCTTCAACATCTTCATAAATTACTTGGACACAGGACTGGAAGGGATACTAAGCAAGTTTGCAGATGACACAAAACTGGAAGGAGCTGTTAACTCCCTCGAAGGCAGGGAGGCCCTGCAGAGAGACCTTGACAGACCAGAGGACTGGGCAACCACCAACCATATGAAGTTCAACAAGGCAAAGTGCTGGATTCTGCACCTGGAACGGGGCAACCCTGGATGTATGTACAGACTGGGGAATGAGGTGCTGGAAAGCAGTGCCATGGAAAGTGACCTGAGGGTCCTGGTCGATGGAAAGTTGAACATGAGTCAGCAGTGCCCTGGCAGCCAGGAGGGCCAACCCTGTCCGGGAGGGCATCAGGCACAGCATCACCAGCCTGTCGAGGGAGGGGATTGTCCTGCTCTGCTCTGCACTGGGGTGGCCTCACCTTGAATATTGTGTGCAGGTTTGAGAGCCACAATATAAGAAGCATATTAAGCTTTTAGAGAGTGTCCAAAGGAGGGCAACAAAGATGGTGACGGGCCTTGAGGGGAAGCTGTATGAGAAGCAGCTGAGGGCACTTGGTGTGTTCAGCCTGGAGAAGAGGAGGCTGAGAGGAGACCTCACTGCAGTTACAACTTCCTTGTGGAGGGAAGAGGAGAGGCAGATGCTAATCTCAACCAGTGACAGAACCCAAGGGATTGGCCTGAATTTGTGTCAGGGGAGGTTTAGGTTTGATATTAGAAAAAGGTTTTTCAGTCAGAGGGTGGTTGAGCACTGGCACAGGCTCCCCAGGGAAGTGGTCACAGCACCAAGCTGGACAGAGTTCAAGAAGCATTTGGATAGTACTCTCAGGCACATGGTGTTACTCTTGGAGCTGTCTTGTGCAGGCCCAGGAGTTTGACTTTGATGATCCTTGTGGGTTCCTTCCAACTTAGAAGATTCTGTGATTCTGTGATTCAAATAAGCACTTCAAAGCATTGGGGACATCAACTGTCCCTGCATATCAGGATGTGTTGCTATCAACTAACAGCCAGTGAGTTGTTCCTTGGCGTGAAGGACATAGTTTTTATCCTGGGACTTACCTACACTTTACAGGCTTGCCAGTGGCAAAATTCTCTTGGAGCAGATACTGTTCAGAGTTGCTTTACTTGACTATCTTTCTCTTGCCATACTGTCTGGCTCTCCTCTTTGCTTTGAGAACCAGTTTCTTTGTTTTGAGAATCAGTTTTACAGTGGGATATAGAGCAGGTATGGAGCAGTGTTCATAGGAACTTACTTGCCTTTGCACCTTCAATTCTATAGGCACTTCTTCACCTGCATCTCCTTGCACTTTCTTCCAGTAGTAGTTTTCCTGCCAAGTGGCATCCTTTTGATGTGACTAGGATACATTAAGCATTGCATATTAGTTAGCAAGGAGCACTAAGAGAAGAAATGGGCAAACTAGCTTCACAACATGCTTATCGCTATCCTCAACTCAGCTGCTTTTGCCATCCACATCTTCAGAGGAGGAAGAAATGAGATGTGTTTCAGGGTCCTGTTGGAAGTGGAGAAGGGCATATCAGTGTGAGGAGTAAATCGGGTGTAGCAAAGCTTTGTTCTCCATCATAAGCCTTTCTGCACAGCCCAGCCCATGCTCAAGCTGGCCCCAACCCCAGCATGTTTCTGTTATGGGTATGAAGTACCCATTTAAGAAGTGCTCATCTAGAAAATGGAAGTAGAAAGATTTTTTGAGAGCCTGGAAGAAAAATTACTTCAGTTAGTAATTAATGGTATTTGCACATGCCTGGTGTTTTAATATCATGAAAGATTTTACAGGCACTAGAAAGTCCTGCACTACTGATTTGGATGTCTTACAATTGAAGGACATAAAAAAAACCAGGAATCATATGTGGGAATGTGATATGCTGGAATGGACAACCTGGCTGTCCAGATAATGAAGCACATTTCTTACCAGTATTACCTTCCTAGATTTTTGTATGGCTCATCCCAGTGTCTTGCCATGTTCTGCACATTTTCTGCAAGGAGAAAATCTTTTGTTTTGAACAGAGTATTTTTTCTGTAGTCAGTCAGTCATGGCTCGGCTTCACAAACGAAAATTTGGGAAGAGCTCTGCCCACGTGGGTGGCCCTTCCAGCCTGCACAGTGGATTGTTCAGGTGAGTCACAGCGTGTGCAGAACTGGCCCCACCCTTTAACACCTCAGGTTCATCTGCCACGGCCAAGCGAGCTTGGATGGTGACAGTGAAGTCATGAGGACTAGAACCTACAGCCCCCGGTGTTCCCAGGAGGTCTCCCATCCAAGTACTAACCAGGCCTGACCCTGCTTGGCTTCCAAGATATGACAGGATCAGTCGTCAGGGAGGCATTTAACTGCTTATTTTTACTGTAGTTTTGTGAAAAATAGTTGTTACTTTTCCAGTTAGGATAATTTGTGAAATCCATTTAATTAGTAGACCAATAGCATTGTGAATGTCCTCTTTGTGGGATTCAGATTCTCCTTTTCATGCAGTGAGAAATAAAGACCCTCCATTTGGTGGCTGAAGATGCTCAGTTCAGTCCCACAAGGGCTGACCCATCAGGCAACATTTAATTTTTCCTGAGAATAGGAATTCTGAGAGAATAAGGATTGCTTCTAGCCAGGAGTTAGCGCAGCCCTTAAAACTGGTCAAATGAGGATTTTCAGTTTACATTATAAGTGAAATGAATATTTATGCTTTTTCTGTAACCTGAAAAGCCCTGAGTATCTCAGGAGGAGTTTATGGCCTTTCATCATCTTCATTGATCAGGATCAGCATTAATCAGGTAAATTAATCTGAAAACGCCTTTACCTCTCACCATCACAAAGAGAAACTCTTCCTGTCCTGTCCTGCAGCATTTTCATCAGATTTTTTTTGCCTGAGAACAGAAGTTGGAGAACACAGAAGTGCCAGGCATCCACAGCTCTGAGGTGAGGCTGCTTCTGCAGCAAACTTTTCCCGAAGAGCTTCCCATGCCGCTGGTGCTACACAGCTCCAAGGAGTCAGTATCAGAACACTGGCCCTTGAACCTCCACTGTTCCTGAAATACCTCTTACTGCTCCTCAGCTGGAGCTCTGTCTCCAGAGAGGCCAGCTGGGCTCCTGCTGCTCTGAAAGGGCAGATAAATTGGGTTCTTGAAGGCAGATGGCAGTTTCTTATGGATAATGTAGTATTCCAGTAATTACTGTAGGAAAATGATGTAACCTAATGTGTATTAGTTCTGCTACTGTAAACTAAAATGTATTAATATTGTGGCAGTACTGTTGTGTTTAATGGTTGCATTAATACATATGCTGTGGATATTATGGTATACTTGCATTTATATTGCGTATTTTACCACAATATTTACAATAGTATTACTTAAAAAATTATGGACAAAGTTGCCTGATTTCATGGGTGGGTCCCTACCACTAATAGTAGATTTCATGGCTTGTTATAGATTGTTAGTAAAGTCATATGTGGGAATCATTAATATAGCTTAAGTAGTTATCAATACAAATTTTATGAACAATAAAACCAAACAGCAGTCTCTCAGCAGTAAAGCTATTAGGATACATATTACAGCATTTGTATTGAAGTTTTCTGACCACTTTTTTTTCCTATGTATCAAGTTCAGTTGGGTGTGAGAGCACTCAAATGGTGAAAACTAGAATGGGTAGCACACCTTTCATGAGGACCCAGGCATGATTGCACAAGTACTTCTTGCCAAGAAAAATAGACCAAAACATGAAACAAAACAGTCCCTTTAAGTTATGTCTAAAAATACCATTACAAATGCAACCCATGGTTATGCTTCCACATGCTGTAGGTGTAGTATGTTGTTATAGCTCTCTGCCCAACTCTTGGGGAAATAAAGCAGCCACAGAATTCTCAAATATTAGGATCTTCGTCTTGATTTGTCTCTTGCCTGTAAGTCTCTGATTTGAGTTCTTCAGCCATGAAGATATCCATTACACAGACTCCTGTGTGTCCCTCCCTGCCAGCAGCCACTCCAGACAGCAGCTGTACTGAAGTGCTGGTCCAGCCGGCGGTACAGGGAGGCTCCGCTTTGCTCACTCTACTTCAGAAGCATAAAATGCACTGCCCTGGGAGGAAACAAATCCAAACATAATTCTTATTGCTATTTTCTGATCTCTCAGTTTGTTTTTCTGTTATCTAGAGCTATATTGCATATTTTAGGCTATAACACTGGCATCATCTGTTTAAAGACAATTAAAATGCAAAATTTAAGGTTGCATGGGAGTATAATTTTATATGATTTACTGTCTGGCTTTTGCCAAGCACTCTGCTGTCACCAGCACAACATTTGGTAAATAACTGAATTTAAGGAGTGTGCTAGCCACGAGGTGTTATCAACACTAGTCTTTTTTTCTTTATCTGCTTTGAACAAGCTGTTTCAGATATTGCAAATTTGTTAAAGAACAGAATAGGGCTTACACAAAAGGACTTAGCATTTAACATTTTCACACACTATTGAATTGTTAAACTTAAAAGATTTTTTCCTTCTGATTGCTAAGCCTTAATTAAAGCAGATTGCAAAATACTAAGTGTACAGTGAGAGATTTGCAGGAGATAGTTGGAATCAGAAAATCTCAGCGATGGTTTAGTTACATTTTCTTCTGACCTCTGAGCACAGAAGTTACCCCAACTGTGGCTCTGAGAGTAAATCCTGACAGCATTAAAGTCAGTAGCAAATTCACTCAATCTCTGGAAAATAGGCCCTACAATTACAGACTTAAGAAGCTCAATCTACTTACTTTGTCCAAGAGGAGGATGTGAGATGATGGGATGATGGTCTACAAGGTATTACCTGCAGACGATACCTTCGATAGCAGATAGCTCCTTAATCGAGGCGAAAAAGGCAAGCTGAGATGCCAGGGTTAAAAGATGATCCCTGCAAATTCAGAGAAATTGGTCACACTTCTCAGGTGTCAGATCCCAAGTTTCTGCAACAACGTTGCGTGGAAGGGGAATTAATTCCCTGCTAGGAGCTGTTAAGTCAGATGACACTTTCAGAGCCTTGTTTCCCCCAGTGGGCAGAGGACCCTGCTGGGATCCTGGTGCCAGGACCTGTGGAAAGTCTCCCTGCACTAAGTCCAATTAGAAGTTTGCTCCCAAAGAGTTTCATCAGTTTTGGCCCTGCAGCTTCCAGCCCCATCAAGCCTCAGTCGGGCAATGCCATTCCCATCAGTTGTGCCACAAACATGTGGGTACATGTCGCACATGCTAGTGACAAGAGAAGTGACAGGGAGTAGCTGGAAAAGCAAACTTAAAAAGCAGGTGAGTGAGACCAACCTATGTTAGGCTGCCCAAAGCTTGGTGGTCCCAAAACCTGCCTGTTATCAAGGGCCAGCAGACAGCAGTTACTGCACTTTTGTGAGTGGACACATAATTTCTGAAAGAAAATAGAATTCCTCCGGAATTAGAATCTCCTCCCCTTAGAAACAGAATTAGGGTTTTGCTGAAGCTAAAAGAATTGTCACAGAGTAGTTAAGGGGTAATTAGTTTCCAACGGTT
>JAOXXN010000471.1:54288085-54306277 GCA_026770055.1 Myrmophylax atrothorax
CAGGAATGGGAGGAGGGGAATTTATCCCGGCATACGACTGCATTTGCAGTAAAAAATGGTTTTCTGTAATGGCACAGGTTAGAAGATAGAGTGGAAGGAGGATTAAGATTCAGTCATAATTGTGTGTTTGGTGTTGTGTGTACTGTACACAGAGGATGGTGTACCTAAATTACGTATCCCCAAAGGCTCCCTGACAAATACTCTCTGAGAGCCCTCAGTAGGAAAATAACTAACCCAAACCCAGTGTCTTCTAAACCTGACATTAAGAGACCAATCGTATATTTTTTAAAAAATAGTTCTGGGGTATTTCATCCAGGCATATTTTCTCAGACCTTGGGGTTCTTTACAATGAGCTTTAGTTCTGAAGAATTTAAGTCAGAAAGTCGTCATATTTAAAGACTGATGGGCATAGCTAAAAGGAAAACCATTGCGAATACTCTTTTTTTCTCCTTATCCAAGCTCTATTCATCTCATGTAAATGTTTCAGAAGCAGTTTTACTCTGCCTTAAGGCATTTCAATTAATGCTCAGATACATGCTGGTAAAAGCTTTACCTTATGGTTTTTTACTCTGAATTCCCTAGTATTCACCAGCAGGTTTAGGACAGCAATAGGCAGCAACAACTAACATGAAAAAGTGAATTAAATCTTTTTCTTCTGAGAGACTTCACATTTTCCACTTTGTTTTAGGAATGCTGTGCTCCCTCCTTACTGTCAGAGATAGCTCTTTCTTAAAGAAGCTCAACAGGGTTTTCCACAGGCACGTTACTGTGCCTATAGCTTGACAGCAATCATGGCAAAAATAAAATCTACATTTTAATGACACTGTGATTATCATTGAAACTGGGGACAAGTCTGTTCTTAACTTACCATGATGCACCAAGGCATTGCAATAGTATTTGTGAGAGACAGTGGGATTTAGAAAGCAGTTGTGATACCCTGTGAGTGGAGTGCGCAGCTGACAGCACTGACCTGACAGATACAAGATAGGTTAAATAGACTTTTACTTACTGCAATTATTTGTGCTGAAATTGTACAATTAGTTATAAATCCCTGGGATTACTCCCTCCGTTCTCTAAAAGGGAACAAAAAAACCTTTTCATGGCCTTTTAGGTTTCTGCTGTTTAACAGTTAGAAGATCACTTTAAAATGACATGACATGCATTGATGGCTTTCATGTGATATGAAAAGTTGGTTTTATCATTGGTTCCTTTTAATATGTTAAGAGTAATATTTATCCAGTTTACATTTGTGGAGCCAAGTCTGTTTTAGTTGATCAGAGAAGAGGTTTTTGCATGTGCAACACTGTGAAGTATAAATGATGTGTTTACAGGCAGCAGGAGAATTTTCTCTAATGCTTCTGTAATAGTGCAGTATTACTGTAACACTGCCACTGTATATATCTGAAATACTGGTATTTTCACATAGATTCTTCCAATAATACCAGGGTCAGTCTTCCCCACAAACCATCCAGTAGATTGACTAAGACTTCTGAGTGTGGGACAGTGTGAAAAGGTTGATGCTATTTAAAAGTAGATAAAAGAGAAAAACCTGAAACCCAAGCAAACAGTTTAATGATTTTCTGCAATAGTTTCACAGCCTCTCCATACTCCCCAGTTGTCTTTTTTGTGCCTTCTAGTCTACTGTGCTGCTTCTAGGCTGAGGTTGATATTACTGACATGCACGTGGTATCATTTTATTAGTAGAATAATAACATACACATATATAGTATATTGCTGATCTGGAAAGAGAGGAAGAAAAATTCCTCATGAAACCTGTGGTAGAGAACATGATGTATATCTAAGGAAAGTATCCAGATTATATTTCACCCTCATGATTTAGGCCCATAGTGAACCAGTTCATCTGAAGTAAGTATGCACATTATGAACAGAAGAGAGGTCCATGTAATTTAGGTTCCTAATCCCTAATTAATTAGATTCCTAATCCAGATGTCTCTGTGCAGGCTTTCAAAGGCCCCTACTTCTCTTTGTTGATTACAGAGGAAATTTCCAGCCTCATCTTCAAAAACATGATGGAGTAGGGTGAGCAATAGTGGTGAAGAAAGCCTGGAAACTGGAGTAACCGGGTACAAGAGGGTGAAATTAAATTTAAAATATGAAACATTGCAATTATGCAGAAGTGTCTGTGTGTATGGACTTGTGATGGGAAGGGGAGACTTTCTGGAAGTAACAGAACAGCAGAAAGAGGGAAAAGAATGGGAGCATTTCCATGCTTATATTGTGCAAGGCTGTTCATAACCGTCACTCATACACACCCACTTCAGTTTAGCTACTGCTTTGTAATTTTATTATGATGCCTATTTTTTCAGTGGAATTTTTACAACTTAATCACTGCTGCTTGACCATTGGAAGTTTAAAGGCAGAAAAATTTCTCAAAAAATGTCTGTACTAGAGGTACTTCAGTTTTGCAGAACAGCAGTTTCTTCAAAACTTAACTTTAAAAGTCTGGTTCCTGCCTGGTTTTCCGGTTTGTTTGGAATCCAGTTAGCTAATCAAAAATGTGCAACATTTTCTCTTCTCTAAGTTGCAGCAGCTATATAAATATCAAGCTGTTATTCTGGGTAATCAAACAATGGGAAAGTTGTTTATACTGTGTTATTGTTAATTAATTTACATCCAGAAGTACTTTAAATATATATGCAAACACACATTAATCATGTTGTAAAGGCAAATGCGGGAAGAACAGGGCTTGTAAAAGTAGCCATGTAGATGTAGAAACCATTAATGTTTCCGATATCCTGTGGTAGGAAGAAATATATTAAAAATTGATTTTTGGGTTCTGCCTTTTTCTTGGTAACATTTACAATAAAGGATATAGCAGAAAGTAGCCTTTAAATTGATATTTCAAAGCTTTTTATGTTAGGGATATGTTTTTCAGTATTGTTAATGGGTTTGTATAGCAGAGTAAAAAGGTCAGCTTCTGAATATGACAGTTTTATTCTTCTATTGAAAAGAAATGAGTTTAGCATTCATGAATTATTTAAATATCAACCAAAATATTTGGCACACTACTAAAGTAAGAGGTACTCTAAAAACAAGGCTGAGAAGAGTGTGCTGCCCTTTGAATGCAACGTGAATGCAGCGCAGGAGGGTGTACAGCATGAAGTCTCTCTCACCTTGTAGCAAGGTGTTGCTTGCTGCTGTATCTGCACACTGCGTGCAGTCAGTGAGGAGATGTGTATTTATGGTACTTTCACCGCCGTGATTCAATCTCCACCCGTTTACATTTTATAATTGAGGAGCCTCTCTTCATCCAAGGAAAGTGAACTCCGATGTGTTTCAAAGCTTCTCCCAGTTCAAAGCCACACTGTACTGAGCAAGCAGCCTTGTCAGATTGCGTTCTTTAAAAAAGATGCTCTGGAAAATAGCAGTCCTTCCCAGCTTTCAGATATGTCTGAAACACGACTCTGAGGAACCACAGCAGTATGGAGCTGCTCTAGACACAGTCCCATTAATCAAATCCTTGCTCTAACACTTTTTTTTAAATATAGCTTTCAAAAATAACATGCATTTTTGAATAATTTCACAAAAGTAGTGTTGTCAGGTAGTAAGATTTACAGTGTTTTGTTCTAATTCAGCAGAACTCTTCAGGGATATGGTTCTGTATTTTTTTACAAGTATTTTTTAAACCTTCAATACAGTCATAATGTTTTGAAGTGCTAATTGCCAAGCCTCCTAAAGTGTATAAAGAATGACATTTCATACAGCATCATTGATCATATTTTTAGGGAGTCCATTGATGGATTAATAAACCATTGTAACCTTCTGTGCAAAAAAAAAAATGTTGATAATAAATGGACTGTAAGCTAAAAAGCCTACTGCTAAATGAATTGAAGTTGCAGCCGTAACTGAAAAACTGAATAATTACAGTATCACGGAGACAAAACCTTGATGTGAAAGTTTACTTCCCCAGTTTAGTCTTTGCAAAGAGCAGCTCATGGAGGTCAGGAGCGCATTGTCCTTCGGCTGTCCCCACGGTGTGGCTTGCCAGTGGGGCAGTCAGGGTGGGTGGCACTGGACTCGGGCAGCCCATGCAACCTGGAAAGAGCCTTTCTACAAATATTTCATGAAATTGTTCAAACTGATGCCATTCAGTGCACAGTGGAAAAATGTTTAGTGGCTTTTTAATGTTGGCATAGCAGCTGTAATAAATGAAAAGTGAAAATTTGTGTAGTAGGTGAAATAATATATAAAGAGTAATCAGTAATTTAAAATCAGGCACCAAACATAAAGGTGTCATTTAACACTTTATGTGTTTATGTTTTTGCAAGCTTTAAGTCTTGTTCCTGGAAGTTTGATCACCACAAAAACAGATGGATTCACTTTTAACTATTTAATCATGATGAAAAGAATTAATTCTTATTTGCATTTGTATTTAATTAATATAAGTTATAGAGTAGGTTGCAGACAGAAAGAGAGAGAATTATGATAGAGTCTTCTACATGCACATTGGGGTCAAGTCAATTGTCTTATCAAGCCAAAACCAGCTAGGACATTCCTCCCTGTTTTTACCTCCCAGCTCATGTCTCTTCAGCCACGCAAGGGGTATTTTTGGAAGGGGTTTCCAGCCATTGTTCTCACACAGGATGTACAGGATTTGGTGGGTTGACTGTGAGATGCCATATCCCCATATAAAATGCCTCAGAGTCCAAGCCTTCCCATGGCAGTTCTGCATCTGCCTTATTTTTCACATTTGTTTTTTTAATGCTTTTAAGAAGTAATTTTAAGATGTACAGTGGTATTGGTAATGTAATTCAGTGTCAGCACATGACATACAATCACAAAAATAACTGTCTGGACCCTTATACGTACACATACATGTGTACACATATCCATATACATACTTATGCACATGCCTGTGTATATAATGGTTTTGCATTCTGGTCCCACCCTGTGGTACCATCCTACAAGAGTACCTACCATATCCACGGCAGTCCTGTTCTACCTTGTTGTGCTGTGAGTAGGAGCCAGACCCAGCTGATCCCACTCTCCTGCTACACTGGTCTCCATGGCATTGCTCCCCTCTTTGGACTGGCTGGGATGAACATGATACAGCCTGTGGGTGACCCTGTCACAGGTAATGATACTGACCCGATGGCGAATGTACCGACCAACTGCAGATGCAGAGCAGCCCCTTTCAAACTGGGACTTCCCCATGAAAGGAAGGACACAGGGCAAACCATGAATTTTTAGACCCTTTCTTTTATTGTAATTGATGTTTCCATCTTATTCTTCTGTTCCTTTAAGTTATGACATTGTGTCCAAAACGACAGTATGATATTCCCTCAAAATGTCATGGCATGAATGAGTGATTTCTGCTGAGCGAATCCCCAGAGGGACACTTTGAACTCTCTCTGCTCCTGCTATTGGATCCTGTTCAATTAAATGTGGAAATCCACAGTCAGTTAAATGTGGAAGAGGAAAGCTTCATGGGATCTTGCCTGAAAGGCAGCTGTTAGCAGTAGGAAAACATTGAAGTCAGCACTCTTTAGTGGTTTTTCTTTTGTAAGACATACATTAAAAGAGCTGAAATCTCTTGAGATGCTTCTGATAAGCACTGATATTAAATGCTGTGGTCCTATCATACTTCTTTAAACGTGAGCATTATTAATAGAGCAATGCGTCTTGTCATGGTGTTTCAGCTGTCCTAATTCTTTGGTTTCTCTTTCCAATGTACGTATTTTCTGAAATCAGAGTGGCTTTCTTCACTCAAAAGGAACAACTCTTTCACTTAACATGTTAGATGGCTTTGGTTACTTTAGAATCTATGCTTTATTAAAGAATTTGTTGGTGCTGCGGCTGTTGTTATTATCATCATCATCATCATTGTCATCATCATCACCATGATCCTCATCCTAAGACCTGGCGGTGGCCAGCTCCCCTGCAAGTCCTTTACCTTAGAACTTTTCTGGAAGGCGCCTGTGTTTTGCTCTTCTGTGGCTGAAGCCTGTAAATCTTTTCAACACCCTGCTGGTGTGATCTCAGCCAGCCTCCACAAAGAACTTTAATATGCACAATGTTTGAAACAATCCTCATTTTCAGACCCCGAGCATGCCAAATAGGACATTTTTTTGTGTTTTCTTCATTGATCACTCTAGATCTCTGCTCCAGCTGCTGCAGTTCTCTATCACTTCCATGTAAGTCTTGCAAAGAGCACAGAGACTTGGTTGAGTACCTTGCTCAAGAAATTGAATGCTGTCAATGGAAGTTACCAGTTCATTGTTTAGCATTTCCACATGCAGTCAAATAGTAGTTCATGTTTTGAAACAAAACCGCAAAACAATGCTAACCATTGTCTCATTTGTAGTGGGCTGAAAATCTGTAGTGAATTACACTTCAGCCGGAAAATGGAGATTATTAAAAGAACAGTGTGCATGGTGGACCATCACTGCTAGTTGCCAGCTTGGGTTTATGCATGAAAACTTCTAACTTGCATATATTCTGTTCCTGTAGACCATTCCATGAAGTCTATGTATCAGGTAGATAAATACTGGTATTTTAATTTTGATGAATTATAATTTATCGAAAACTTTTGCTGAGAGAAACTCTCTTCAGACTTAAATTTCAGTTTTCCAAGGGTAGACCAAAGTGAGGGCCAGTGTTTCAGTTATTTTCAACTAAACCGTCCTTACTTCCCATGGTAGCAAATTAAACAGATGTGCTTTACATCGATGAGGCATGCACGTCCGTTCGCCTGAGAGAATGTGTGTTGGGGAAGGTTGCCTTTACGTTCAATTAAGGTAGAAATGTTTCATGCTTACAGGTGGGTATTTCCATCCATGTGGAGTATACTAAGTTATGGAAATGTACGTGAAATACTGCTGTGTAGTGAGAATGCAGTTCTGTTCAACCAAAGAAAAGGGTGCATGAAATTTTAGTATAGACGGTTGGCTTTATCTTTAAGGAACATTAAAATAGACATCAAAAAATATAGTAATATAGCGGGTTTAAAAAAAAACAGCAAGGAGAACCACATGAATTTGTGTGACAACCAATTTCATAGCAAAAACTTTGCAAGAAAAAATTATGTATGTCCAATACTGATAAGACGTTGTGAGTGTACATTTTCAGATGTGGTTCTCTTAGTATTCCACCCATCTACGACAGCACTCCAAGAATAGTAAGCACAGTCACCAGCCTTCTCGCCATGAAAGGGGAATATATATAGGGCATGAAACAAAACTTCAGCATACAGAACTGCCACTGCAAAGTTAAGGACCTGACATTGAAAGAAATTTGTAAAATTTCCTTCCCTGGCTCAGCCCGCCACTGACGAGCCCTGTCCTGCTGCGTGCCATTTCCATTTCCAGTGGGGCATGTGTGCGCTGTGTCTTCTCCCAATACTGCTAGACCTAAATGCATGAGCAATGAGTAAAACTTTATCTATTTAAAGCAGCCACTGACACCTACTCTCTGAAATTATTTTGTTAGACACTGTATTTACATTTTAGCAAAGGTGCTTTATATTGGGGAGCTTTGAGTTCCCTGCCTGAGATGTTGGCAAAGGGCAGCAGAAATATGAGTCCGGCTCAAAGTCGGTGGCATGAAAGAGAGAAGAGCTTGGGCTCAGACCTGTTCCTGATGGCAGCACGTCCTGAGCAGCTGCAGTGTGTTTCAGCCTGCCGGTATTCAGGGCTTCTTTCAACAGCACCAGTCTGAGAAAGTCAACGGCAAAATATTAGCTCTCTGCACAGTTGCTGTCTCTGCCCCAGAAATAATAATCCAGCCTTCTCCTTCCACAAGTTATTTAGCAAATCTTGTAAAGAATGGCCCTTAGTAAAAAGCATTTGGATGTAGGTAGACAGAGTGGTTTTGAGAAGGGTTTTCCAGAGTGTTTATTTTAGATGTAGGCTTGCTTATGACATTCTTGTGTGACATTCCTGGAGGCTTGATATTTGTGATCTTCACACAGTAATAACATTCACTGTGGTAGGTAAAACATAGCTATAATAATTACGCCTTACTGATGTTTGATGACAGGATGTTGTTTCTTTTTGTTTCCAAATAAAATCATGAGGAAAGAAAAGAAGAGCGGTACCCTGCTGCCAGGGAGGGAAGGAGCACCTGGCATGACACAGGCTGGCTGTGATAAAGGGGCCAGCTCATGGCTGCTGCTGCTGCTTTGCTGAGAATGGATTTGCGTGCTGAACGTACTGTCAAGAGCCTGCCCAAAAAAACCTAGGAGTCCCCATTCCTGTGGCAGCAGCAGGCCCTGTATCTGTAAAGCATACAATATGCAGACAGATGTGGAGATAAGTGACACCATCATTCTTTTTATGGTCTTCATATGCATAGAAAAAGGCAGGTCAGAAAACTAATTACTTTTATTTAATGGCTCCTTGATGTTGAGGGCTTATAGGATCACAGAAGCAAAAAGTGTTAAAATCCTATGGACTGAAACCATCACTTCTTTATGGCCTGCCCTTTCATACTATCCCATTCAGAGATGTTACATACAAGTATATATATTCAGAGCCACCACTCCCTTCCCCTCACACAAATGGCATTTCATTTTATTGAGATGTAGATAAATGTGCAGGGGGAGAGTATTCTGTTTTTTCAGACCGCCCTTAATACTATTAAATAATAGTGTAATTAAAGGCTCCAGCAATTTGCCATCTCTTTTCACATAGAATTACTTCAGATGTCTGGCATACACACTCACCCTGTTGTTCAAAGCCATTACAGTCCATACAGTCAATAATCTGCAAATTAAAAATTCAATAAGTAGACGCATTAAAAATTGCTTGGTTCCAATTCAGTCCATACTCCCGATTCAGGCTGCTTAGTGGTGGAAGGCGGTTTCTGAGAAGCAGGAGATGGTTCCATCACTGCAGGATGCCTCAGTTCATGACTAACCATGTAGCTGCAGAACAAGGGCTCCCTTCAGGCTGTAGTGAGTCTATAGCTATTATATGAATAGAGAACATAATAAACGGGCATAACATGGCAATTTCTTTCCTAAAACCAAGCTACCCAGCTACCTTGGCATGATGGTAGGGTTATTGCTGATCCATGCATAAATACAAGGAGTAAGTGCATGTCTTACAGAGGTATCAACAGCCCTGCTGGGCTGTGCCTGAAGCAGCCTTCCCTGCAAGGCTGCTCCAGCCCAGCCTGCCTCTATTCAATCAGTAAGGGGTGTAGCTGAAAGTCTTCCATTCTGAGAGTCACTCACTGCAGCTTATTGAAGGGTCTGATGTTAAGTCTTCACCAATTTTTGTTTGTTTGTTTGTTTGTATTCAGCCTGTCATTATGCATTTCAGGTTAAAGAAGTAGGAAGGTTGCAAACCATCATGCTTAATGTTCTTGCTTCCAGTTGTTTTGCTGGTGTTTCAAGACCTGGTTTCTAGTAGGGGATTTTTTTATGAAAACCCAAACCATCAGTCTTGCAAATGTTGCTTTTCAGTGAGTAGTCCCCACTAGGGAGAAGCCACAGTAATCCAAAATTTACATTTTCAAAACATCTTTGTGTTTACCCCTGGTGGGAAAAATCTTCTTACCTTTGCAGTGGTCGAGTTGTTAGCACTGAGCACAGCAAAGGTAGTTTTCCTTTCAAAAAATACATTATTAGGAACTAGCTAATAAGCTTTAGCTATGTTCTGAAGGCTCTGTGTTGTGCACAGTCATTGGAAGAAGTTCTGTAGACACAATTTACTTGGCTCCTTGTAAAGGATATTTAAAGATGGCAAAATTATTGCTCCCCAAAAAACAGAAAATCCTGTTTGTGAAGGGTCTGTACTAGGCTTCCTGTTCTACCCACCAGAAGTGTTATTTTTCCACAGCTTTATCCATCCCTACCTTTTTTCCTGATGTGAAAGGAGCTTCTTTGCTGCAGCAATTGTGTCTCCTTTGGATCTCTGTCAGTCTTTGCCTTTTACGTGAGAGACGCCATCCGACTGCACAGCACGCTTGGGAACATGTAAAGCCCCAGATGGCTGTGTCCAGCACAGGCTTGACTTGACAGCAAAGGTAAAAAAAACCCCCAAACCACTACCAAAGCTACCAGATGACATTAGTTTTAATCGTGAATGATCAATGCAAAAATACTGTAGACCTTTACCCACACATGATATTAAGGGCAGTTTTATCTCAAATTCACTCATTAGTGCATTGTTACAGAAGTGCTTTATATGTCTCTTTTATCTCCAGTGAAATATTTACAGAGTGGGTGTGGTTTTTTTTCTCTCTCCGTTGTGGCAAAAGGCAGAAGGACCATGAAACAGGAATTTCCTTCTGGTGCTGGGTTGTAAGAGGCAAGGCAGTCACAAGCCCAGTGGCAGAGGAGATTGTGGACCTTATACTTGAAGGGGCAGGGACTCCCTCCAGGTGCAGAAGCAGAGCCTTGTGTGCTTTATCTGTGTGTTTCGTTGCTGTCTCAGCTGTACAGCATGATGAGCAGATTTGAGGATGCCTGAAAAATAAATTGCATCAGTCTACTATGCATAATAAGCCCAGAAGTGGGAGTAAAATTTTTTTCAGTATTGAGGAAGGGGTAGTAGGGGTGATGAATTTTCATTCCGGCAGGTTTGAGCCTGAGCAAACCTGATCTTTTGTAGGCTACGAAGAGTTGGATCTGATAAGGATGCGCAACAATACAGCATGCTGGTGGTCCTGCATTCCTCTCCCAAGTGCATTTAGCCAAGCAGAACTTAGCCTGTTTATCCTGATAATTAGAATCTAGTTTTCTATTTAATATTTACTAATAACACCATGCACTTACAGGGTCTTCCAACCAAGCACTTGACAAACCTTAATGGAATAAGCCTCATAGCACTCTGGGGAGGGAAGTGAATACCATTTTGTTTATCATGCTGAAAGAGTAAGATGATGTAATTTTACCTCCCTGAGTTTATTTTTTTCTTGTCTCCCATTATCTGTCTGATAAAAAACACTAACTAACTAGCAAAAAAATCAATTGTTTTAGAAATCCTTCTGGTAGTTTAACTATAATACTAGTAACCAATTTAGACAGAAGCATAATTAGTGTGGATATTTCTAGTAACTCCCTCTGAAGAAGGCTGTTGCATTTGGACATTCATTTGTAGGATATGCAGTTGAATAACAAAGAGCTTTTCTCTACAAAAACTGTGTTGAGGTTGAGCGGGTCACCAAGAGCGCACAAAGCGATGCTGTAGGGCCAGGTGAGAGGTACTGCTGCAATGGGAGCAGCCAAGACAGATCAAGTATTGGGTGGAAGATGCAAAGGACACTCAAATGTTATGCCGTGGTTCTGACTGGGAGGGTAAGGAGAGAGTAATGAGAACATTGCACGTGAAGAGGCAATGGAGAGATCTTTATTACGCATCTCATGCAGCCAGTTTTAGGAATAGTCAAAAGAATTGCTGAATAAAAGGCAGGAGGCAGGTTGTATGGATGATGTGTACTGCTTATGTGACTTGTGGCAGACAAAGAAAAACTGCAAGCTTTTCTCCATTATGAACACATACTGGGCTTTACAGGCTGGAAGTACTTACCATACCCACCAAGTCTATCATCTGCCCATGCAATTGCTGGAATTAACACTGTGCTTTATGCAATTAAAAAAAAGTACTTATTGCTTTATATCAAGCTGGAACAGGACTTTATTAGGCCTAATTTGAAGGTAATGCACTAATGGCAGTATTTGTCAGATGGGTTTTTGCAGTGTGAAAGCTGGTAGGAACTGTGGGAAAAGAATGCAGGGCAATGATTTGGGCTTGTTTTCACATTCCAGCCCAGAGTGCCTTCTGATGCAGCACAACAGCTGAAATGTGTAAGGGAAACACATTTTACTTCTTCTGGCTCAGAACAGCAGCAGCAATTTGGCGAATGGGCCCGACATTCCAATCCTGCTGTATTTTAAATGACCAGGTGTCCACTTGCCTGCCTTGTTCGTTGTCAAAAAGAGGAGCTTCTTGCTCACTGCAGAGTTCATTCTGTGTGACTGCATGGTGTGTGATACCTCCCCTTCAATCAACACCATGGCATTCATGTTTCCTCTCTGATCAGACAGTGAAAGAACTTTTTCATATTGCATATTTTCTTCCTGTCAGTCTACCCAACAGATAGTGCCAATGTTGGGCCATGAGCTACAGCAGTTTTGGCTTTTGAACACATCCCTGCAACAAACTACTTAGGTGTCTTCTCATTAGAGCTCCTGAGATTCTTGCACAACCCCTATGTGTCAAGATAAAAATACCCATAGCTTTGCATTTCAACAAAAATATCTGCTATACTTTAAACCATATTTTTAAATATCCACATACAAATTAAAGTATTGCAGTAAAATATTACAACAGAGAGAAAAACGTATTTTCTCCCTCCATTTCTTTCTTTCTTGCTTGCTTGCTTGCTTGCTTTCTTCTACTTTTCTTCCCTCCCTCCCTCCTTCCTTCTTTCTTTCCTTTGTCTCTGTCTGCTTGAGATCAGAAAGTTTAGCCAGCATGCTGGACTGTGTAATTACAGGGATTATCTGTAGATTGCTGCATTCAAGATCTAACTCTGAATGAGGAAACCATATATATATTCATGACATAAATACATCAGTACTTCTAAAATTACCATTATAGAATTGAAACTAAATCACCCATGATATTTTGGTTCATTCTTAATGTTATATCTGAAATATTTGTTGAGACTTCTTTAACTTTAGTAAGCATTTGTTTAGACCTTAAACAAGGCAACCTCAAGGACTTCTGCTTTTTTTTTTGCAGCCCTTTTTATATTATAATAATAGTGCCACTAATAGTAAGAGTAACAATAATTATGAGAACAAGAATAGTAATAACTGTTAATCTATGGTATGCTTTAAAATACCTCCCCTGGACATTTAAAATTCTAAGTGTAATTTAGTTTGATATTTTTATGCCATCATAAGTAAATTTTATTCATTTTAATCACAATTCTAGTTGTATAAATCAGTTTTGTTTAGTATTCTCTGCAGATAAGAAAATGTATTTCCATGGTTGTAAGGTGTAAAAAAATTAGCAGTTCTTAATAGAAACATAAATGTTATCTAGTGTTTTCAACACAATTAGAAAGTATCAGCAAAAAATCCTAGCCTTGGATTTGTTTCCCATTCCAGATAATTCATTACAAGCACTGCCTAATAAATTTAGCAGTTTGAAATTGATTTATGCTGAACCTTTGTGGTATTAACATTCTTGTTTTATAATTACGAGCAAAAGGAGCATAACCTTTTCCTAATATATGAAAAAGAGGTATGTGATGTTTCAGAAAAAATCGTATGTCATTGTTCCTACTTTTCTCTCTCTTGTTAGCCATGCTCTCGGTTCTTCAGCTAATGCTGATGCACAGTGACACATAGTGAAAGTAGCAAGACTGCAGCAAAACTGTGTGCTTCTGTCTCATTGTTGGAAATGCCATGCATGGTCTTTCGGCACACTCCATAAATGCTGAAGGAGCTTACTAATCCTTGCAGGATTCTGGGATCTTTATTAGTACAAAATTAACAAAATCCTTTGTACTCCCTACTTCTAAATGTTGACATACAAATCAGGCCTGATTTTAAACTATCCTGAGGAGCATTGACTACATGTCTTTGTTTTTCAGAACTATTTTCAAATTGTAATTCTCATTATGAAAAATTAAGTCTCTTAAGATAAAAGGGGTTTGTATTTCATTCTACTTGTGAAAGCTACCGAGTACGTGCTGTTGTTCTGCATTGGTCCTGATGCTGAAGAAACATCAAGTCAAAGATTTTTTTCCCTTTGTATTGGTGGTGTCTCTTTACCCCTTAAATTCCCATTAATACAGTTAGAAAGGTTGACACTTAAAACCCCAAACAACCTACGTGCAGCTGGGCTATTTAAAGGGCAGCTCCTCACTCTGGCTCCATCTGACCTGTGGTTTGCCGACGTCTGGACAAGGGGAGCTGTGTAATGGAGCTGCTGTGTGGGATCAGGAAACAAAAGCTGGTCAGGAAATAGTACAGAGTTGTTCCACTGTCTTATGAAAAAAAAAAATTTTTTTTAATACTCACTCCTATGTCCTGAAAATGAGAGCATGGGCAAGGTTTTCCTCTTAACAGCAGCTGAGTTTTTTTTTATTTCCTCTTGGCAAATTATCGAAAAACTTACCAATAGCAAACAACGAAGTGAGGAGCTTCATGAAAAGAATGTTTTTTGTCTGCATAAAATGTGAGTTGAAAAGAAAGATTTCTGTTCAATTACTATTTCTACAGAAGGATGGCTTTCTATGAATCCATTTTTAATAAGCTTTAAGAAAACTCCCACCGTGGCTCTCTAAGTGACACCCATCTGGCAATGGAAAGCAGCTGCAGCTTGCAACTGATGTCAAAAGAGATCTTTACCTTATCTCACTAGGGTGCTGTGTGAGGTCCTAGAAATACCTACAGGTGCCTCATCCTGCTCTCCCACATTCCCTCTGCAGTTTGGGAGCCCCTGCAGAGATAGACTGCATGCCATGCATAAGGGCTGAAATCCAGAAGAGCATTTAATTCAAGTGTGTGAATAATCTTACTGAAGTAATTTAAAGTAATCGTATGCTCAAAGTTAAGTGTGTACTTAAAAGCTTTGCTAGGCTGGGGCATGGCCTGCTCCCCTCCCTCAAACACCACACAAAATCAGATCTGTGGCCAGAGATTACCACATCAAGCAGGATTGCTTGCCATGCGTTCTGAACTTTAGTCAGCTATTTTATACTGAAGCTACTTGTATTTCATGCCAAGGGAAATACCCCAAAATACTGAAGAGAAGGTTCTTAAGAGGTTAAAAAATATAAAATGTGAAAGATACAGTAAGTGAAAATTGCACATATGACACAATTGATTAAAAGTAATTAAAGGAATTAATAATGCTAAAACCAGATATGTTTTGTGTTATACAAGAACAGGGNNNNACAGGGACTTGCCTGTTAACAAAACTGCAATACACAGAAACAGTGAAAAATCCCTGTAAATTAAAAAATACCTGATAGAGTGCAAAAATTAAACATGCCTTTCCCCCCCCCCCACATTTGGTATATTTAGTTTGCTCTAAAGACCATCCCTTTTCTGTTCTGTCCTGTGTTCCCTAGTTTTGGTTTTGATGGTGATTTTTGAGAAAGTAAATATCTTGGATAGTATGATGGAAGATATCGCAGAGATAATATACATTACATTTAGAAGCTGATAAAATGGATTTGGATTTCTCTTGTTCTGCTGCAGTGTTTCAGAAAATGTAATATAAAGGGACTTCTAATATTTTTATAATTTTAGCTATTTAAGACCACTATCAAAACCTGGTTTTGAATGTATGTGTAGGAGTCAGAAACATGCATGATATTAATAACTCTCTTTTCTGTACCACAAGAGAAATAGGCTGTGTTTTACCACAGTTTGTGAACTATGCTTTATATGTTTGAAATGCTATTATTTGCCCAGTTAATTCAGTTTTAACTGTCCATTCAATTTCAAAATATAAGTGAGTTCTGTTTACCCAATTTCTTACTGGGTGGATGTTGTGGTATATGCAGAGTATATTTATGGTTTAAAAGAATGATTGTTCAGCAAACTTACTGCATAATAATCCTTACTTCATTGTTATACTGTAAGTGGTTAAAGCCAAGTGTACATGAATATATAATGTGTTCCTCCAGTTTTGTAGCATAGAAATACATTATAGTGGTGAGCTACTAAGACATTTATTCCAAAGGAAATGCAGAGAGTGATTTAGAAATGCCAATAACAATAATGCAATTACAGTTGCAAAACATCTTAGTTGACCAAACAAATCTTTTCTAAATGCACCTAGAATATTTCTTTAGCACATTTAATTAAGTATATATTCAGCATATTTAGTTTAGGACTCAATTAAGCACCAGAAGCATAGCGGTGTAAAATACAGTGCTTGCCTTCCAGGCACTCCAGCTTAAATCCAGCAACAGTTGCATTTGGAGCTGTAGTACTGCTGCAAAGATGGGAAAGACAATACAAGCACAAAGGGCCATATTGCAAAGTGGCACTGGTATCTGCAGTAATTATAGCAATCAGTCAGATGTTCTAGCAGTTGATGGAGCTGAACTTTAGACAGGTTGCAGCTCTTAATTTATTAATGCAATATTTTTTCTTTATGAATTTCTCAAGTCAATCTCTTCTTTGCACCTGTGCAATTAGTTGTGTTAGATTCTCTTCAAGTTTTTAGGAATGGATCCTAGTACAGTATTTACAACCATCTTTGCATCTCTGGTTTGTATATCAATGTGTCAAGATGTCTCAGAGGCAAAGAGCAGAACACATGCAGCAAAAGTGACAGTGACATGCAGTTACATCTCTCCAAACAGTAAATCATTATGCTGAAGAAGCGGAAGACTTTGACAATAAGGTCTAAACAGAAGGACATTTTGACCTACAGTATAACACCAGATTAATGACTCACTGATACTAACTGGCCCTATTTCTAGTGGCCGATAAAAAGCTGTTGTTGATGTTTGTCCAGCTCGTATCCTGTGCAGTGTGGGTGCCAGGCAGGATGAGGCAGGGAGCAGTGCTCGGCATGTGTGCCAGCAGTGACTGTTGCATGGGTGGACAAAGGGGCACCATCCAGCTTCCCGTACAGCACAGGTCCCGTGCTCACAGGCATTGCCAGCTACCGGGCAGGGTTCATATGGTACTGCTGGTACTTTCCAAGGCATTTGCACATATGCCAGGAAATCACTTGTCTCCTCCTTTAAAGAAAAGTAGCGCTGCATGTGCCTGTCTGCATGTGCCTGACTGCCCTTGCCCATGGTCCAGTAGAGCAGCACCTGGAACACGGGGATTTTCACAGCTTCATCTTCCCCTTGCACTGTTGTGAGTAGTAAAGCTATCAGTTTTCTCCTGCTGTCCTTGATGTGGTGTAAAGCTTTATATCAGGGTTAGAGGAACAAGGTGCCTTTGTGGCGGGCAGTGCCCATGCAAATAACTCCCTTCTAGAGCTGATGAGAGGCTATCGCTTGTGTTCAGGAGCAGGTGCCAAAACTGGGCATGATGTAACAAATGGCAGAGGCTCTGCTATAGAAGCAGAATCTGCAATGATATCTTGTACAGCCACCATAATTTGTGTGTGTTTTCAGGATGGGCATATGGCACAGCTTTCTGAGATTTTTTTTCATTGTTGACTGATGATTCCTGTTACAGCAACATGTCCTTAAACTCCACTGTATGTTTGAGGTTTAGGTTAGGCAAACAATGGAAAAATGCTAAAAAGAAAAACCTCTGAATGTCTAGTAAAGGATTTCTTGCCCTTGAAAAATTGATAGGCTGTCATTTAACCTTGTGGCACCTCTTCAGGCTGTCAATCAGACGCTGAACATTTGAGACTTGTGAAGTATGATATGGAGTAACAAAAAATGGTATCTGCTCATTCAAAATTGAGAGTATTGAATTAATCTCTTGAAGTATGTTGATAACTGATGGAATAAAAGATCATATGGCACAGCTCACATAGACTAAGGTTAACCTCAATGTCCTGCTCAGTGTCCCTTTTCTCATTTAATGCCACTGCTAATTAACTGGCATGAGTGTTTGCAGCCGTATGTGGGATGTTGCTGAAAGCCTCCAGACTTTTGGCATACCTTGACACAATTGCTACATGTATAGTAGTACTGCCTGCTTTGGTTTACTTTAGTTTTGTGCTGGGGACCCTCAGCAGTAGTCTCTTAAACGTACTCACGGGTCACTGCATTGTTTGCAGGTGGGGGAGGTTCAGTTGCCTCATCAGAAAGCTGGTGACGTCCTTTGCTTTTGGTCTCTGTATCTGCTTCTCTGGCAGAACTAGTCAGATCAGGCTGAAAAAGATACAGCTGCTAATGCAAAGGTGCTGATCTTCTCTGAGTTTGCCTTCACATTTTGCACTTCGTGCAGGTGTTTATCAGGGCTTGAAATAGGAACTGTAGCACCAGGCCCTTCCCTTGTCATTAAAGGAGGTATTTCATGGTAGCACAGCTGTGGTTTAAGTTCTGTATGTTGCATAGTAAACTTTTTCCTCCAAAGTTACATTTAGGTTCAGAGTAAAAAAAAATTTTTGCCTTGCTAAGCAAGGAAAAAATCTTCTTGTCTTTGTTTGTCTAAGTGCTTACATTTTGATATATTTTCGTCTTTGAGTCAGTAAGTGCCAAGTACATGTATAAGTCTATGTGTCCAAGAACAACTGGAACATCCCTTAGATTCTGTCCCATATGCCTTCTGTTTAT
>JAOXXN010000471.1:54317826-54341104 GCA_026770055.1 Myrmophylax atrothorax
TTACTGGTGCTGTCAAAGCCTTTCCCTGGGCTGTGAAGTCAGAGGAGGTTTGGCTGCTGGTTTAGTTGGGAGCCAGCAGGAGGGCCAGCAGAAAGGTGTTGTGTGAAGGTGTTGTGCTGCTCCTCCGGCCCTCTATATGCAACCGTATTTCTCTTCGTCTCATGTCTGTGAAACCTCAGCCTCAAAAAAAAAAAAAAAGAGTGAGAATGGTGGAGAAAGTCTGGAGTAGGAACAGCAGGTGCCAACCCTTTCCTCCATTTTAAACTCCGGGCCAAACCCAACTGGAATCACAAGCACTACAAAACATGGTTAAGATTAATTACAACTGAGACTCAAAAGACCCATAAGCTTTTGGAAGGGGACTCAAAAATCCCTCAGGTGTGGCCCTGAACACTCTTTGTTTAAATTAAAAGAAAAAAAAAGCGAGGGAAACAAAAGAGGAACAAAAATTCCCTTGGCTCTACCAACAGCACATGCATAAGTATGTTGGCAGAAAGTATCCATGTGGGATTTGTATTGCTTTAGAGTGGGAGGAATGACACACTGCAGAAGTAGGAGGATGCCTGTGCTGGTGAGGGGCTTTGCTTCCTCTTCCAGTAAAACTGCAAAAGACAGAGCTGCCAGGGTAGGAAACAAGAGAACAAGGGGCTGAACTATATAGTAGTAATAGTCATAGTAGCAGTGATAGTACTGATTCCCTGTGAGCTTTAGTGGGTGCTTGAGCCCATCTCTCAACACGCTAAGGTGTACTGGTCACTTCACCCTGCCTATTGTGTATCAGAGTTGCTCCATCTGTAAAACATGACTTATAAATTGCTAAGGCACAGATTTCTGAGGAGCTCGGATCATTAATATTTTGCCTTGGAGATCCTTTATTAAAAAGTGCATGCAGAGCTAAATCATTGCTTTTTGCTTTTCTTGAGCTAAATTACTCACTTTTGGAAAAAACACTATTTTCTGCAGACGCTCTATGAAATGTTTGTCCTAATGCTCATTTATCGTGAGTGGCACTGATGGAACGGGTGCTGGTATGAAGCAGATGTATTCGTGTAATAGTTTACTTTGATGGCTCCTTTAAGAGGCTTCATAATCTTTATATTTTACCATTGGGTTTGGAATTTTATGCTCCTTTAACAGGTGTATTACCTTGATCAGATGTTTTCATTTTAAACTATTGACTTATGTGCACATGGCCTGCAGGGATTGATGTGCAGCAAATTGATTCCTTTTAAAAGATTTATTCTTATATTCCCTTTTTATTTAGTATAAGAATTCACTGAAAGACATAAATGATTGATAATAACAGTTCATGATTAAAAACAAAAGTGTCCTGCAATTAAAACCTTTGTTTCCCTCAGTTTAGTAGTAAAAAGAAATCAGTAAGGATGGGAATACACATGGAAAAATCCAATCTAAAATCAGACAGAGTTTAGTTTTCTGGTTTACAAAACCAGCTTTTAAAACATTTCTTCTCCACTTACAGCTACTATTGTTTTTGTGCACTTTTATTGTTCAAAGAGTTCAAGCTATTTGAAGAGGATGTGTACAAAGATTACCTTAAAATGAGTCATTGTAAAAGCTCCCTACCTGATGAATTTGTCCTATCGGAACCAACATCCATTTTAATAGAATCCACTAAAAAAGCTCAGTCTGTTCAGCCTGTGAGATGGAATGCAACAGCAGAGTCCTGCCATGAAAATAGCTTGTGTAATCAGTGGAATATAAATGGCAACAGCATCTTGTACTCCCTTTTATGATGGTGGAAAGAGAAGGAATTCAGTGGGCAGCCATATGACCAGGTCCTGCATGACTGAGGAGCTCACATTTTTGCATTGTGCTGTACCACAGTATCTCTTGTGTCCAAGAGGAGGTAAATTGTTCCCGTGCCTTGTGACTAGGATCTCTGTCTGGAGGAAGAAGCAGAATAAAGGACCATTATTTTAGCAGAGGCATTAGAAATCTGTGACTCCTGGAAGCATTGATTAACCAAGTATTTTCTCATAATGGCTAGTATCCTTCTGAAAATAAGAGTAGGGAAGCTGCTTGAAACAAAAAACTGCATATACGTCTGGGCAGCTTAGTTTTAAAGCACTACCCATGTCGACAAAGAGGCAAGGATATGACAATTACTGATGGGTTAGTTCAAGAGTAAATTTAAAGAAGTTTTATTCTACAAGTGAGCCTTCTACATGAATGCATGGCTTGTGTTGGTGCCAATGTGGGTGGCATTTGTTAGACTCTGGTTGGAGTCCAGTCTGCATTGCTGCATGAAATGAGTGTGATGGGGTCAGGTCAGTCCTTGGTGAATGATAATCCACATCATAAAGCTACTGTAAATGATTCAGCATGGTTTAGTATTATTTTCAGCCAGTGCCCAGGAGAGGCCAGGCCTGAGCTAGCATTAAGAATGAATTGTTCATGCTTCCCACTCTTATATAACTGAGGGTTCAGGTCACAGGAGAAAGTACATTAGGAAAATGAGCACAGCCTCTTTTCACAATGTAGATTACTTGTCTTCCTTATGATGAACCAGGGTGGAGGGGTTTGATATGGGCTACAAATGTGTTTGGTTTTCAGAAACCATCTCAGAACTTCCTAGGGAAATTGAGTTACAATTCTGCAAGTTGACAGAACTTTTAGGAAAGTTGCTGAATACCCTCTACTTCCACAGTGACCAGGGTAATTGCCCCATTTTTTGTAAACAATTGGCGTATTTAGTTTGCACCTTCTAAGTGGATACAATGTTTTAGCTTAAAGTCAACAAATCAATAGCAGACAGGTTTTTGCTGCAAATGGTGGTCATTGTGAGTTTTTTACTCCTTTTTACTTTTTTTCTTTGATCTCTTACTAAGGCACCTTGGCAACATTAATTTGATTAAATTGCTGTTTGAGGTCATATCATATTGCCATGTTCTTCTGTTGTTCCCCACAAAAGGGTCTGAATAAGTTACTCATGTAGATACGTAGGCAGTTTTTTCAAGTGTTTGTAGAAGACTGCAAAAAGGAAGGCTGGGATACAGGACTTCAGAAAGGACAGAGCAAAAGGAAAGAAAATTCACAAAAAACCATAATTTCTAGTTGTCTAAATTCATTTTTTAGCAACTACATTTAGTCCGGCCTGATGTCTGTGTGATTGCTCCACTTCATTGCATAAAAAACATGTATCAGAAAAAAAATAAAGTAGAGCTCTGTGTGCTTCAGACTTGGCTAGCGAGTCCAGCCAAGAACAGATGAAAACTGTGCCAAGCACTTTTTCATTGAAGAGTTTTCTTGAAGCTTGAAGAGGGGAAGATTAGAGCTTTGCAGACAAAATTGCTGATTCCTGCTCAGGGTGCTACTCACTTTCCTGCATTTAGGACCATCCTGCAAACATGAACGTGGCACCCAGCAAACCTGGGCTGGGCTCAGTGGCTGTGTTTGTGCATGCTGCTCATGCATGAGGACCATTTGACTTGGGACTGAGATAAGCAATATCTGCTGGATTTTGCACATATATTTTTAGGAGTTTTGAAACCTTGGAGTTTTGCACTGCAAAACTGTTCCAGCTTGTCCCTTGGGAGTAGGAGGTCCCAGCATTGTTCGTGTTACCATCTCATGATGGAGTTTAATCTATCAGCTATAATGCTGTACTAGTGCAGGCCCCACGCTTGGGCTCTTCTTGCCTCACGGAAGATTTTTTTCCCCCCTAGTTCTTCAGCAGTTACATTCTCCTTACAAGTAAAAATGTGCTTCTTTACTTACAGACTTTTCTCTCCTTTAGGAGCGTACAATTATTTCAGAGGGGACTGTGTCCCAAAAGAGTAGAAAAGAAATGTTTGTTTCTGGTTTGTGTCTTTTTTCACTCTTTTATATAAAGAAATACCATAAAAAAGCCATGAAGATGGAGTTCATTATGTTAATCCCATCTCTAAAAGCACTGCTGTGCTGCGGGCCTTTGTTGTCAATAAAATGTCAACCAGTGGCATGTACAGCATGTTGTGCAGACTTCGAAATGCCGCAGCTGTAGGACTGTGCTGTGTTTTCTGCACAGGAGCTGAGAAATATGGGAGGGATTAATACTGGCTGCAAGTCCAAGTGTTAATAGAGAAAACCAAAGCAAGAAAAAAAACAAACCTTACAAAGAGTTTTCTTCAGCATATTTTTAAAAATTGGTTGTCATTCTTTATACTTTGAAAGACATCTGTTCTCATTTCATAGTTTACCCCTAGTTTATCCAGGAAAACTGGTATACTAGTTTGCTTTCTCACAGGGGCAAAATCATACTGTATATTCATGCCAGTGTAGAGCCTAGTAGTTCCAAAGAAGAACAAAATCTAAAACATTGGGACCTTTTGGTACTATAACATAGTTATAGCCATTAATTTATCATGCTTGTGTGATAATATGGGAGGCAGGTGAAATACTAGGAAGAAAATCACCTATTTTAATTCAAAGAACAGTGTTTTTTCTTCAGCACTGGCCCATGTTAGGAAATTGTGGATTTTGCGTTTTAGAGGACCTGTTGCTTTCTCTGTACAACTGTGACCAGTCTGCACATCTGCTTTCCTGTTGTGGGCATGTCTGGCTGCAATATGGTGAGCCAAATGCATTAACAATATGACCCTCACCACCAGAAAGCAATGAGGAAAATATTACTTTCCTGGAGATGTATTTTGTAGGTGTGGTACCAAGACTAAATGACAGCACCATTTTTCATTCTCCCAAGCACTGAAACAGGAAAATTTGCCAGTGTCTGGTCATGGGGTTAGGAGAGGACTTTGAGCAGGTAAACTACTCCTGCCCTAAGTGAAATAAGTATCACACCTTGTTTCTCAGACATAGTATCCTGAAATTGTTTGTATTTTTTAGAGGAGTATCACCATCTCTTCTTTTTGCACAGCACTGGTACAGTTCTAGTCAGTAGTATGCTTTAATAACAGGTCTTTGTTACAGATCAGTTTCTACTGATTTTCAAGAAAAATATATTGGAATAAAGACTGATCATACTGTGCTAGTAAAATGTTTGAGACCAGTGATTTAGTTTAGGATATATGAGGGATGAAGGTTGTCATGTGGAAGTAAGAGGTATGAGGGATGATGATTGTAATTTCAGGTCATGTAGGAAGTTCTAACCTAATACCTGACCATAGCATTTTCCTCTCTGTGCCCCTTTCCCACTGGTTTCAGTGACCGGATGGCAAAAGGAAGACACATTACTGTTATTATTTGATCCATGCGAGCCCCTGTGGCCTTCCCACTGCATTTGCCTGGACAGAGCTTTGCCATCTGCACGGCAGGCCAGGCACTCTGCTGTGCAACTCTATCCACCTCTCCCTGGAGCAGCTTTGTTAGATTTCATATAATTAAAATTGTTGTCTCTCAAAAAATATTGCATGTTATGTTTTATGTTCCTTTTTGACACCTCGTGATAGGGTTTCTTTCAGCAAATCACCATGTGCAAAATGTGGAAAGATTGCAGCTGTAAAATTAATTTCATTTGTATTTAGCCAGGTGTTGTTATTAAGAGACAACTGAAATCTGGTATCATAAATCCTCTTCTAGGAAAAAAAAAAAAGTATTTGCATTCTGTGTTTCTCTTGTCTTCCAGGCTCTTTTTTATTGTTTCACTCAACATGCTGGTGCTGCCAGTTTCCTTACAGCCATTCTCATTTTGTCTCTTGCTGGTTTGTTTGCTGATTCAGTAGCAACAATAGTGTACCCCTCCCTCCTTTCCTCCTTCCCTTCTTTCTTCCCTTCCTTTCCTACTCCTTTTCTCCTTCTCCAGTATGGGGTAAACAACTTGAAAAGAACTTTCATCAGCATGTAGAAAGGTTACACTTGAAACCAGCTCTGCATCCAGGGAGTCTGTGACGAAGTGTTTTAACAAACCTCATTTTTTTCAGTGTGGGGGAATCTCTTTTATGTGCAGTATGAACAGAGATGCTGTCTTTATGTATGAGTTAGGGGTGTTACAGGTAGCTCTGAAACAACCTGCACTTACAGAAAAGTAATTTTCTACTCGGAGGGGGATCTGGGTTTAGCACAAGGAGCTAGTGCTGTTGTCAGGGCTTTGGTGGGTGGTGGTGTGGTCTGTTGGGCTAAGTTAGGCAGCAGTACAGGACTTTCTAAGAGTAGGTATGAGGATGAAGAGGTGCTACTTTTGTGCAGAGCCCTTGTGACTCAACTGACATTTCTACTTGGAAGAATTCCCTTTCTAACGGTGAGAAATATTTTAGTTTGTCTGCTTGGCCCTCTGTGATATGTTCCTACCTCACACTAATGCCAGTCGTATCAGATTGTTCTAATTATAAATGTGACAGCTCTGAGAATTTGGATTTTAAAATCCTGGGGGGTTTATGTGATATTTTGCGACTCCAAACCAGTAAAGTTACTAGTAGACTTAAACAGGTTGGAAGGCAGTATTTTAGCCACAGAAGTGCCCGGTCTGCACCCAGATTTGAATCAGGGAGTACATCTGGTATATATTTGAGAGACAGAAACGAAAGTATCCTATGCCTTGAGATTGGTATCAGCAGGGTCCCCTGTTTCCAGCCATGCTCATTTGCTCTAAGTCATGAAATTAATTAATGGAGAAAATTTCTTGTAAAATAGAGCAGCAGTTCTCATTTACATGACTTCTGTGCATTTGCAAGTATTTTTTCCCCCTATGGCCAGAGCTGTATTAGAAGGTTTTGTTCCAATAAGTGAACTAACACTCATGTATTAAGCAGAGATCTCGGGCAGTCCAGTCTCTGCAACAACTTTGGCATTCCCTCCTGTTTACTTATTTGCACTGATGAAGATGCCTCTGCTCTGTGCCATCTTTTTGCCCCCCAGCTTAGCTACTAAGCAACCTCTTTGGTGGCTGCAGTGAATCAGCACTTCTGGCAGGCTCATTGCTCCTGTGCTCTGCCTCCAAGCACGACTCCGGTGCGACACACAGACCCCTCTTGGTCTGGGTTCAGCGCCGAAGGAGCAGAGCTCGGCCCTTAAGGCAAAGGTTCTCCTGTAGTTTTAGAAAATAGCAAATAGTAGATCAAACATTCATACTGGCTTTTACTTCCCTTTAGAAGGAGAAGCTTTGTGCTGATGGTGATCCAGGGGCTGTTTGCAGCCCCATTTAAAGCACTGTGTGGGCATTCAGATAGTTTGTAGTAAATGTAATAAATACACTAAGAATAAAAAAAATTTAAGCTAGACACATTGCACTTGGAAAAGTTGAACCTTACAAGATTCACAGCTGTTTGAAAATGTTGAGAAACTCTCTGAAATAACTGCAGAAAATAAACAACAATCCATTAAACACAAGAGCTCCCTCTCTCCTCTCCAAGTGTTTGCAAATCCTTTTTTAGGTCATGCTACCTAAAAAAAAAGAAAGGAAGAGAAGCGAGTTCTATTTATTTTTTTACAAGACCAATTTTCACACCCAGGAAGGTCTCTCACTCCAAAGAAAACTCCGTGGAAGATACTGAGTTTCTCTCTTAGTCCTTGGTAATGTTTCCCAAATTATTCATATCTCCTTTGGTCTGGCAATACAGAGCAAGAGAGTGTTTGCAGACCCATTGCTTGAATGAATAACGCTTGAAACCACAGCTGATCTTACTAAGTTGGTGAATAAGGTGCTGTTGAATTAAGGACTCAGAGCATGGCCCATGAGAAAGGATAAATCCTGCTTTACTGGGGTGTGTGGTAAGGCTTTTACTGATGGGGTTGCAGAAGGGCAGGATCAGGTTCAGTGTTTTGCTTTGAATGCATTTTTCTTACATGGTATAGGAAATTAAAATAATTTGCTCCAAAAAATGTATTCTCATAATCAGTACATTAGCAATATGCAGCAGGATTTGGAGGTCCTGAGCTTTATTTTTGTTGGTTTATCATTCAATAGTTTTTTCTCCTTACCTTCAAATCAAAACTCAAATCTTGGCTGAAATCCTTCATGAGAGTTTTCATGTGTGGTTATGTAGGCATTGTTTTCCTTGACTTCCATTGACATAAACAGTTAAATAACTGAGGAAACTGGAACTATCTCATATTACTCCTCTTCATCAGGTAATTAGTGCTTTGCAGGCCTAATGTGCAATATGTTGACTAGTGCTTTTGTTACATTAAGGAGTTTATTTTTACTGTACATCAAATTTACTATAGATTAGTCTCCTGTATGCAGTTCATTAGTTGTCTTGGTTGTGGTTTTCAAAGTGATGTCAGTCTTGCCTCTGCTTGGGAACTGAGTCCTGCAGAAAATCATGATACAACAAATGCATGTGATGCCTGTCACTTTGAGTGAGACACTGGGGACCTCCAGGGTTCAAAATGAGCTCTTGGTATTGGCTCTGAAGTGCCAGCTTTCCCAAGGTGGTCTCCAACAGACTCTCCTCCTTCTGTAGGTGGTGCAGAGGGAGTGCCCCACAGCACAGGTTGGTCAGTGGAGTGCTGCGCATCAGATGGCATTCCTATGTGTCCATTTTAGACCATGTGTGCTGAAGTGGGCTCGCCCCAGCTGCGCAGTGAGTCGTATGAAAGAATGCAGGTGTTGGCACATGGAGTCACATGTGAATAAAAATGGAGCCCGTTTTTTCAAAAGTGGTCCATTGGCTTGGGGACTAATGGGAAACTTCATCATCCAGTTATTGCCTGCAACTGCATACCCTGAGAATACACCAGGTATTCCATGTCTAGTGGTATGAGTATATTTTTTAAGGTGATGATTGTGGAGAGGATTATCTTTTTTTCAGTTGGGTTTATTAAGCCAATTAGAAATGTTCAAGACTAGGAGATGCTCTTCCAGGTCTTATGATCCATTAGTTAAACAACAGAGGGAAAAGTGAAGCAAGCAAGCAAGCAGACTACAAAATAAGCTGTGTAAATAAAATAGAGTAACTAACTTTTGGTCAGGTAGCATCTTGCTGAGCAGTCTGATTATTGACTACCCAGGCAGTTCTGCTGATATGACCAACATAAATTCATCTTTGCTTCTTTTTTTTACTGATGCTAATGCCAAAGAACTAGAGGAGCTCTAGGAAAGGAGAGCAGGATTCAATTCTGGTTCATGAATCACATATTGAATTGTCAGGAAAGGAACAAATTCTGCCCCAATTGCCACTATAACTATGATAGGTTGTACTTGTGTGCCTCAGGGCAGAATACGGTCTGAAATGAAATAGATGAGGTCAAAATCTGTTTTCATTGATCACAGAGAAGGCAGTGAAGCTGTAGAGGCAAATGTGACAGCAAAATATTGTCAGCAAGGACATTCCTCTTGCCAGTGATGCATCATGGCAAAAAGAAGGTTGTTTGATTTTCAGCCTCCATGATGTCTTGGTCAGGTTGATAAAAAATAAAAATCATTCTGTAAGCAAGTAAATTGAACTGAAAGTAAGATGCAGTGATTGACAGCGAGTTGCAAGTCACAATTTATTTAAAGTCTTTTTGCATGGGAAAAGAAAGGGGCTTTTTGTTGCACAAAGTATTAATTTTTATTTTCTTTTAGCTTATATTTTTAGGATCTTGCAAAAGGGAGACCAGGAATGTGGTTCCAGGAATAATCTTCTTTTATTCTATCAGATATATTCTGAAGCCCATTCCATAAAGATGACAATAATAAAAAAGCAAGGGACACAATATAAGAAACAACTTTCTTTCTGTTAGGGCGGATGGCTTTGTAGAATAGATACTGAAGCAGCAAAGAACTGAAAGTGGTTTCTGAGAAGTGTTGACCTCCTTTCGTGCCACTTACTGTGAATTAAAGCTGTGACTGAGAACTAGTTTGGGCATGTGGTACAGCACTTACAGCAACTGCTGCCAAGGAACAAGATTTGTGTTTCTAAGGAAATGCAACAAAAGAAAATGGTTTAAGAGGCAGTGGCTGTCACTGTTTAAAAAAAAGTATCTATTTATGTACAGATAGAAAGAAAGGCCCCAGTTGGGTTATTCTATATGCAGGTTAGTGTACATGTGAACTCTTGTAATGTGAGATTCAGAATCAAACTGCTGTGGATTGTTCAGGGTTTAGCATATCTCACACTTTTAGAGTTTATAAAGTTGAACTAGCTAAAAGCAGTTGTGACCTGCTGTGTACCCGTGACTGACTGTTGTTTGTCATTCTTACAGGCATTATTAGTAACAGTGACCTGCAATAGGAAAGGGATACATTTAGAGCAAGGAAACTGAGGTTTTGTGGCTTTTTGGAGCTCCTTTCTTACGAAATCAAAAGGCAAATATCTTCAGCACTTCTAAACCAAGGCTGCCAAACAGTATCACTTACCACTACCTTTAAGGTTATAAATATCTTAGGACATGACATCCACTCACTGATTTGTAGCGAAGATGTTATGAGAAGTGTTCATGCACGCCAATTCATTAAGGATTGAAAACTGTAGCAAAACAGCAAGGCAAAAATATTGCTGTATTTACACAGTGTCTTGAATCCTTTTTTCCTCCCCTCCTGGGTTGGAAAGGGAACCACCTGTCTCCTTTGCTGATGTCAGACTGCTGCCTGGAGACATGGTGCTATTGAAAGCACATGATACTGTACATATTTACACCAAACTCCTATCTGATTGAGATTGGGCTATGAGACCTGTGAGTTCACAAGTTTCTTCATCATACTCCCATGCATTAAACATGTATTTGAACTCTGGCTTGAAAGCCGTGTGATCTTAGATAGACATATTTACGTAATAGTTAAATGAATGATCATGCGCTCTCCAGCTCCTTTTCCATGCAAATGCAGAGGAAATTGAATATTATAATATTTCAGTGAGATGTCCTCAATAACAAATTACTGTTTAAAATAACCAATATTTGTATGTATATCAATTGCCTAGCAGTTATTTTTGTCTGCTATTTGCATGATATGGAAAAGAGTTTTTCTAGCAAACGTTTTAAGCTACTTGGTACTGCTTTCCTTTTGGAATGATCACAAGGGTGCACATTTAGGGACGTATTTTCCATCTGTTTTTTTGAAGCTGGCAAAGCACATAATTTGGAATAGAAAAGAAGTCTGTCAGTACCCATATTTGAACTGGTATGTGTTTGAGCCATTCTAGGAATTCTTACTCTATAGCAGTTGGTAAAAGTGAAGGACTATGTTGTGCCCTTGGATGCAGTACACAGGCAGGGCTCCAGGCCACTGGGAGCCCCGTGAGAGTGCCCAGGGGCACACCAGGGCCTCTGGGAGTTTTACTCCTTGGTTATGAAGGCAAGAACCTGAAGTGATGAGGAGGGGCTGTGTGTTTGATGGGGTTTGAGATGGGACCTTTTGCAAAGGCCTGGGCTTAGAGCCTTGAATGATGTGCCTGATGGAGAGACCCACTGAGTCTTGTGTGCCCTGCAGTGGTGAGCATGGGGCTGCCAGTGCAGCTGGTCTGTGGGCTTGCTCACACATCCCTGTGACTTTTGCCAGAAGATGGGATGTTCATAAGCCAAAGGGAAGCTTTGCTACATGTCTATGGCCCATGTACGGCCTGAGGCCTGAGCTTCCATGCAGAGCAGCACTGGCATGGTGGTGACTCTTCTCAGGGCAAGGATCTTCACCTGGCAAGCCACCGCTCACCCCACACTCCCTCTGCTAGTCCAGGAGTTTACCACGAGCTCACCCTTGTATGTGATGAGAAAGGATGACAGAGTTGGGCCCTGTTGCTCTGGCAGTGCCTGGATCAAGCTGGGCGCCATTCAGTGCAGTAATTTCTCTTGGGTGGGCATTTTGAAAACACCAAAATAGTGTTTCTTGGGAACACTAGTGTTCCTAGAAATCAATGGGAGTGGGAGCACCTGGGTAAAAAAAAGCTCCAAGAAATGTGAGCTGTTGCTGCAAAATCTCTTTAACTATGGGGAGCAGAGCATTTTGGGCTCAGGTTGCCCAAATTAAGTTCTGACAAAAGAACTGGATTTCTGTTTGCTGTGGTCTAGAGTAGGCCTAGTCAACACCTCAGCTGTTGAGCTGTTTATGACTCCTGAGGAGTTCAAGCACAATTCCTGGGATTTGGAGATGTTTTTTCTCCATCATCTGGATATTTTTTTTGGCTGAAGACTTGTAAGTCCCAGTGGAAAAACCTATAGCAGTGGGTGTTGCTGAAGACAGCACTGTTGGGTCGCTGTGGGATCTAATTCATTGCCAGTGCGCAACAAACTCATGGTGGTACAGGGGGACTGTCCTGGTTTTATCAGTATCTCATCCTCCAAGATCTCCTTACTCTTGTTTTTTGTTGTTGTTGTTGTTTTTTCTTATAATATGTGATACATTTAGGGTAATTCTTGGCTGTATGTTAGGGATTTTTTTTTCAATGGAGATTGAGAGGGGTAAGGAAAAACTGGCATTCCCTATCCTAGAAACACAGAAATTAGAAGTAGAAAATAACTCCTAGGGTCATCTGTTTCATCCTCATATGCTAGCACCATTTTTATTTTTTTTGTATACTAAACCACATAGTGTTGTGATATATGATTGATATTAATTAGGTTTCTGCAAAGTACTGCATACTTCAAATTGAACTGAACCAGAAATAAATACATTGCCATATATTAACATTTTATTAGTTGAGAAGAAGAATAGGATGAAGGCACCTATGTGAAATCCAAAGTATGAGCTTCAGATTGAATTAATGCCAGCAGCGCCTTGAGATTAATTTGGTTACTATGGGTACAGAATAAGAAATAGTATACCATAATGTAGCTGTGTTTACTGATTCATTTCTGGCATTAAAAACTAAAACCATATTATATGTGCAACAACACCCTTTTCTTCTTTGGAAGAAGAAGGTGGGGTACATTTTAGTAATTAAAGTGAATGTTGCCCTCTGAAAAGTGGCAATACTCCACTGGAAGAAGAGCATTGTTGTTTTAGAGGATCGGCCTCATCACAAGCCACAGAGCTGCAATACACCGTGAGAGACCTCAACCTCAAAGAAAATACTACCTACCCAGGAAGCTTCCAGTCTTCTACAGCTTTTCATTAAACATCTCCTGTAATGTGATAACATCTGTTTCATGTACCATTCAACAGTTTTGGTCAAATGTCAGTTTTCTATCCTTGTGCCACTTCTATCTCATCAGTATGTAGGAGAAGGAACAAGTTTTTGCATCTTAAGATGTTGCAAGCTGAGTAATATAAAATAATGCAGTGGAAATACCATATATTCAGAAAGCAATTATTTTAAGGGGTTTCAGTTTTGACATGGCTAGATTAAGTATGAAGCTTTCTGGTTTTATACTTGCTGTCAAGAATGTTGTTAAATACTGATACCACCTCCTAAGAGAACAACTTTTAAATACCAAAATGAAAAGGATAAGCATTAAATATTTTGGTAGATATATTGTGCCATAATGTCTACTGCCTTGTTCTTAATACAAAGCACAGTAGGGCTTAATTAAAAAGTGATTGTACGATCTATCACAAACCTGCATTAGGGGATATGGATGCCAAGAAAATTAAGTTGAATAGGTGGTGATAATGAAATCGATATTTTATTGAATAGTTTTTATTCCTATGCCTTTGTTTGCTATTCTTGCCTCCTCATCAGCAGTAAGACATTTTCAATCCAAAATTCTTTGAAGGAATTTGTTTAGTTTGATGCTGCTTTGTTTCATTATTTGATCAGTGAAAGTTACTTTGTTCATTTTTTGACAAAGTAAAATGCCTTGATGAACTTCTGACTCTGTTGGAGCAGAGCATGACAGTAAACAAAGAAAAGCAAGTCCTTAGGAGCTCGTTCCTGCTAGGAGTAGCTAGCTAACAAATAGTACAAAGGTGATTTTTTATTTCATGTAAGCAAAAGTCACAGTCACAAAGTCTCCAGGGCAGTCCCACAACCTGCTTTAGTATAGATTTCGCCTGTTCCAGTTCTTGGTGTGGCTTCATGACCTGCTAAGTAGAGGGTTTAGCATTAGAGAACATCAAAATATATTCACTGAAGCATTATACCAAGTGGAGAGTATCTGCAATAAAAGTAAGTATTTGTACAGCCTGGGACAAAATCCCCCTTGTTATGACTTCATCAACCTAACTGCTATTGATTTTTCAGGTACCACTGACCTGAAGCTGCTGGGATTGCTTGGGATGAATTTGACCTATACTGTTAAGGCCAAGCAGAATCACAATTTAGAAAGTGTAATGCAAAGAAATAGTTACCATGTATTCTGCTGTCTTGTAATTCTACACCAGTCACTCAGAGTTCAGTGTGCTGTTGGCAAGTCTCTTCTTTAGATGGGTAGAAGTGTGTCTGCAAGGACTGTAGAAAACAGTAAGACAAAAGAGCTTATTGTCCCCTTCGTGTTTTTAAGAGTGGTGTGCTGCAAACCAGACAGCTTGTGCTTTCTGAGCAGAGCTGCTGGGGCAGCTGGCACAGCTTCACTTTCACATCCACACTTACTGGGTTCAATGTTGTCAGTGTCCTTTTTGTGGCAAAAGCCGAACAGCCAAAAGGGAAGGCTGGTTTTGATGATCTTGCTGCTTGTGTGTCCCAAATGGACACAAATCACATACTGCAACACACTGCACATTGCAACTTGCAGCTCGTCTCATGCTTGGGTACAATATGCAACATGGGGTAATTGTCCTAGAGAAGACAGGCACAGCACAAGCTCTTGAAAGCCATGAGAGGCACTGAAAGCTTGTGTTCCTGGTATGCAGCAGTATAGATATTTGAAAGGTTAGGTTTGGTCTATTTTTAGGTAGCCTTCACATTGGAGCTGCTCTAAAAATGAAGGGGATATAAAAATTGCACATGTCTTTCCTGATTTATTAGAGATTTTTGACAAAATGCATTAAAAAAGGCTTTCCTCCGAATCGGAGATATTTTTTTCTGAAGTATAGCTGTGCTTCTTATTTAGAAGGGGAGTCTTTATGTTCTTGATTAAAATGCCAGTGCTGTCTATTTCACTCCAAGATCAGCATTTTCAGATTTTAGCAAAGTTAAAGAAATACGACTTGCCCACTTATTGTTTGGGAAGATTTATTCACTTGTGTAAATGAATTTTAAAAAATTGGCAAGGCCTTTTATCTCATATAAAATAAATCTGAAGATAAATGATCTTTTTCCACTAACATCACCTATCATTAAAGTGGCTAAATGAAAATCAAAATGTGTTGCTATTTAGTGCCTGCTCGCCTTTTTACGGGAGATGAAATTGAGCATGTTTACTGGGCAGGAATTGTCAGCGATGCTTCGATTTATGGCATTGTCCAGGACATAAATTAACGACTGCCATGTGTTTCCCCCACTCTCCCTGTTTCCCCAAAACGTACATCTACAGCTTGCTGTGCATGCCCCTGCCCTGCCTTAAAGAAAACTTGCAAACAATGTAAGATTGTGTTGCACTGAACTGAAGTGTAAACATTTTTCCACATCTCTGTAAACAGAAGTGCATGTGAGAATGAAACAGGTGGAGGTCTGCCTCCACAAAAGCCCTGGGGATGTGTCACACTCATTCTCCAGTCTATGCAATCTCAGTTTAATAAATTGGTAATAATATTTTGATGAAGTGCTCTTTGGTCTTGGTTTTCTGGTTTTTTTCAGAGTTTTTTTTGCATAGCAACTCGGAACATAAAACAATCTTCCATTCAGACAGTTTCCTAATTTTATTTGGTTCTTTGTTACTCAGAGAGGAAGGGGGGCCTGCAGTGGGCAAAAGGGAAAGGTGCATTCTTGTGAAGTCTCTATTTCAGTGTGAATCCTACATGGCCCTTTCAATGCTTTTATTGAAATGCATTGCCCTGGCTTGCTCTTCTGCATGTGGAGTTTCAAAAGAGCAGAAACAGCAAATAATATTTAATTGTGTCAGATTATTGGGGCATTTTATAATGATAGAGATCCACTAGGGACAAACACAGAAGTAGCAAACTTCCCTTATTTGCTGATAGACATAAAGTAATGAAAGTACAGTCATAGTTCTTTTGGGGACGAGCCATGAATCTTCACTAGGACCCACTTACAAAATAGTAATTGACCAGTGTCCCAGGGCAAAGGATGTTCAGCAAATACTACATTTCTTGGGAACAAAGATGTCCAAAACGGTGGTAGCTGATGCAGTTGTGATGCTTTACTGCTGTTCTCTTCACAGGGAAAAGCTGGAGAAGCCTAAGTAGTGTGAAAATCTTGGGGAAGAAAAAATAAAGGGGAGGTGGAAATGGGTGGAGGAGTTTCTGCTTTGAACTGTCTTGGTCCTACCTTCTCTGATAAGATCTGATTCAAAGTCTGCCTAAATCCATTTAAAGATTTCCATTCCCTTCAAAAGTGTTTAGAGCAGTCACCCCTTCCAGCTACTTTAAACCCCCTTTTATTTCACTGCATTTTCTCATTCAGATAAACAGGCAAGTGATTTGGATAGAATAAAATTAAATTCAATTAAAATAAAATAGTAATTCACCCAAACCTTTCTATGGTTAGCAGTTCTCCCATTCCATCTCTGCACTAGCTTGTTTGGCCTTGAGTCAGAGGTGGAAGTACTGACAAATTTCTTTTCAAAAGCATCGCTGGAGGAGGGTTAGCCTCCAAAGGTTTATTGCTGCACTTTGTATAGCTAATAAGCCCTGGGCTAAATGCTTATCTTCCTTTATTTTGGTTATCTGAATTGGGGATGGAGGGAGGATGACATCTCTTGCCATTTGTGCAACTTTTTTAGATTAATATTGCAGCTCCAAGAAAAATGAATAATTGGACTTCTGAGCAGAGAGTGGAACCACAAAACCCATAGGGATTCCTCTAGCACTAGTCACTAGTTTGCATATTGCAAGTTAACTGCAATTCATGAAGTGTCCTGGCTAAAAATAACTCCAGGGCTCAATTTTGGCTGACAGAAACTACTAGTTAAGAGGTCAGAGGAAGGTGATCTTTCAGAAGCCTTGTCTGCATGAGACTGTGTTGCTCTGCGCTGGCTGTTGTGATGAGGTGACCCTGTCTCCTCTTGGCTTATCCTTGGCTGAATCAGGAAAACAGGGTGCAGGGGCTGTGGGTGGCTGGGGAAGGGGATCTTTGCTGCAGTCTGGAGCCTCTGGAGGCCAAGCAGTGAGTGCTGGCTGCTGCACGAGTGACACTCTGGTGCCCACTGACAGGAGTTTCTGCAGAAGCTCACTCTCCTCCACAGCCAGGCGTAACTCAAGTGATTTCATGCATAGGCATATTTTAAAAAAACAAAACACAACAACTATTACAAGTCTTTTGTGTGATATTTTCATTTTTTGTTTGCCTAAAATCGTTGCAGAGATCTGTGCCCTGTGTTACTAAAATCCTGTCAGATGACTACAGTTCAGAATTATTTCCACATTATACTTTGTTTTAATATGAAAAATGCCAAGAGCTAGGCCCAAGAAAAAAGGCTGACTCAGTTCCACTGAGCTCTGTCTGAAGAAACTCGTATCTGAAGATGAGAGATGTGTTGGTAAGGCTGTCTGTCATCTCTAGTTTATTAAAAAAAACTGCTAGGAGGCACTAAAACTGTCCACTGCCTTTCCTTCTGTTCCTTCACTCAAAGGTGCTTCATTCATGTCGACTTTACCATAGTGGTTTTGTGTAAAACAAGATTTGATTTTAGAGTATTTAAAGGTTACTGCTCTCTCCAGAGCTGCACTGTAGCCTTGTGTGCACTCCACTGCAATCGCCTTACCAGCCATTTTACAGAGGAGATAGGCTGTGTTATGGAAATAGGAGAGTTTTGTCTTCCACGAGCTACCACGAGCCTCAGTGTGGATCTGGCAGGAGTGTGCTCTCCTGTGCAGCTGTGGCAGCCTGAACACCAGGGGTTCCCTCAAGGCTGGGAGCTCCTGGCTGGGTGACTCAATGGCCAGGTGGCAAAGCAAACCCCAAACACAGTGTGACAGCTGGGAGGCTGCCTCGTTGAAGGATGGTAGCTCTGAACAGGCTTGGCTCCCACCAGACTTACAGTTGCATCAGGGAATCTTTTCTGTACCCTAACATATCAAATTCATGGTGATTGTTCATGGGATATCATGCTCTTCATCCTCTTCAGATCCCTCTCAGAAAAAGTCAGTAAAAACTAGATTGGCATTAATGATGAACAAGTCAGGGAACAAGGGCACCCAGGAAAGGTAGTGCAGGGTGGATGGTCATAGAAGGATCTAGGTGGGGAGCCAGAGCTCTGCATAGAGTTACACATAAAAGGTGTATCCCTGAAGCTTCCACAGGTTCTGCCCTTTGTGACTGAAGCTGAAGAAGATAATTGCCTGTTTCCAGAAGGAGTGTGAGCATCCCAGCGAGGCTGGGAGTGGGAGAGGAAGGGCACAACTTCTCCAGTGCAGAGCAGATGGCTCCCAACCCCTGAACAGGAATGCCAGAAAACAATTCCCTGGGTCTGATAATATCAGATGTGAGCAGGTTTTGATTTCTTCCAGTGACTTGAAAGTCTGGAAGGATAAGAGGATAAAAAGAACTTTATGTTTTTTGTTCCAAGGAAATATCAGCAGTGAGGTGAGTAAAGGAGAGAAGATGTGCAATGGTCTGCGATTTTGATGTGGTCTTGCCTGGGAGTCTGTGCTCCCCAGGAAACGAATATGTTTACATGACTCTGTTTCTCAGACATAGGAGCCATAAATTTAAATGTGGATGCTCTTTTACAGATTAGTCTTTCTATGAAACAGCAACAATCAAGTGAAAAACGTTCATGCTGCTTTTAGCAGGCCTGACAAGCTGAATTTTCCTGCAAATCATAGCAAATGTGGGTCCTGGAGCACACAGGTTCCAAATACTGGGGGAAAACAAGTGGCAAATGTATTTCTTATGTAATGAGCTTGAGTGGATTGCTTTTCTTGTTTTTAATAATAAGTCAATGAAATATGTTTGTGAAGAAGGTGATGTTCAGGGAAATATAAGAAAAATTATAAGCAGATTTCTTGTAGTGGGTACCTGTGCTCCTCCTGCTTCACTTAGGCACTCCTGGAAGGTTTTGCTACAAGCATCCAGTTACAAAGGATTGCATGTCTGCAAGCCTGGTTAAAACACCAGTAATCAGGTAATCTGCACGAATAGTACATAGTCACAGTCAGCTCCAGTTACATGTGAACAAATGAGTGGTTTCCCCTGGCTTTGAGTGCTGTTTATTTGAGCCTTCAGTCTGTGGAGGCAGATGTGGCAAAACTCAGCGTGGTGTCAGTAATGTCTGTAACGTAGCACCCTTTGGAGAAAGTTATTTTGGACTCTTGAATATACAGCTCCTCAGGCAGCAGCCTGGGACCCAATGCTGGGCCAGGAATTAATTTGGCTGTGATCTCTTGAGCTTTCCAGAGAGCTGGTACAGAGCACTGTCATGGGTTTTCTCTGTTGAAAAAAAATCTCAGGTCATAACTGCCCTGACAGAACTGGAGAGGGCACACTGCTTTATTCCATTGTAGAATTACTGCACCAATGAACCCAGAAGTTCAAGGACTTTGACTCAATGGCTTATGCTATTGAGGGTGTATTCTGGGTAGGATGAACTTGATAAATAAGGAAAAGAAAATGAGAAGGAAAAAAAAAAAGAGCAAACAAATAGGATAGAAGAGGAACAGAGAGAATGGACTGGAAAACAAATATAGGACTGTGCAAAAAATAAGAGTAAAGATGCACAGAAGGAAAATTTCTAATAAAAAATTAATAGGGTACATATACTTTATATAGAACACAATTCACGCTAACACACCTTTGGAGTGCAGTTTCCTCTTTTATATACAACATTGGCTGATCTTTTGCTGTAAGACCATTCACTCCTGGAGTTTTGAGCAGAAAGGGTTGAGCTGATGTGAGAACTGGTTTACAAACCTTGCCTGGCTGAAACTCCAGCACTGTTTTTATATACAAGTTTGGTTGCCCTTATTTTACTGGAAAAGTAACAAACTTTGCTGAAAATCAGCAAGTATACCATAGTCTTGGGGGCAAGGAAAGCAAACTTTTCTTTCTCAGTGTCATCCTGAAGGGATGAGGACTCCAAAATCAGTAGCTTCTTGAAGAAACCTAAATTACAGGGTATAAAAACATGACCATAGTTAGAAAAGTGAGTGAAAAAAGAAAGAGGTGAAATGAATTCTGAGTCCAGGAAAAAGTCAAGGACAGAGGGCTTGAAGGCTCCAGTCTTTGATTTCTATTGCCTGTTGTTGTCCGCAGCCACACCTTCCACTCCTTTTAGAAATGTATCAGGATTTGGGAATTTGTGCCCAAATCCTGCTGGAAGGCTTAGCAGAACTTTCTTGAATTATGGCCCCTAAAGAAGAAAAGGCAACATTTAGGAATTGCTGAGGCTCAGTACAGAGTAACCTGAAAACAGGGGAAATACAGGGATTGAGGAAGTTGTGTGGACTTTTCAATTGGGCAGATTGGATCGAACAGACCCACAGACTTTACTAGCTGAAAGAGGGGTTTCTTTGTATGTGTTTGTTATGGAACCAAATATCTTGTGTGTGTGCTTAGATATTGCCTCACAAAAGATGTTTGTGCAATTCTTTAGTGTTGTCAAAACAGAGGGAAGAGTATTGCTAAAGCTACTAGGGAATGTTCAGAAGACAAGGTTTCCTTTGAGGAAGCAGCTTAGGTGCTGGCCACGTTTCACAGGTTTCATTTACATATGTGGAAGCTGCACCATTTCCAAACTACAACACCACTGCAGCTGCTTTCCTTGTTTTTCTCCTCTTATGGGCACTGTGCTCAAAAACCACATTAGAACATGTATAAAAAAAAAAGATCCTAGTCAGTAAATTTATACTATGGCTGGGGCTAGACACTGCAGTTAAAAAAAAAATTCTTCTCAAACAATGAGGAGCCCTTGTTGAAATCTGTCTTTTGTAGTTGGAATTGTGCTTGGCATCCCTTCCAGGTGCCAGCAAAGTTCAAGCTATAATGTGGCCATAGAAAAGCTCTAGGGAACTTTGTAATTATTACCTATTGGTCGCACCGTCCACAGTGCACTAAAAAAGTTCTTCAATCTCTAAAGCTTGTATGGTGAGAGCATCACTAAGGTCACAGTTTATATTTATCAGTTAACTTGCTAATTTGAAGGGAAAGCATTGAAGTGGAAATGTAGAAAATAGAAACAACATGAGCAGGTCAAAATATCCAAAACAGCAATATGAAATGTTCCAGTGTAAATACATTTCTATAAAAGGTGTGAATGAAACTTCAAAAAAAACCCCAGATGATGGATTCGGCACAGTCAATGAACACAATTATAAGTAGGTATTGAAGGAGAATATTCCACCAGCCATGGATCCACAGATAATAAGAACCGACTCCACTCCAGGCAGGCAGGTGCCCAGCACTATTTCACAGTTGACTGTTCAGGGGGTAGAGGTACTCACCTTTGCCACAGATCATACCAATTTACTGCAGTTTTATCATTAAATCAGCATATAATTGGGAAGGAAATTAGTTTTTTTTCGTCATGAGAGCAAAGCGATACCGTTAATTTAATTATTTGTAGGAAAGGCTTTCTGAAGTCATTTGGTATTTTGCTGTGGTTTTTTTTTAATTAAGTAAAGTAAAAACAATGCCATTTTTGTCATCTGTGCTCGGTGAAAATATGACAAGTGTGATGTGATTTGCAACTTAAGCACAAGCTGGGAAAAATGTACATTTTACCAGGACTGGCAATAATTAATTACAAGAAAACATAAATAAGCAAAGAATATATCTGAGACCTCCTACCATTTCTGAAGTTTCCAGCATCTGTGGGAAAAAGGCCATTTCAAGAACAGTACTTACTTATTTTTTTCTGTCAGCAAAATTGCCATACTCTTGTATAATAATTGAATTCGTTTAGCCTTTAGAATACTCAAGTTTGCAAATAACAAAATGAATATTTCATGACATGGAGAATGATCAGTTATAGTTTTGTAAGTTTTACTGGTAGCCCAGCACGACAGAGCCAGCGCTTACATTTCATGAGACTTTTTGCACCCAGATAATTAAAAGAACTGCAGTTTAAGACAGTGAACAGGCAGGTGGAGACAGTTAAACATGACCTTTATTTGTGGGGTTTATTTCCCTGTTGTGGGCAACGTTTTGTAGTTCGGTTTGGTACATGGAGTTTGTTGTGTATGCAGTGCAAAGGGGCATCATAAACCAGTTGCACCTGCAGCAGCCCCTGTCGTCTGGTAAAGACTTTGACGAGGAGACGTGTCTTTTAACAGTGCGTCTGGATTTTCACATGACAAGTGATTATTTTAATTATTTTCAATGAGCAAACGCTGAGTCCAGGTCAGAAGGGTCGGCGTGCAGCGTTTTTGTGCAGAGATGTGCCCGGAGGCAGCTTTCAGGGAGAGGCAGGTGGGGTCCGGGCGGTCCTGGGCAGGAATGAGGCAGTGGCTTGTGACAGTCGTGGTTTCTTGGGGAATACAGGGACAGAGAAGTGATTGAAGCGCAGCTCCGAAATACTGTAATCTAGTTGGGAACAGGATCAGGCTCCCCCCTCGGCGCAGGTGAGATAACTGTAGGAATGTTTTTTATAGATGCTTACTCCATTCCAGAGAAACGCTGCGGTGGGAGTGAGGGGTGTTGCTGATGCATTCGATGTGGAAAAACTAACTTGAGGTGCAGTTATCACTGAGAAACCATTAACGTAACCAAAATACTTGGCAAGGTGCAAAATCCCCGAGTGCAAAAAAATGTTGGAAGATGGTGTAACTTTTGCGGAACTCTGGGATAGCCTCTCCAGAGCGAACAGCGCCGGGGAGCCGGTGCCGGCACTGGAAAGGTTGGGCTCGGGTTACTTGCACTCAGCCTGTAGCTCGGCTGGGAGTCACTTCACTTTTCTTTATAATAAGCACAGCTCTGCCTATTGTGTGCTGGGGGTGTGGGGGGAAAACAAAGGAAGCAAGCCAAGAAACTAAAGACGATGGGGCGGGATAGGGGCTGTGCTCCGGCAGGAGCAGCGTTTCTGGGGTGTGGCGTGGAAATGTGCTTTGAATCGCAGCGTGGTGCTGCGGCCGCCGAGGTCTGAGCGGGTTTTGCAAAGATTTACTTCACTTCAGGCTGGGTCTGCCCCTGGCTGACGTCACGGGCTGGAGCAGCGGCACCAGAAGGCTGGATGAGTGACAGCCCAGCCTACTTTTTAATAGCTTTGTCATGTGACGGGGAACAGTAGTAAGACAGGTGCCTTCGGTTCGCTCTCAGAGAGGGTCTCGTTGCCTGCATGAGTGTCTGCTGCCTGCCTGCCTGCCTCTGGACTGTAGTTTGCCAGTTTTCCTGCCGTCGCTCCGCAGCTGGATGGCGTGGGACATGTGCAACCAGGACTCTGTATGGAGCGATCTGGAGGTGCGGGTGCGCGGCGTGGGCGGCGCGGGGGGTGCGGGCAGCGCGGGCGCGGGGTGGGCAGGAGCTGCCAG
>JAOXXN010000471.1:54359457-54377683 GCA_026770055.1 Myrmophylax atrothorax
TAGTTCTTATTTCCAAGCCATGTTTTTGGAAATTATGGATATATGTTCTTAAAGATCTGCCTTGACCCAACAGGTGTGTCAGAAACTTCCTAATAAATTGCTTTTGTGGGTGCTGGGCTTTCGTATTAATCCAACTTGAGAGATCCAGGAATGCTGCCTTCTCAAGCCTGTTACACCAAGTTGGAACATGCACATAGCAGGAATCGTAAACTGTTCCCTTCCACCTGATCTCCCATTATTCCCTCCTGCATGATCACTCCAGCTTGCCCACCATCACTAGAATGTTAGCTATTTGCCACAGCTTCTGTGCGCTTGGATTTTTCCCCATGCTGAATTCACAGAGATGACAAAAAAACACTCATGTGTTGTCCTTCTCTACACCTGCTTCTGGGAATGCAATGACAGATACACCAGTTTTGTTGTGTGCCAGTGTCACCACTCTGTTTACAGCAGATTTAAGAGTTTACATTAGGCCACAGTGTTATCTTCCAGTTTTCCTAATTCTGTCTGCTGGCAATCCCAGCTGTGTGGTTGGGGTGGATGCCCCTGTCCTAAAGGAATTTGTGTCAATTTCTGCAGGGACAAATCCTCCCTGTGCTAAACCGCTTTGCAGTATTTGCTCAAACTGAAATTTTGACAAAGACGTTCTGTCCACATCCACCAGAAGAGATTGCCTTTTTTTTTCAGATGCACTTGGAGGTAGATGTGTTGGAAGCTGCCTGTACCTGTCTGATAACTGAGACTGAGCATCTATATAGCACGATCCATGCCCTTTTCTAATTTGTCTTTGAACGACAAATGTGTCTTCACTGAGTCAGCAAAAGCAGAGATCCTACAGTAGAATTCATTGCCCTTCTCTCCCTTTAGCAGAGCAGCTAGACTTTCCCAATTCCTCCCCAAAATCTGTCTTCAAAAGAACTCTTATAAAGGGATCCCTCAAATGTATTGTCCAGAACTCCATTAAATTCTCTAGTAATTTCCAGTCAAGTCTCATAATGTGTTGTTATTTCTTTAGAATCCCTCACTAACCATGCCAGTGTATTCCAAATAAAAAAATTTAAATCTTTTTGAGAATCAAAGTTGCACAGATTTGGAGATGGTGCACAATAGTCCTCATCACTGTTTTCCTTAGAGAGTCAAATTTAGGAGTTGTGTGTGGGTGACCACAAAAAAGAAAAGCAGATTTCCTTGCAAACTTCTGCATTTCACAAGGGAACCAGGCACAAGTTAGCCAAGGTTCTGTTGGGAGGCTTTGCAATGAGAAATTGGTCAATTTTTTCATGGCTTCAGTTTTCATTGCAAGTGCTCTACTCACTTCAAAAATAGGATTTTTTAACTTTGAGACTGCTAACTGGCAAGCAAAACCTTTCTCATGGGTGAGGCCTTAGCAAACTAGGTGTGTGTGTGAGGAAGATGGCAGGAAAGTAGTGTGGTATAATATGCTTATTTTCAATAGCAAAGGAGTCAAAGTAGACTTGGAATGAAAACCTAGAAAATATTTAAATGTTTGAATCCATCTGGATTCTTTCTGTTTAAAGAAAATACATCTCCTGTTTGCCAATTTGTACATTCCAAAATTCCTGGAGATATCTTCCCCCTACTTCATGAATACTTTTACCTTTGGGTGTGTGCAAGTGTCTTTTCTAGTTCTCAATGCTACTCAACTAATGAAGGGAAGGATCAGGGCCACTTCACCTGGTGTTTTCCTCCTCTGAAATCCGGTAATTGTTTTGCATCAGGGCATAATTGTACCTAGAGATATTAGACAAACCCACTAATTCAGACTCTATAACTCTTGACTATCTTCTCAAATTGCATTCCATGATTTGGTTAGATTATGTCTTATCTCTAACCTTCTTGCTTCAATAAACATGCAATATCTAACTTGTCTTCTCCCACCTTATACCCAGGGAAAATCATCAGCACTTAATCTGTTGCTGGTGTTAATGGCACGATTCTTCATCCTAATTCCAATTCACTCTGCCTGATATCCCATAAATGCCTTTGAGAAAGTATCTTACCCCTGATCCTGTGCCAAAGACACTTTCTTCCTTCTTCACTGCTGTCTGACTTTCTATGGACTTTGTAATGACCTTTGCAGGATGACACAGTTTTACATATGGAAGTCCACAAGCGAGTGCCACATCTCAGGCTGTCATTCAGCTCAGAAGGTCCCTAGCAGCAGATCCCTGATCTTGAGTTATTACTACAGCTAGAAAGTGTAATCTTTTCAATAGTAAAGAAACGAGTGGAAGGAGTATACAGTAAAAAGTGGAGCAGCAACACAACAGCTTTTCTGCTCTGTCTGTCTGGCAGGTGGTTGCACATTGCAGACACCCTGTGTGCTGTCCTCCCGTAGGCTCTGCTCCTTGGAACCCATATGCAGTACAGCTGCTATCACGGCAGCCTGGCGGGGAGGAGCAGGGACTGCTCTTGTGATTATTTTTGATTTTAAGTGCCATCCATATTATAAAGTAAAATATTTTACCACTTTGCTTATAGTAATTTGGTAATCTTTGAGGTGAAGCTCTGCTGAACCCTCAGTTCACTTTCTCCTTATCTTTCTTTGGGAAAAACCTGTCTGTGTGATTATCTCTACAGGTAAAGACTTACCTGATTGGCTTTGGATGTTTTCTGGTTTTTATATTCCCAAAGTAAGTTACTCAAAGAGAGGACCCCACTCCAGCAATACTTTTTGCAGACCCTTTGTTTTTCCAAGACACTTACTGAGTTACTGTTCTATTACAGCCTCTTCCTCCGGTGTTTTGATTTCAGTCATGACTGTGTTCCTTCCCAGTGGTCAATATCATCTCTTTTGCTGTAGCGCTGATGTTCTTCCTAACATCTGCTACATCATACAGATGTTCTGCGTCTTTCTGCTATGGGATTACATCTGACACATCAGCCTTGTTCTGTCATGGCCATTCACTACTGTCTCTGTGTGAACTTTCTCTGGAAAAATCCATTGTGTAATGCTAGTAATAAGCAAGCAAATATGATGGTGACTTTTTCTGTATAAAAAATGGCAAAATCACAAAGTTCCATGATTGCAAAAAAAAGCTTCCTCTTAGCTATGTACTGTCTTTAAAACTTTTGAAAACCATTTTTCAGTCCTCTTCTGACAACTAGAAGCTCAGTTGAAAGTAATTTGGGATGGGGAATGTGTGCACTGTTGATGCTGGTGAAATGTTTTCCCTGCTTGAAAGGGGAGGCTGGTGTTCCTGGTTGGAGTCCTGCCCTCCCCCATGTCTGCAGGCACTGTCTGGCCTGGAGAAGTTGACTAATCTGTGAGCATCAAATCCACTTCTATAAAGCAAGGATTATAATCCTCCTTTCCTGATCTTGTCTGTTTGAACTGTGAGTACTTTCTGCAGATACTTTCCCCTGTGTTGTGACTGGAGATCATTGAGTACAGTAGGGCTGCTGCCTTGATAGTGCTAGAATACAACTTAACCAGGAACAATTTAATTTGCAGGAGGTGGATAGTAATGTTAATCATCATAAGGAAGTTGGAGCATTATTTTTGCTGAGTGGCAGTGGAAGGAAATGCTGGGAATAGATGCCTAAAATCACTACGTGCATACTTTCAAAGACAGGGCTTACTCAGCAGCCAGGTGACAACAGATATGTTGTTTATTTGACAGAGAGGCTGTGAACTTAACTCCTGACTCAAAAAGAAAACTCGCTTCCCAAATGAAGATATATGGAGGGTTTTAATGGCAGTTGCAAGACATGTAGCTAGATTATGCCACTATGCATGAGTTTGTAAAGACACTGGGTATGTATCTGGTGAGGGAATCTGTAATTCCACTGTTTAAGAGTGAAAACATTCCTCATTCTTAAGAAAGTCAAAGAACTTTAGTGTCTGAGAGGAAAGGCTCTACCAGCTCTAAGGCAGTCAGATGCGATGTCTGCCCCACTAAAGGAAGACACTTACGTAAAGCTTCGTGGATGGGTTTTACTTTGATCGTGCCAGCGTTTTCTCCAGAAGACCTTACTCAAGGTGAGGTTTTTAAATTATGTTAAAAGTTGCTCATACTAAAAAGTTACAGTAATCCCAGAGAAGGAAAAAGTACTAGAAAATATACTGAAATATGTGCATGAATCAATTTCCATTTGGTACTCTTGTAACGGCAATCATCCAGATGCCAAGACTGGCATAGTACTGGGTATGTCATGTGCAAGGCAATGGGCAGGAATCAGTGTGCAGAGAGGCACTTGCTGCTTAAGTCCTGTGATGTTCCTGATCTGAGCTTGTACAGTGAGTACCCACAATGATGTTATCTGCAGAGTGCAGAGTTGAGGCAACAACAGCAGCGGGGGTGTTACACCGCATGACTGGTTTCTGCGGTGATGTCTTTCAGACTGGCTGTAGCATGAGTGAAATGTATGTAAGGTCAGAGAACATTTGTGCTTTGCTTTGGAGTTTCTCTTTTTTTGATATCTGGTAATGGTTTTAGTGAGGAGCAGATGAACAGATAATTCTGCTTAAGAGAACTTTAGGAGAAATTGCTTGTAGCCCCCTGCAAAGCCCCAGAAGCTCAATTTATATGTTTTAAAGATGAGATGGCTTCATTGAAGTCCTGCAGTTTTACCCCAAAGAAAACACTGCTAGCTCCACAGTTCAGCTGGCAGGGATCTATGTCAGACTGTGGACCTTTAGTCACATGCACAAGTCCTCTTATGGTACCACAAATCATTTGTTTTTCTTCTAAAGTCACAGATAGTGAGCTAAAATTGTCTCGCTCAGATACGCATTTTGGAATTTCAGAATTAAATGTAATAAAGCAGATTTTTTATTTTTACTCTCTTTTGATGAGACATGCAACGAGAGAGTGAGGATGCTGCGCTACAGTATCTTTTGATTTGCTATTTGCTATGTGTTAAACATTTATATTTCAAAGAAGTGTTTGTACCTATACTGAGTGTTTGGCAAATCCAGCAGCTCATTAGATGTTAACAATAGCAACACTGCTAAATACAAAGGATTCATAGGCAAAGTACCCCTCAGGCTATATCTCTGAGAGAAAAAGTGGCAAATAGAATCAGAAACTAATTAAATAGTCAGCTAAAGCGAGCATAACTTAAAAAAGCTCTAAAACTACCAAAAATGGAAACATATTACAGTTATCTGCATTCACAGTGCAGAACAAGTTTGGTAGTATTTAAGATAATTCTCTAGTGCCTGCTATTTTTAGTCCCAGGGTAAGCTTCTGTAAGAGCCTTTCAGAGTTGCATCCCTTTAACCTGGCCTAACAAGCTAAGCCAGTAAGCTGTCTGATTTCCGTCTTACAGGAGGCAAAGAGATAGCTAAAACAAACCATTTGTGGTGCAAACACACAGCCTATCTTGTCTTAAGAGCTTTCTTTGTATGGATTTTTTTTTTCAAATGTCTCAGTATTAAGCTTGCTTGTCAGAGAGCAAATTGTCAGGCTTTGCTGTTTGGAAATGGCAGAAGAAAAGGAATGAAAGGAAGATCTTATAAAGCCAACCTAATGGAAATAAACATTTCTGCATTGCCAGCAGTGAAACCTGATTGGGGCAGTTTAACCCATTGCTAATGATGGTTCTGAGGAAAAAGGAATGTATTTGGTTTTTCTGGGAGAAGGAAGGGCAGACAAAGAGGGCCTGATTTCCTTCTCACTAATGCTTAGTCTGTCCTTGTTTAACTCCATTGCCTTCACTGGGTGATGCTTGGTTTGTGCTGCTCTAACCTGAGGAAAGGCAAGTTGGAGTCAGCATTATGCTCCCTGTGCCACTGGAACTTGGATTTATGGCATCATTTGCCATCAAAACAGGGGGCAAGGCCATATGCAGCTGCGAAACACTGGTGCTCATTGCACACTGGTGATTTGGTGCTTCAGGTGGATAAGACTTTGCAATATTATTCCCTTACAGATTGCTAACTCTTTCTTACTGGAAATACTGTGCGGTGTTGTGCCCTTTCCTCCCACCTCATGTGTAGAATGAAGTGCAACTGTGTTTATTTCCTTCTCTTCCTGCTTTCTCTTCCTTTCTCCTTTTCTTTCCCTTCCTTTATCCCTGGTGTATGTAATCCTCATGTACGTTTACAAAACAGGATTTTATTGCTACCTAAACGTGACTAGTCCCACATGCTTCTCTCAGCCTGCTGAGCAAGGTTTGGACACTTTCGTCTTGGCCTGTTTCCAATCCACAGCTCCCTTCCCCTCTTTCTCCCCCCTCATTTTGGATGCTGATAGAGCAAAAGAAAATACCTCAATACAAAGGGAGGCCATCTGAGCCAGGAAAACACAGGCTGTGTTGAAGCCAGTGATCTACAGGGTCCCATCTTTGGTTTAGTATTCAAATGGCTTCAATTTACTTATTATTCCTGGGGTTAGGCACATCCCCATGGGGTTTTGGCTGTGCATCTAGCAACTACACAGGCTCAAATTATAACTTGTGTTCCCCTTCAGCAGGGATAACTTTTAAATTGAACATGCACTTGCCATGAACAAATAACATCAGTGTATTTCAAGTAGGGAATGTGAGCACAGTGTGTACCACATTGTAGGCAAGATGAACCCAAGCCATTTTTAAACTGCGTGTCTTAGTCATAGCAATGTAGTGCTCAGCTGCAAAACTCACTTGATAAGGAGGAAGAATTAGCCCTTGCTAGGCTGTGGATGGACTGCTTTTAGGCCTGGGACAGGCTGGTACAGGTGCACGATGCAGGAGCTGCTGCTCTCAACTTCAGCCCCAACATACACAAAGAGGGCAAACCAGGTCCCCAGCTAGTCTAAATATACATAGCTCTTTTAAAACCTGTAGAGAGGCCCTAATTTTCAGCAGCTGAACGTCTGGGCCTAAGTTCTTTTTCATTTGGTTACCAGCAGAATTAAACAGTAGTACACCAAATTATTTATTGTAGGTGCTCTGGCAGCATCTCAAAGCCCAATGGTAAAACAGGACACTGTTGTGAAAGGGGTTGTGTGAACATATAACAAAAAGACAGTCCCTGTCTAAAGAAACTTATAGTCTAGTTAATAATGTTATTTAGTGCATTGGTTAAATACGGCTGGACTTGACTGCCTGTTCTGTGTGATTTTTAAAGAGGATTAAAAAAAATAGCCTTGGGTTGATTTTCAACACATCTGATGAAAAAGGGACTGGTTAACATCAGTGCCTCGCAAAAATATTACAATCTTGTACATCATACTGATGAAGAGCTGGTGATCAGGAACATGCAGACTTTTAAAAGACTAGCAGAGAATGAGCAATAAATTCTGTTTTCACTAAGAAGTAAACAGATGAGAGGCAACTGCAGTGGGAACTGTAGTGTGCACCACAGTATGCATGCACTGCCCAGCTCTGCTGGACTGGTTGAGGGTAAATGAACATGGTAGCCTTAGAGTAAACCAGCAAATTAGTTTTACATGTTAATGTCAACCCCATTTTATCAGTGTTACCCGGGAAGACTAGTGAGTTCCAGGAAACTTAGTAACAAGCCAACAGGAAACATGCTCTAGAGGAGATTTTGCAACAGATAGCCTTTCTGGGATGTTTATTTTTTAAACATTTTCCGTTGAAATCATCATTTCTACTTTACAATTCTATTTGCATACACAAATTGCATTAAAAGAACATTAAAGTCTTAGCACTGAGTGACAAACCAAGGAAATACATAGTTAAGGATATTATGAGACATACACAGATTCAAATGTTTCATTGCTAGAAAATTCAAGCACATGTCTTCATCCTGAAGGAGTACTCTTGATGGTTTTAGGGGTTTAACGGGATGTATTGTTCATTCACTGCTTGCTGGGACAGGCTTTCATTTTATTTTCATGGGACTGTAAAGGCATGCTGGAAAGCCTGGCAAAATGCACCTGTGATCTGTGCTGTTAAACCTTATACCTGTTAGCACCTTCCTTACTGTGGCATCTCCACATTCTCCCTTGGTGCTTCATTATAAAGGGGCCTTTATTGCATTCAGCCTAGAACACTCACAGTACAGATACCTGAGGTTTATTTTATCTAGCTAAACCACCTCTCTAAATAGTATGTGTGTCACTCAGAAGGTGTGCTAGTACGTACAAGGAGGATGTTGAAGCTGTTGCTGTGACACCTAAAGACAGCAGTATAGCTGCATAGGTAAAATATGAGAAGGAAATGTATCTTTAGGCTTGTATACAAGATTTTGTGTTGTGTCTGAGTAAACTCTTGTAGCCAACTCAGACCAAATAGCAGCCATCCGGTTAAATTACAATAAAAACTGATGGGAAGCCTAAATGTATTAATGATGTATAGATGCATATATATGGATCTATACATCATATATATGATCTATATATATGATGGATATATCCATTCATGACCCATTCATGCTGCAGCTGTAAGGAAAACCAGTGTTTTTCTTCCTGTGAGATATGACTTGTGTTTGTCCTACCTGTTCAACGGGCATGTGGGCGGTTTGATGAAGCTGAACATGCTGAAAAATTAAAACATCATAAAAAGTGTTTAGTGAAGTCAATACTTTACAAATGCTAATTTCCTGGTCAAATTAAATTCCAGTTTTCTAACAGTAAAAGTACCTGATAGAAGTGTCTTATTTTGCAGTTTAAAAAGTAATTTTTGAGTGTGTGTTTCATTTGCACAAAAAACAGTCTCTGCATAATTGAACAAAATAAAAAAATATATGTAAACTCTTCTCTGCTGTATTATATATTTTTACCCTTAAATTTATATTTGTTTAGAGTCATAAATCTTAAGATAGAAGTAGAGATGATTATAGACAACCCAACACATGCAATGTAATTAAAACTAAAGCAAATACAATACTGAAGTAGAGAATGAACAAAACAAGATTATGCTTCACAGTTTTCAAAGGAAGGGTCTATACTATCATTCAAGTGCAATTTTTAGAGATATTTGTCATTATCAAGAGGATAAATGGGTTTTTTATATCAATTGCATGTGTGAAATCATCACTTCAAAATACATGTAACTTTTTTTTCCCCTAGCATATGCCATGATGCGTAACAAAGGTATATGAATGTTAAAAAATCTTATGTCAGTGCATAGAGAGATTAGTGTGGTCATGGACTGTAAATCAAGTAAATAAATAAATCTGAGCAAGCAGTGCTTGACTATTCGGACTGAAATACTGCTGACACTGTCACTGACAGTTCTGCAATCAGGAGAGTCCCAAATGTCTTCCCTACCTTATGCTGTAGCCTTCTTTCCCCTTCTTCCCTCTTTCTACAATACCCATTCCCCATTAGATCTTGTCCCAGGAACTCTTAACTCTCTACCCCTCCTGTATATTTTAGATGCGTAATAATAATAATTAAAAATATCTCTCTGGGTTGTTGCTCAGGATCTTATTACGTGCATGAACAACTGCCTGTGAATGGGGAGGGGAGAATGAGTGAGAGATGCTGTTGGCTGCTCCAGGTGGGGAAGCTTCTGGGTGGTGAGCTTGAAGGGCAGCCTGCCTGACCTCTCACACCCTGGACAGTGAGCTGCTCCTATGGGTCAGGCTAGCTGTCACACATCCCCCATCCCAAGCAGCAGCTCACCAGCTCCTCTGCTCCCCCCCGCTCCCCCCCAGTTCTGGCAGACAGCAAACGTCAGCTTCACAGTGGCTCCTCTGGCTGTCTTGCACAGTGAGGCAGAACTCTGCGCCTTTCTGTTTTCTGTGGCTCTCCATCAGGCTCTTCATTCTCTTTGCACTTCTACGCTTTCCCTGCACTTGTTCATACCCACCAGAAACACAGTTTTGTGCTTTACTGGGAAGCTCAGCCCAAACCTAGTCCACTGAGGGCTGGACAAGACACGGCAGGTCTTCCCATGCTGCAGTTCCCCACCCATGAAGACTGACCAGGTGTTCTTCCCTGGCACTAAGACAGCATGGTAGTAAGACAATGATGTGCCTCAGCGTTACAGACATGCAGGTCCTGTTAAGAGGTCTGGCATTGCTTTTACTGTGTCAAGTCCTGTTGCTAAAAAGCCCCCTCCGCGGTGAGCTAAGCCCATACAAAACACGGGTAGAGCATTTATTTAATAATCAGCAAATTAGCCTATGTAGTCAGTAAATGTTGAGCCCCAAACTGATGGTAAGATGATTTGCTTTCAAATGTTTTCTCAGCATCAAGAACTTTGATCTCAGGATCAAGTATAAATTGAATAGAGTGACTGCATTTCCAAAGATTCTGTGGTTCCACTTACCATGAATTTTTGATGTTGGGTATACCACCGGTGAAACTTTACAGCACAACAATATCTTATCATTGGTCCCCTTAACACACTTGCTCTCAGATGATTTTTTTCTTTTCTCTTTTCCCCAAAATCAAAGATTACTATGATAGAGGGGAAGGATGCAGTTTACACAAATGCAATTGCAATGTCTTGCAAAACGTGGATGAATTTTGTTCAGAAGATTTAAGATGTGGGTTGCTAGCTGGATCCTAAAGTTTTTGAGATAAGTCGATTAGTAGCTCTTCAGTTTATTAGAAACTTAATTGCCAGGCTATAATGAAAATTTCTGAACTGCAACGACTTGTTAGAAGCAATAAAAGAAGTGACTTTGTGGTAGAAGAATATTTAGTAGGCTCTTTTAAACTGACATGTTTAGCTGAGAACAGAAAGGTTAGATTTTTCACTTGAAAAGATAATCCATCTCACAGGAGCTATGGCAGCATTACTTCAGGTAATCAAGGGCATGATCTCAAAGAAAAACCTATTTGCAAATGGCCTGTGCTGTGGTTTGTGTTGTGATGCTTTAATATCAAACACTTGACAGAAGTTTTACAATGTTTGGCGAGCATTCCTCTCAGACAGAAAGCGGCCTGAGTTCAGTTACCAAGATTAAACATAAGAACTTCCTGAGAAATAAACATGTTGAGGTTATTATTGTTGTTGTTGTTAATAATAATAATAATATCAACAATAACAATAATAATTCTTACTTTTATGTTCTTATACCCTGAAGAAGGGAGAGGGGTGCTCCCATCTCCTTCAGCCTGCAGACCTTGTGCAGGTCCATCCAGTAGTGCTGGACTGGGAGTGATGCTGATGATTTCTTCTCCTCCAGGGACCTAGCCCTCGTAGTCAGGCATTGCAGTACTTGCACTGTGTAGAATCACACTTTTATTTGACATAGTTTGGGGGGAGAGCAGGATGGTAGGGCACACTGCTTCAGGTCTGTACATTATCTCCAGAAATCCAGCTGGAGCAAAGTTTTCACATACATGCGAGGATGTGGTTGGTCCTACAAATGAGATATATCCACAATCCTTATGATTTGCCCTGGGACTGCTGAAATCAGAAAGCAAGCTCTGTACTCAAGTGATCTTTGCCTGCAGGTGCATATGAAGAGTATGAATATAGCTGTCTCCTTCAAGAAAAGATCTCTTGTTTCCTTTCCATACCCTAAAGGCATTTGCACAGGGGTGGTGATAATTAATCCCCATATTTCTACTTCATATAAAGAAACCTTGCTGTAATTTTCTCCTAGTGGGACTCCATTTTGTTTTTAAAGATAATTGATAGCTCTGGACTTAAGCATTTCAATTATGGGAGTGTCTCTTGGGGGCCAGACTAACAGACCTTGGAAAAACGTTCTAATGCAAATGCATCATGTGAATTTTTACTGTAAGGCAATGCAGGACACCTAAGGATTTGCGAAGCAGTTAAACAATAAAATGAAAGCTGAGATACTTCTCAAAATATATAATGGCAGGGGACTGGTGATGAGCAGGTAAGGTGGAACAAGTGGATGTCCACACAGACCACTAATTCATCTTTGGCACTGGGTATGGCCAGCTCTGAGTTGGGGAGAAGGAGGCACTTGGCTTGGAAAGCACATAGAGAAGGTAGAAAAATCACCAAGACAGCACTTTCTGTGCCAGTGCCATGGCAGGCTGGCTCCTTCTGCTCCAGAAGAGGGAAAACTTGAGCTATAATTCTTCCCTTTTGCTGTCCTTGACCTCAGTTCTCATTTTTCTCTGTCAGGAGTAGGAATACCAGCACATCTCCCACCCTTCCTATGCTGCTGTCCAGCCTGTGGCTCCTTATCCTCACATGGCCAATCTTGGTTTGCAGGGCCAGGGCTGAGATACCATCTGTCCCTACTCCTGCACGTTTGTTGACAGTAGATGCTCAGGGCCTGGGTGGTGTTGATGAGCTTTTTGGTGCCTCTGCATCCTTATGTGCAAAAAGGGGTAAGTCTGTATCCCTCATTTCTCCTAACGATGTGAATCTTAAGGACATTCATATGCCAAAATTTTTCATTAAGGATTACATCCTGTTGGAAGTCCCAGATGTGCTCACAAGACAATCTTGTGCATTTGAAAGTAGTGCCATAATGTATTAGTATTTTTAGATCACTCAGATATTTTCAGCAGGAGGAAAATCTTTTATTTTCTTTGTTAATTGTTCTATAAATAGATCTTAGGCTACTGAGGAGAAATGAGTCGATAACATTGAAATGGTGATCCCTTGTGAGTTCTGGTGTACATCTGGCTGCTCTGAATTGCTTACCAAGCTGGGCTGCTGGAGCAGTGACAGCTTCTACCAGCTGTGGAGCTGTCCCAAAGTTTCCTGGGCTTTTTGTGAAGATGTGGCAAGCTGCCACTGCTCCCATCTCCTCAGGGCTGTGGATTAATAACGCAGTTTAGACCCCGATCTTTCAGGATGAATCACAACGGGCCCCTGCACTATTCAAATTTTCAGTAAAGAAACTTAAGAGCATCATCATTCATTAGCTGATTTCACTCCTTGAGATACAGTTAGCAAAAGCTGTGCATGCACTAATCGCAAATGAAAGGCAGAGGGGAGTCAAACAGAGGGAAGATGTTGGAGATACTATTAATAATTTGAAAAGATTTCTAAAAGATGTGTAGTGAATCAGCATACCCATGCTGATGGCAGGAGCGATAGTCCTGAGTCAGGACTTCTGCACACTGGCTTCAAGGTTTTTGAGAAGAGGTCACAGAATCACAGAATGGGTAAGGCTGAAAGGGACCACAGTAGATCATCTGGTCCAACCTCCCTTCTCAAGCAGGGTCATCCCAGAGCACATTGCACAGGATTGCTTCCAGATGGTTCTTGAATATCTCCAGTGATGGAGACTCCACAGCCTCTCTGCACAATCTGTTCCATGCACAGTCACCTGCACAGCAGACAAGTTCTTCCTCCTGTTCAGTTGGAACTTCCTGTGCATCAGTTTGTGCCCTTTGCCTCTTGTTCTGTTGCCTGGCACCATTGAGAAGAGCCTGGCTCCATCCTCTTTATACCTTCCCTTCAGATACTGATAGACATTGATGAGGTCCCCTCTCAGTTGTCTCTTCTCAAGGCTGGACAGGCCCAGCTCCCTCAGCCTTTTATTGTAAGAGAGATGCTCCAGTCCCTTAACCATCTTTGTTGCTCTCCAGTGGATGTGCTCCAGGATCTCCATGTCTCTCTCGCCCTGAGGAGCGCAGAACTGGACACAGCACTCCAGGTGCACCTCACCAGGGCTGGCAGCACTCTTTCTAATGGACCCCAGGATACCATTGGCCCTCTTGGCCACAAGGACACACTGCTGGCTCATGGGCAGCTTGCTGTCCACCAGAATCCCCAGGTCCCTCTCTGCAGAGCTGCTTTCCAGCAGGTCAGCCCCCAGCCTGTACTGGTGCATGGGGTTATTCCTCCATAGGTGCAGGTCCCTGCACTTGCCTTTGTTGAACTTCAGACAGTTCTTCTCTTCCCATCCCTCCAACCTGTCCAGGTCCTTCTGAAGGGCTGCACAGCCCTCTGGGGTATTGGCCCTGAGCTCCTCTCTGCTTTGTGCCATCAACTTGCTGAGGAGGCATCTGCACCTTTATCCAAGTCACTGATGAACAAGTTAAACAATAGTGGACCCAATATTGAACCTTGGCAGACACCACTGGTGACAGGCCTCCAACTAGACCCTGTGCCACTGATTATGACCCTCTGGGATCTGCTGTTTAGCCAGTTCTCAATCCATCCCACTGTTCACTCATCCAACCCACACTTCCTGAGTTTGCCTTTGCAGATATTGTGAGAGATAGTGTTGAAAGCCTTGCTGAAGTCAAGGTGGACAATATCCACTGCTGTCCCTTCATCCATCCAGGTAGTTGTTTCATCATAGAAGGCAGTCAAGTTGGTCAAGCATGATTTACCTTTGCTGACTACTCCTGATCACCTTCTTGTCATCCATGTGGATGGAGAAGGCCTCTAGAATAAGGCGGTCCATCAGCTTTCCAGGGATTGAGATCAAGCTAATTGGCTGGTAATTTCCTAGATTCTCCTCCTTGCCCTTTTTGAAGACTGTGGTGACATTTGCTTTCTTCCAGTCTTCAGGGACCTTTCCTGATCCCCACAGCCTTTCAGTGATGATTGTGAGTGGCCTAGCTATGGTGTCTGCCAGCTCTAAGCACTTGTGGATATATCCCATCAGGGCCCATGGACTTGTGGATGTCAAGTTTGCCCAGGTGTTCTTGAACCCAGTCTGATGGTAACGACAGTGATTTTGAAATGTTGCATATTTTTTTTAAAGGAAGAAAATTTAAGGAAAAATCACATCATTGCTCACTATATGCACCCTAAAGGGATACATGTGAAAGACAAGGTAGATGAGCCTCTGTTACAGCTCAGTCTTTGGCCTCTGTGGCCTCTGTGGATTGCAGACAAGTAACAGGTATTACAGACATAAAATGCTAACCACAAGGTGAACTCAGCTCCATCAGTAGTCAGAATAAGCAAAAGAGAAAGAATCATCAGGGGTAGAGGATTTAAATACTTTTGTGTGGGTAAATTATCAACTCATTTTACTGGCCAAAGAGAGAGTATCTCTAGAGACATTTTACTAAAGGCAGAAACCCAATTAGATTGTTACACAACTATTGAAGTGTTTTCAGACAGATAATTTAATGTTGTAGAAATATTAAAGCATTAGAGCGAAGCATGTAAAAGCAGAGAAGAGCACAGTTAGAAACTTGGTCTTTAGACTCCTAGCGCACTCATTTTTGAGAACTGGTTGGTGTTCTGTAAGTTTACCCCTCTTGCATTTGCCAATACAGAGTGACACCAATGCCAAATTTTATTTCCTTTCAGAGCTAATGGTGTTCTGAATATGCTAGAAATTTTTGTTGTCAGAAACATGGAAGCATGGGCATTCAGTGACATACTTGTGTTCCTTGCAACATTCATCTGGGTGAAAATTTACAGGGATCAAAAAACTTCTGGCCCTTATGTCTTTATGTTGAGTTAACAAAGGATATTAAGAACTCGATGCGGTGTGATTGGGAAATGATGCATAACTGTTTCTGCATTAAAAAGACTCACTAGTTAGCAAGATGCAGTCGTTATGAATTGTTTTCACAAGATTTTAATAATTGCATGTATTTGATATGGAGCTTTTTATTTGAGATTATCCTCCACCTGTTTTTCTTACATGCCATAGTTCATTTAGGTGGCCTAAATGGTTAGAATCAGCAACTTTTGACAGAGGGAAACCCTTTCAGTGAGATCCTGCTTGAAGTCAGGGACATGGTGGGGTGACTTCCAGAGAGCACATCCTCTGACCTCAGCATACATCTGTCAAGGTGCTTGGCTGCTCCTGATCACTGTGCCTGTGTGATGAGCAGGTTGGATGTGAGTCTGAAATGTGAACTTCTGCGGCAACAGTGCTGAAACCGTGAAAGAGCCTGCATTTGGGCATGGCGTTGCTTCTCCCCAGTGCTGTCAACAGCAAGACTCAGGCTGCAATAGCAAAGGAAAACACTGCTGCTTCAGTGGTTATTGCTCAGACGTTGATGTACCCGACCATCTCTCCCTCCGCATCTCCCTTCAGCACCATTTCTGCTGTATTTGATAATTGTGTTTCTTTATAAACAGTAATTTAGGACAATTAGGAGCAATGGCATAGTTAAACCTTTAAAAGGTTATCTAGCAATGTCATTTTCTGTACTAATGTGTTCCTGCTGCCATGTCATTTGTGAATAGACATGTGTTAGCCAGCTAGTGTGCTTCATCTGTGGTGACTTTGATTTATTTGCTCTGTAAATTGGGACTGAAGCAATAATGGAAAGTGACATTAATTGTTTAACAGAGTCCTCTTTGTCACATCGTCTGCTTTCTCTGGGGTGTTTGAATGTTGAAACTTGTACAAAACTAATTGAAATTGCTGTGATGAGGATCGGTGTCCACTCAACTTTCTGTTCTTGAATGTCAGCGCACTTGAATGTCTGTTTAAAGCATGAGAACTGAGCAGCTAACAGCAAATATCAGGGTTTCTTCTGGCATGTTATTATTAAGGCATTGCTTGTTAGAAATAGTAACACTTCCTGCTTCTTTGTCAGCTTTATAAGCTGCAAGGCTCAGTAGTGGGCCTCACCAGCTAGACTTGCTGAAGAAGTGTGTGATGTGGGACTGGGGATCAGGCAGCCAGACCCCCTCATGGCCACCCCAGGCCTGCGAGCTGGCTCTCACACCATTCATCCCACTGCCTGCAAGGGGCTTGAAATGACATTGGAAAAAACCACTGGTAGTTAAAAAGCTTTTTTGCCCAATAATGCTTTTTCTTACTATTCTGGAAGTAGCATCATAATTTTCCTCTTTTCCTCTCAGAAAGTGGCTATGAAAAGCTGGATTCAAGCATGGTTTTATTTGCAAGGTGGCTCCTCTCTGTCATTTGCATCCTCTGCACACTGAATTATCACAGCTCTGTGCATATGTCTGCTTGGTATGGTGGAAATCACCTGATACTGGAACTTGGACACCTTTTCTCAGTGGCCAAGTACCTTTTGCCCTTTTAAGTAAATGCTTCTTGTTAACATTAGCTTGTCTGAGTATTTATTTGTTTCTTGGAGATGATGCTGTAAGCACCAGTACAGTTTGTGCTCTGTGTTAGCTTTCAAGCTCAAAGACTGCTTTTATGTTAGAAGCCATGAGGTGTGATTTGGCAGAGAAGCCTGGCAGAAGCAATTATCTGCGTGGTTTATGGTCATCTCTGTTCGGAGTCTGCTAGATAAAAGTATTACTGGAAAAAGTCATGCTAAGGGGATACCCAAATTCACTTCTTTTTTCTTCTCTCTCTCTCTTTTTTTTTTTTTTGTTTTGGAGGTGTAGTTTGGCAATGTTTTGTTGTTGCCTTTTTAATTTTTTTATGTATTTTTGCTTGTTTGTTTGTCTTACTGCTACTATTTGTCTTGCTATTTCACTTTTAAATTTTGAGATTTGAACTTAGCTCAGATCCTTTCACAGTGTGAGCCTGGAACATGATGAACTAGTCTGATGCTGATATCCCGAGAATCAGTGAAAGGCTTTTCATTTGCTTTATTAGCTCTAGGATCAGCCTAGGAATCATAGATAATTGATCTTTCAAGATCAATTTCCAATCTCTCTGAAAAATAAATATAATGATTTTTACACAGTTCTATTTCTCAGTACTCAAAAAATCTGTACCTAAATATACAGCAGGGACTATATTTCATTAAAAGATTGGAAGCCACTTAAATTTACTCAATTTGACAAAAAGAACTGTTGTTGCTGTAATAAGATATAAATTAACATTACAGCCACATCTGATTAGGAATTAATCTACTTTTTATAATTGCAGTCTGAATTAGATAAATGCCATACAATTGTGCATTGAGCACGCAAATGACATAATTCGAAAGGACAACTTCAAAGGTAACTGGCCTAATACATTTCTTCTAAAGAAACCCAAGCAGCCTGCCATTTACAATATGAGTCCTGCTGATTATTCTTATGTGAGAATACTCAGGAATGAGAAGCTGTTCATTTGTGTTTGGTGTAAGGATTTGCAGAAGTGTGGAAGGAAAACCTTTTCTTGCTTACACTGGACCTTGTATGTGAACAAGGTTTTCCATATTTCACTGGTGATTCATTTTGGTGTCCTGATTAGCTGTCTGATTCTTGTAATTTTGTCAGGTCAATTAGCTGGTGTTCAGTGTTGAAAAGAGAAAGAAAGAGACAGTCTGGGCTGACACGATCATTAGGTGTCAGCAGCTTAGGCATATCCTGTAATACAATCCCTGGGTGATTACTTATCGTTGTTAACACCTGATAAAAAAAAGAATTGTGGAAGAAAAGCAAACTAGAAATACACCACAGGTGCAAAGAGATTTCTCTTGAACAGAGATGGATCGTTTTATTGCACTTAATTACATCTTCTGAGATTCTGTTGCAGGTTACTGTTTCAAGTGCTGATTTAACTAAGTGTTGTCTGCTTGTT